>JAFBJS010001782.1:36956-78500 GCA_016785265.1 Paraplagusia blochii | reverse complement strand
CCAAAAACGGGCAAAAACAGGGTTTTGGGGGCGAAAAATAAAACAACGGTGGCGCGTAAACGACGCGTATAAGTTTACGAAGACGATGGGGCTAAAATGTGTTAAAAATGTTTGGGGTTTTCATGTAAAAAAGACAAAATAAGCAGGAGCACATAATTTTGCGACCTACTCCAGAAAGATCAAAGGATAGATAGATAGATAGATAGATCTATTGCTACATGTAACTTAAATAACCAACATTATTGCAACAGTTTGTGGATAAATGATCAACTAATTTAATTTGTGCAACTGAATTTATGATTTAATTATTTAATTTCAGGTGAAGTATTTTAATATATTCTACAAACCTAAAACAAAAACTAGGAGCAGAAATAATTGTGTGCAGTTTGTTTGAGTCTCAGAGGTTTTTACATTTTCTCCAATATATCTTGCATAGACAGTACAAGGAAAGTGGGGCAGATACTTTCGGCACACTCAGCACTTAGATTAAATAGCTACTCCCCCTGTACTTTGCACAGACTTCAACTATTTTTCTTTGCAAATTATTTTTCCAGTCAACGTATGCAGGACAGGATGACCTACCAAGGTAGTCCCCTTAAAGTACGTAAGGCACGTAAGTATATGTACAGTAAATAAAAAAAAAAAACCTAGTGATTTCAAGGACCATAAACTTAAGAATCGATAATGTTGTGAAAGGAGCTGCTGAAAAGTTAAAGCACTGTCTCTGCTAACCTTTTGCGCCAAGGGAAAAAGGTTCTACTCACTCAGGGAGGATTTCTTATTATCTGTAAAGTAATTGTATTTATTGTAATTATTGTAAAGTACAGTGCATGTTACAGCTGTTGTGCAAAAAATACATTGTTTTCCCTAGTTTAAATGTATTTCAATCATTTTAAGTAATTTTTAAAAATGATTCTGGTTTTTATAAATTTAAAATCTGCCAATATTTGCCAAATACCTTGAAAGTTAGTTTTATAATTGTTAACTTTTCTTCTCAAACTGAACAAGGATTTTAGTAGTGATTGGAAGAACCTTTATTTTAACTAGACACACTTGGCATTGAGTCTGGACTTACTCCTGTGTGCTGGAATACCACAATTACAGTAAAAAGTTTTTTATGTATTCTTTTTCATGTAATTTATTCACATTAATGAAGAGGACTTGGGTCTACAAGGCTTCAAGTTCTAATCCACAAGCTGCCAAGTACTCTGAGCATAGCCACCCTTCTCCTACTTCCAGTGGGCTCACCCCTCACAGGAAGGCTCACAGTGTAGTGCAGTGTGATTTGGTTGGCAGTCACGGAGACTGCTGTCCCTGAGAACCAGTGATAGATAGACAGATATTCTTCAGGAAAATATTAGTGAAGTCAAAAGAAGTGAAGATTTTAGCTTTGTGTTTTTTGGTTTTTGTCAAACCAGTAAAATTTAAATTAAAGACTGTCTAATTTAGTCTTCCTCTCTTGACTAGCACCTGTTAGTTCCTCTATCTACATCCTAGTAGCACTAAAAGGCATGGCAGATACTAGCAGCCAATGGCAGGCTGCATTTCTGAGTTGTCTGTTTTGAATATGTAACTTTTACCAAACCTGAAATACTGAATCCTGGTCTATAAGTCCCTTCCTTCAATGTCTTCTATTCCTATCATTGTAAAGCAAAATTCACCATGTGTTGTACAGTTCACCCACCAATGGGAAAGCTAATTTCAGAGGTTAGTTAACCCTTCTTATGCCACAACAGATAGTTATTGCCAAAAAGGTGTATTATTAAGATAAAAAAAAGGCCAGCTTTACTATTCTTTTATAGAATAGTAAAGCTATTACTATTGCTTTACTATTCTTTTATAGACCCAGAGCACTTTATGCATGTGCTTCATGTGAAGAATGAAAGTTGCATTCCATTGTTACTTGTTTGATTGGGTAAAAGAAAGCATGAACAGAACTGTAGCTGGATACAAAGAGTTTGAAGCATATTTACAATAGTTATTTATTAAACATGTACTCTATTCTTCTTTTCAGAATCCCTTTATCAGGGGTTCACACAGGTGGTCAAAATTTTTCATCTCACCCTGTCCTTTGTATCTTCTACCTTATCTCCACCTACCTCCATGTCCTCCCTCACTGCATCCATAAATGTCCTCATTGGCCTCCCTCTTCATCTCCTACCTGGTTACTCCATCTCCAGCATTCTTTTGCCAATGTAACCTCTGCTCGTACTCTGAACATGCCAATATCATCTCATTCTGGTTTCTGTAGCTTATCTCTAAACCCTGTCCATCTTACTCACTCCTAAAAAATCTCAGCATCTTTAACTCTGCCACCTCCAGCTTTACCTCCTGACTATTAGTAGTGCACAGCCACCCTGTAAATCTTTCTCTTCACTGTTAGCTGACTCTTGTCTATCACAGAACACTCCTGACACTCCTGATCCTTAGCACCTAAACTCCTACACCTTCACCATCTCCGCTCTTTGTAACCTCACCATTCCACTGTTCTCTCTTTCATTCACACACATATACTCTGTCTTGCTACAATTGACCTTCATTTCTCTTCTCTCTCCTGAAATCCTCCACCTCGGTGGGGTAGTGGTGGCCTAGTGGTTAAGGAACTGGTCTGGGGTCTGGAGGGTTCCAAGTTCAAATCCGAACTGGTCTGGGGTCTGGAGGGTTCCAAGTTCAAATCCACCTGCCAGGTTACAACTGAGGTCCACTGAGCATGGCACCCTCCCCACTCACAGCTCCCTGGGTGCTCAAAGCTGTTCACTTCGGTGATGGGTTGAATAAGAGGTGACATTTCGTTGTGCTTTCCTGTCCTATATTTCATCTATAGGTTCTCTTCTAGTTGTTGCCTACTCTCACTGCAGATCACAATGTCATCTGCCAAAGTCATCATGAAGAGTCCTGCCTGACCCCATCTGTCAATTTGTCTATCACTAAAGCAAACAAGAAGGGTCTCAGGGCTAATCCTTGATGCAGTCCCGAGCTCCACATTACAGTAACGTCTTCTGTCCCCTACATTGGCCAGAAAACTCTGCTCTAATCACTACTCTATTTCCACAGGGGATGCTCTTTACAACCAAATCCAGCTCATTCTAAAGCTTCACTTTATCAACTCACAGCCTATCTGTGGTGCATAGCTGCTGACAACATTTAACCATATCAATCCTAGAATTTCTACCCATGCACACAACAACCAGTCTGACACTCCTTTCACGTCCACCACATTCCTAGCATGTCCTGTCATTGTACCTACATTCAGAGTTTCCACCTTCATACTAACACATCTAACCTGAATTAATCAAATTAATTAATCTCTTCTTCTCTACCCTTAATCAACAGTAGTGCAATTTCCAACAGTGCCCTTTACGTTATTCAATCAATCAAATTTTATTTATATAGCCCACATTTACAAATCAAACTTGTCACATAGGGCTTTACAGGGTTGGTAACATCCTCTGTCCTTACACCCTCAGCCAGGGTAAGGAAAAACTACAGAGGGAAAAAAACCCTTTAAACAGGGAAAATAAAAGCTAGAAACCTTAGGGAGAACCACAGGAGAGGGATCCACTCCCTGGACCATAAAAATACAATAAAATAAAATAAAGGTACAACACATAGTCAAATTTGAGAAGCTTCCAGTAGCCGTTATGTCAGTAGGTATATGAGGCTATGATCCTGGTCATTATACTGCTGGACCTCCTAGTCCTGGATATTCTAGTCGCGGCATCGGCCCATTTGTGTCATGGCATTTTCCCATTCATCAGCAACAGGAATTGAAACATTTCAAAAGATTGAGGGAGAGTTTTGGAGTAGAGAGTCAGACAAGGAAGGGGAGGAGAGAGGAGGGGTGTAAACTACATGATTGGTGTTAAATATCAAAAAGGTTTCCATAGTTGAGATTAATTTGCTGCGCCACAGGGGGCCACTCAGACGCCTTGGGAGGAGTGTTGGGGCTGCGGACAGCCCGGACATCTGCGGCGTGATTGTCCATTTATGGAAGTAGGGCAGGTGATCCGGGTGGACGGAACCCCAGCGCCCCTCCCCCGATCGAGAGGGGCATACAGTGTTCCAGTAAGGATCCAAGGGCGTATACATCAGGCGATCATGGATTTGGGCTGCCAGCAGTCTTTGATCCATAAAAGCCTGGTTCAGTCAGGGGCATTGGATAGCGGGGTGGGGGTGAAGGTGAGGTGTGTGCACGGTGATGTTCACCGGTACCCTGTCAAAGCAATTTCCATCCGCTATGAGGGGTTGGGGAGTGGCGTGTCAGTTTTGCAGTCAGCTCTCAGGTGACACACTCTATTGTTTTAGGAACCGATTGGCCGTGATTTTTTAGATTGCTGAGGACCGGGGTCTTGTTGTCAGGAAAGGATAGGGTAGATACAGTGCTTACAGCCGCCTCTGCGAAGTCGGATCGCACGCCGGTTTTTAGCCCCGCTGAGGATTTTTCCACTCGAGCAGGCGCGTGACAACACCTTGCGCGCTGCTTTCGAGCAGGTGGCCAGAATTGATGGCCAATAAGTGAAACCAGGGACTGCATTATCTTTTCCCTATTTTGTGTTAGTCAGAGACCGATTATATAGAGTGTGCCAGGGAATTGGAGACAGTAGCGCATGTACCCAGCTGTTGGTGCCGAGGAGCCACCGGGAGATTATACTACAGGCAGCTCATCACCATCCAATGGCTGGTCACATGGGCTACCAGAAAACGTTAGACCGCATTATTGATCGGTTTCACTGGCCTGGTATTCCAGGCTGGGAGGAAGGTCCAAGCACCAGTAAGAATTAAATTCAATACGTTCTGGACCTGAGAGCAAAGCTTCACGCATTGGGTCAGGAATCACGGGTGAATTTGCTCCGGGCCCAGGAACGTCAGCGTCGTCTGTACGACAAGGCTAAGCTGCGTCACTATTTGCCGGGGGATAAAGTTTTGGTTTTACTCCCATCATCGACATTAAAGCTGCTCGCCAAGTGGCAAGGACCCTTCGTGGTCACACGGCGGGTCGGTGATGTCGATTATGAGGTGGAGCCTTCGGACAGGAGGGGGGGACACCCAAATTTATCATTTGAATTTACTTAAGGCGTGGATGGAGCCCAAAATGGCAGCCCTGGTGTCGACTGTGAGGGAGGAAGATGAGCTGGGTCCAGTGGCGGGGGCTCCTGGTCTGAGCTCTCTTCCTTGTGACAACTCACTCCTGCTGTCCCAGAGGGCGGACTTGGAAAAGCTCCAGAAGCGTTTTTCAGATGTGTTCTCTCTCCTCCCAGGCCGCACCACTCTCATTCAGCATTCTATAGACACATCTCCTGGAGTGACGGTGCGTTCACGGCTGTACCGTCTTCCCATGCACAAGCGTCAAATAGTGCAGAGAGAGTTGGAACTGATGCTGGAGATGGGAGTAATAGAAAAATCACACAGCGCCTGGAGCAGCCCAATTGTTCTCCTGGGTAAGAAGGAGGGGTCTGTTCTGTGTAGATTACCGCAGGGTGAACGAGGTGTCACGTTTTGATGCATATCCAATGCCCCGGGTCGACGAACTCTTGGATCGGCTGGGCACTGCTCAATTTTTCACGACACTGGATTTAACCAAAGGTTACTGGCAGATTCCCTTATCGCCAGAAGCCCGGGAGCGGAGCGGTGCCAGCAGGCGTTTGAGCAGCTAAAGACGGCTCTCTGTGGTAAGCCGCTCCTGTTTATACCTAACTTTATCCTGCCTTTTGTCTTGCAGGCTGACGCGTCGAACAGAGTGTTGGGGGCGGTGCTTTTCCAGCGTGTGCGGGGCACCGACCGGCCGGTGCTGTACATCAGTCGGAAGCTCCCCGACCGGGAAGGAAGGTACAGCACGGTGGAGAAGGAGTGTCTTGCGATCCGTTGGGCGGTCGGAGCCCTACGCTACTACCCCCTGGGACGGCCCTTCACCCTCTGTTCGGACCACACACCGCTTTAGTGGCTCCACCGCATGAAGGACACCAACCCTAGAGTAACTAGGTGGTACCTGCCGTTACAGCCATTTAACTTTAAATTGGTCAATAGGTCGGGGACAAGGATGGCTGTGGCCGACTTCCTGTCCCGTCCGTTCCGGGGGAGTATGGGGGAGGGGGTGGAGGTATGTGGAGGTGGGGCGGAGGTTAGCGGTCAGCTGCAGCGAAGTAAGCACAGGAGTGGCGACACAGCTGCAGCATATATGACAGGTGAGAGTAATTCCCATAATGACACTGCGTTTTATATTAGTAGGAGCCGGGACCAGCAGAGGGGAGGCTGGAAACAGACTGCTATGCCGTCAGCGGAGGCTGACCAGAGACAGACAATACAAAGACTGATATATACGGAACCGGTGAACTCTGTGCGTTCTAATAAAGCATTGGAAACTAACGCAGAGTGTGTGTGGTCGTGTCTGGGGTGAACCCGACGTTACACTGTTCTACTCTTAATAATTTTGGAAACTACCAATAGACTAGAATCTAATGATCGGAGCAGTCTGTTAGGTTTATAGGGGGAGAGCAGGTCCTTGATGTAGGAAGGGGCCAGATTATTTTGGGCCTTGAAAGTTAATAGTAGAACTTTGAAATCAATTCTACTTTTCTTTTTAACAGTACTCTTGGCGGTCCTTGTTAACCAGGGCCCCGCCTGATCTGTATGGAAATATTGTGTTGTCTCGCATCAATGTTTTGGCCACAGTTTTTACGCCCATCTTGACACAACCTTCACCATATATTTGTGGTTGAGAGCACCATTTAAAAAAAACACTGGCATGTGCTAGCAGCATGCTTCCGTCTGATGAGCAATATTTCACAGAGAGCCTCTCACACCAGCCACCACCAAATTCTTCTGGAACCTCACGGTGCCCCTCTAGAGGGTCCTACCACACTATTTGAGAAATACTGTTTTTTTTGCACCACATTTAACAACTACCACTTCTTAATTTGTTTTCTTTTAGACATCTCTTATTATTCACAGATTTGATCCATCCAGTGAGCCATTGCCTCTGGGCCAAAGCACCATCCAACACGTTTTGCAACAAGTTTTCTTGTTATGAATCTCGACTGATATTCATTACTTTTTTATTTTTCTCTACTGTATTATATGTACAGTATTTGGTGACTGGCTGTTGTCTCAAGTAAACATGACCCTGGATGTGCCAATAAAACCCCACCTTATACAGCTTTTGCTGTGCTACCTTTAGTTGAAATTAACAAGGCATGCTGAAAGAGAGTGGGCGCCTCCCCGCTATGGAACACCCAACACACCTAGAGGTATTCAGTTGCAGTCACTCTCTGGAGATTTGAACTCAACATAATGTGTTTTTAAGCCTTTGTTTTGGGACCTTCATTTCTCCGGTTGCCATGGATTAGCTGATAGACTGGAAAAGCTTGTTTTAGTCACAGAGGGGGAACTGAGATGAAATATCAGACCAGTGACCCCAAGGCCAAGGATATCAGTGTGTGTGTGAGCAAGAGCAAGTCCAAGAGAGAGAGAAAGGGAGAGGGAGAGGGAGAGTGAGAAAGAAAACGAGGGGGGCCAAGAAAAAGAAAAATTACTTCCAAGAATGTTAACATCGGAAAAAACTGTTGTGTGGAGCTCAGAGAATGAAAGACTTCTGTATATTGAGCGAGAGGAATCTGATTTCCCACTGAGTGAGGAAACAGCTGTCTCTTGTTACTCACCTCTTTTGTCAGTCAATACTTACAGACTTGGCGCTCAGACTGCCTCAGTCATGTATAAGAAACAATTAATTTTATGATTTGGTTAGTTACAAAATTATGTTTCAAAGTGGGAAACCTTTCATCCAAATTTCTCTGATGAAGTGTTTCAAGGAAATACTTTTTCTTCTGTCACATTTCTGTCTATCACATTACTCCTGGGCAGGGCCACTGGTGGGGGATGGGGAATGTGTCTGTTGTCCAGGGCCCATTGTAGAGGGTGGCTAGGAACTGGGTCATCATCAATGAAATATGGCAAAAGGCTTTGGATGTGTTTCTTCTGCAGGGCTTTTGTGGAGGAAAAGTTTCAGAGCAATTGAAATGCTGTACAATTGAAATAAACATAATAAAATAAAATTATTCTCTAGTACAGCACCATCCTGACCCATATCACCAATGGGCTCACCACCGACAGGAAGGCTCACAGTATGGTGCAGGGTGATTTGGATGGCAGTGGAAAAAGCTGCCCCTGCTACCTGGCAACGAATGAAGAGGATAAAAATGGATGAATGAATAATTCTCAAGTCTGTTGAAGTGACCATGTACAACATAAATTGAATGAAATGGTGCTACATATATATACTGCATATAATCAGTGATTATCCCAAGATTATAATGTTATATGAAGCAGTCCAATAGAAGCTTCCATTCTGAGGTGGCAACTCATACAAAGGTTTTTACAGATGAAAAAAAAAACATCATGTTATTTGTAGTTACATAATTTACAGACCATAAGGCACACTTATAGAATAAGATTATTTTTACTATTATAGTCTATTGCTACTATAGTCAAGAGACTCCCAGAATAATACTGTACTATACTGTGAGGTCTGTCGGTCTCTTTCCCTTTCCCGTTCCCTGCTGTTGGGAAATCAGTGTCATCACAGTCACCTGTGTTCGTCATTAGTCTCTCGTGTCACCTGGTGCCCATAGTATATATATCCCTCTCCCTCACCCATTCTTTGTGAGATCATTGTTTGGAACTGCCATGTTTGGTGATGTATGATGATGTTGGAATTGATGTTGCGTTCTGTTTGGTCCACAGTCAAGTTTGGTTTGGGCTGTAGAAGCCAAACCATTTAAGAAGTTTTGTGAAGAGTCCATGTAGAAGGTGAAGTGCATGTGTTAAAAGTCTTTTTGGTTAATGTCAGGTTTTTGTTTTGATTACTATAACTTTGAATATTAAAGAAGAGTCTCCCATGTCTTGTATCAGAACAGACCTTAACACTATACTGTGTTTTGACAGCATGGAGTAATAAAAAAAAAAATGGTGGTCTGTGCATTTCCATCGTAGGCCTTCAGTCTTGTTCTTCTCCTTTCAGCTTATCCCGTTATTCAAGGGTTGCCACAGCGAGTCAACAATTTCCATTTTATACCCGGGCCCAGACCGATCCGATCCTCTCTTTGTTGTCTCTCATCAAATTAATACGCCTCATAATAACATCAGTATGACACCAGGACTTGAAAATCCATACATATACATTTTATCACCCTTAATATAGGGTCATCAAGCGACACTTAATTTGTCACCACTAGGTTTGACAAAGGTTATTCTTAATGCTTATGTTTATATGGAGATTAGAAGAGGCATGTTCTTAAAAATTTCGACAAAGTCTGATTTCTCACACTTATGAATAAATACACAACACTTATTTTTTATTTAACTGTGTTACAAATTATTTAACTAATCAACATGACAAAACCTATAAAAATAAAATGTTTGCACTTACCATTGTGGATCCGTACTGTGCCTCATTACTTAAAAATAAAATCCATCCTTATTTCTTTTTCCAAAAAACTTCAATGGCCATGTCGAACAATTTATCTTTGCATTTCAGATCTGTCAACAAGTCTTTTTCCATGGAAATGGAGGCTTATGCTGAACATCTGCCCAGTCTTACTGTATTTTTCTGCCATACGTTTTTAGACGTTTTATTGCAGAGAATGAGAATGAGCGTTCAGCAGAAATAGTGGACACAGAGATGGTTACAGCCAAACATGCCAATGTGTAAGTTGCCCCATACTCTCACTCAGATTTTTGAAGATCTGAAGAAAATCAAAGAGAACAGTGAAACTTTCCCTTAAAAATCAGCCATGCCATACATTACAGTCAGTTCTGTTTTTAGTCCGGTAAAATCAAACAAGATGCCGTTGTCAGACTCCTGGGAGAGCTTAGCTTATCATTGAACACTTATGTGTAGCCTTGAAGGTATAGCCAGCTAGATTAAGCCCTGACATCGCAATCTGGCAAGATGTTTGGACTGAGTGCTGTAAAATGAACAGGCCGTGTCCATTCACTTACAGCAGGCAGAGCCCACGGCTTTGGCAGATATCATGGAACTTGACAACACTAGATAGCTGAATTAGGATTGGACGGAAAGTTTTTATCCAAGTTTTGAAATGTAAAAAGTCTTAATATCAATAATAATACATGTTTATTTAAAGGTATTTATGAATAAATGTGTTTATCTAAGTATGTTTAGGCCATCAGAGAAGGTATTGCTGGGCCTAGTTGGATACACTGCAATTTACCCCAAAACTGTAGTTTTGGAATGAACACAATATTTTTTGTGCGGATGTTTCATTTACATATACAGTATATATTTTAATGTTCAGAAATATATTTAATTAACAATTAATGTTATTATTTTGGACAATTTGGGTTTCTAATTGTGATTTTTGTTGAGTAGGTGATCTTATTTCCTCATCACTAATTTATGCTCCTCTCTGGTTTAGTTAAATCAGTGGCAGTGTTGGTTCATCATAGAGCAATTTGTCTTGCATCATCAAAAAGTGATTCAGGCCTTAATGAATCAAGTGACAGTGCAGAAAGTGACAAAAAGGGTGGGGGATGCATGGCTCCCTCGGTCCTTTTCAGACCCATTCATCTAGAGAAAAATGGTAATGAGGAATTGCAAGACAAAATGGGGGAGCCGATTTTCTTGCACCGTTGTAGTCATTGTCATTCACAGGCACAGGGGAAATTATTTACTAGCTGGCAAGAAAAGTAAAGTGAAAATAGGTCACTGAGTAAAATCAACTTAAATGGATCAGTACCGCCTTGATAGACATCAACAGATTAGGAATGGCTCGAAGTGACATTTTCCTGCTGATCCAAGTATCAATAGTGTAATTTTAAGTATCTGCCAACACCAATTAAAAATCCCATACCTTCTTTATCCCTGCTTACACCTTGGGTAAGCAAGTAAAGCTTAGTTATTGGAGAGGAAAAATCATGGCAAAACCCACAGTGTATGCCTGGCTAAAGATTCGTGTTTGGTTGTTATTCAACAGCAACTCAGACAATCACCTCATTAAGACATACTATATCCAATATAAATTTCGGGGTGACATTCTTTTGAAATGACCACCTGCATGAAGGTTTAGGAATGGCTAGGGAAAATGGATGGATGGATTTTTTACCACTGCTGGAAAACTCCTGCCCAAAATGGTAAGGTTGGGTAGGGAGAGGCTTGGAAGAGTATCAGATGCAGATACAGAACAATACAAAATTGGGCATAAAAACACATACTGTTTACATTTAATACACTGTATGCAAATTAGTCCAGGTGGCAACATGCACAACTGACTACACACCCAAAACACAACCAAGCTTTCTCCACTGTCTTATTTATATCAGTTAGTAAATTTCCCAACTGTTTGACAAATAAAGTACTTCTTAAGGTTAATAACTATATAAAGACTATCAAGTGGTACTACAAGCAGTGCTAGCTACTACTTTGGAACTAATCAAGATGTGTACTTATTTAAACATTTCTTTGGCTGGGTTTGTGACTTACACTATAGTAAGGTGCGACTTATATATTAAGAAAAATAATTTCACATCTTTGGCTTGTTTACCAGTTTCTTTCACACCTTAACCAGTGAATTTTTTTTTCTTGTCAGACAGAGAGCTGGAGGCCACTACTGCTACTTATACAATGGAGCAACCTGTAGTCCAGGAAACATTATAGAGATCCTATGTCTTTATATACCATGATGTACAGAATTGTAATCAGCGGTCAGAGCGAAAACAAGGGTGAGACGCTTACAGGGATGACCAGGATTAAAGTAAGGTTCTAAATTTTGAGAATGGAAATGATGAAATTATTTTTAATTATAGAATATGAAAATGAAGTTAAAATGGTGCAGAAATATTATAAAGATTTTTTTATGTTTTTGACAAAAATGTGTGTATCTTTGTCCTTGTATTATTGCAACTTTCTTCTAACAATGTTGTAATTTTAGCTGTAGCTTCAGAAACAGCTGTATGATTTTTTTAGAAAGTAAAAGAAAATGCATTTGCTATGTGGAAATTGCATCATGTCATTGCTACATGTAATTCCACTTGAAAACATGACAAACTTAACTGTCTCACATCAACTTCACACATTGAATCACAATTTTCCTATTTGGAACTAGTTGACGCATAATCACTTTGCATGATATAAGTTAAAACTAGAGATGCCCCGGAAGGAAGGAAGGAAAGCAAACTCTTTCATGGTGACATTATTACACACATCACTGCACACAACGAAATGTGGCCTCTGCATTTAACCCATTACCAAAGTGAACATTTGGCAGTTTGAGAGATTCTTTAACAACCTTATTGGGGCCACATTGCCCTATAATATATATTGGTAGGAATCATTATTGGTCTTTCCTTGTATATTCAAAACCTGCAATAACTGGGTTTTGCGAGATACATTGAAATTGCTTTGATAATTTGTGGAATACTTTTGTGGAGTATCTCAATAACAGTAGGAAATGTCAGTGATAAAAAAGGGAAACATTTCTGCAAGTATTACTATTTTGATATCAGAAGCGGAAATTAAGTATTTGGACAATATTGGCATGTCGGATACCAAACAGAGGCTAAATTTGGTAAGCCCTAGTTTAACATGTATTTTAATGCCCAATAAAAAATACTGTATATGGACATAAAGGTATCTCTAACGTGAAAAACTCAGCAAACAGATAAAAACAAGTCGAAAGCACCTCATTTCCAACTCTTCACCTATAGAAGGAAGATGCAAATAAAGTCTTACCATGTTGAGTATGATGTCATTGCTAAGCACAACATGGTGTTTGACTTGAGGGTGCCCAGCCTAAATCGCCACTTGTCCTGTAAACGTGTAGGCACACCCAAAACAGAAAGAAATATTACGTAAATGCTCCCATTCAGAGAAGGAGACTGAAACGTAGGAAGCAACAAAGCTGCAGGAGGAGGAACCAAGGCCCAGATGCACTGGTGGGGAGTGGAGACCTACAATTATGCAAGCTGGCAGAAGCAACCACCTCTCTGTCACACAAAACGTTTGCATGTGAGAGAGAATATCACGTTTCTCTAGTTATAGTGAACAGCAAGTGTGTGGTTTCTTAATCTTTTGTTTAGAGCACTGGAGATATTGTCCTGACAAAAGCCATTATGTTGTATCTGTACAACTAAAAAAGGAAAACCTACTGAAAGATGGAGCATTTGCAGATAGGACCGAAATACCAGGGAGCCTCTAGTGTTGATTTCATAGGTTGCAAAGATTAATTTGTAAAAATAAAATTCACAAACTTTCTATCGTAAGCCAGGTATGACCGCATTTAGTCTTGTACTGAAGTATTTTATACTACTAAAGTGCATTAAAAGAGAATAATATATTTTGCTGGGCAAATTGTTACAGTTATGGTATATGTTTTACATTTTTCTTGTTATAAATGTTATTTTTTAAATAAAGAACAATTTTATGACAGGAGTTGAAGACAATAATTCAGACCAAGCAGATAATAAATCGCAGTTAGTCACTTAGCCTTAGCCACAGCATGTTATGTACATTACATTTTAAACTAGGCACAAATTAATGTAATTTATTATCATAAACGACTTAAAAAAAAGTGCATTATGCATAACTGAAATGTACAACACAAACTGAACATCATAGTTTTACTTTCCGACTATTTTCCTCCATATCCGTACTTAAACATAACCTGTTGCTCTATTTCTAATGCCAGTAAACGCAACACTATTAACCCTTTAATCCCGCCCACTCATGAAGAAGCGCCTATGATAAAATAATATATTTTGCTGGGCAAATTGTTACAGTTATGGTATATGTTTTACATTTTTCTTGTTATAAATGTTATTTTTTAAATAAAGAACAATTTTATGACAGGAGTTGAAGACAATAATTCAGACCAAGCAGATAATAAATCGCAGTTAGTCACTTAGCCTTAGCCACAGCATGTTATGTACATTACATTTTAAACTAGGCACAAATTAATGTAATTTATTATCATAAACGACTTAAAAAAAAGTGCATTATGCATAACTGAAATGTACAACACAAACTGAACATCATAGTTTTACTTTCCGACTATTTTCCTCCATATCCGTACTTAAACATAACCTGTTGCTCTATTTCTAATGCCAGTAAACGCAACACTATTAACCCTTTAATCCCGCCCACTCACGAAGAAGCGCCTATGATTGGCCGGATGTCAGTTGGCAGCCGTCATTGTTTGCAGCACCCACTCATCTCTACACTTGGGCGTTGGATTCGGCATCTAATGAGCTGCAAGGGAGATTTCTCCATTTTGCAGGATCCCCACAGCCACACCAACACCGTTTGGGGATTTTAGGATCTCTGTTTTCGTCTCCTTTCAGAAAAAAGGTGAAACAGCAGCAACGACAGCCTACTCTTTCGGAAAGCGGACTTTGTTTTATATTTTTCTCGTGAACCCCTTATCACAGTCAGAGGGAGGGAGCAGGGGAGAGCTGCGCCTTATAACAAAGAAGCGTTTGGGACTTCCTTTGTTTGCCTTTTAGGGGGATTGGAATTTCTTTGTTGGACACGAAAAAAAGCAATGGGGGCGCATCTGTCTAAGACAATCGGGAATGCTGAGACCGCCGTAGAACAGCCCGGGAAGCCTGTTGCTTCCCCCGCCAAGACCAACGGCCAGGTAAATGATATTTAAACCTAAATGTATCCTCCAAACGGCACCAGCGGGAACCAGGCAGCTGGGTGCACATACTTGTGTTTGTGGATGCAAGGAGTGAGTTCAGTGAGAGATGTTCTGGAGGCTTCAGTAAAGTGTGTGAAAACTTAATTGGACGCCAATGGGATGAATGACGTTCAGTTGTTAATTTGCAAAAAAGCAGCGATAGTTACGTTTGTTCAGTTCGTGTGCACAACTGCTACGTGTGGATGTGTAGATGAAACAAAGTCTAAATAATAACGCAGCTGTGTTATTATTTAGACTTTGAAAAAATTACAGAGGAGAAGGAAAATGGTGCGGGAAAAGGCGCAGGTTCTAATGCTGCGGTCATCACTGCTTCAGACGGACCACGCGTAGAACTAGAGACTTGTTGGAAAACTGACGCTATTTAGTATTTGTTACTGCTCACTATATTCTTACTTGTTATTTTGACTACAGGGATTTTTCCGTGTTGACAGTGAAAGTGGACAGGGTCAGCAGCAGAGATCAGTGACAGTAGCCCAGAGAGTGTGCTCTTGAAGGAGTTTGGAGTTTTCTGTTGTTACCACTAATAGCAGTGGAAAATATGGTGGAATACTTTATAAATAAATGTTTTAATAGATTTTTTTTTAATTATTTATTAAATTTTTTGTTGTTAATGTGAACCCAGGCGTGCTGGACTAATGAGCATCTGCCGCTGAAATGAGCTTCTGTCTTGTCTCCACACTGACCCCTAGCGTTGTATATATTGTATGATAAGAATTGTGTCCTCACAATTCTTGGAAAGTATGGCCCTACATTCAGGGTAAACTTATTTTTCGGACCCAAGATAAAGATATTTCTTATATTTAAGTGTACTTTTGCTTAAAAAAGAACAATGCACCAGGAAAAATTATATAGCATAAAAATATAATATTTGTTTCCTTTATTTATTAGCACAGTGTCAACAGGTTTCTTTTTTAATTTAACCTATTGTCATTTTGTTTAATGCATTCTTTATTAGATTTACAGTGGTTTGCTGTAAATTCTCAACTTGTGTATGTATCACAAATACTTCAAAATGTTTTCTTAAATATTTAACTCAAAACAAGAACAGTTTTCAATTGTAATAACTTAAGTTATCTCTGAGAAAAAGGTTTGCTGATTGATAGTAGTTTGATTATAATATTAAGTCAATCAGATACAAGTAATGTCTCATCAAATATGGGAAGTAAAGAAAAAAAGTTTTCAATACCATTGTCTTCTTCTTTTCCTTTCGGCTTATCCCATTTTTCAGGGGTTGCCATAGCGAGTCAATAATTTCCATCTCCCCCTGTCCTCCGCATCCTGAACTGCAACTCCAACCACTTCCATGTCCTCCCTCACTGCATCCATAAATCTCCTTTTTGGCCTTCCTCTTCGTCTCTTACCTGGTAGCTCCATGTCTAGCATTCTTCTCCCAATATAATCACTGTCCCTCCTCTGAACATGTCCAAACCATCTTAATCTGGCCTCTCTAGCTTTTTCTCCAAACCTTCCGGTCTGTGTTGTTCCCCTGATTACTTCTTTCCTGATCCTGTTCATCCTTGTCACCCCCAAAGAGAATCTCAGATTCTTTAACTCTGCCACCTCCAGCTCTCCCTCTTGTCTTCTACCTATTCCTAGTGTCTCTAGCCATATTTAACCTTAATATTGCAAATCATTTTTTGTCCTGCTAGGACAGCTTGCTTTTTTTGGCATTTGAGGAATAAAATTTAGATAATTTTTGTATGTTATTTCTGCTTTGGGAAAATGTGCAAAAGTATTTAGTTAGTTTCCCGTGTGTTAATCTAGATACCAAAAAAACACAATTTGGTCATTTGACCCTGGCAACTGCTGCAACCATCGCAGCATTGATGCTCTCTTTTGTCGCGATAATGTCTTTGACGCGTGGCCTTCATCAGTGCATGTGTTAACAACCGCATTATCTTGTCTTTTAGGAGAATGGCCACGTGAAAGCGAATGGAGATGCCTCTCAGGCAGCATCCGAGAATGGCAAAGAGGAGACGCATGCCAATGGCAGCGCCAGTGTGGAGGAGAGTGCCAAACGGGAGGAAGTTGAGAAGGTTCTGGAGACTTCTGCTAATCCAGAGAAAGTAAATGGAGAGACGGAAGACGCAGCATCTGTGGTTCCAGCTGTGGAAGAGACGACAAAAGCAGAGGACTGTGCAACACCTTCCACCGCTGACGAAACCCCTAAGAAAAAGAAGAAGCGGTTCTCCTTCAAGAAGTCCTTCAAGCTCAGCGGTTTCTCTTTCAAGAAGAACAAAAAGGAGACGGGAGAAGGGCCTGTAAACAACGAGGAGGCAGCGGCTGACCCAACTGATGAGAACAAGGAGCAAAGTGCAGAAGGCAAACCTGCGGCTGAGAGTGATGAGGCCCAGCCTGCTGAGGAGGCAGTGGCACCTGCTGTGGAGCAGAACAAAGAGGAAGAGGTTAAGGCCGAAACAGAGGCAGCAGTAGAGGCTGTTGAGGAACCTGTCCAGGAGGCTGCACCAGCCGAAAAGCCACAGGCGGAGGAGGAGGAGAAGCCAGCTGAGCTCAAATCAGAGGGGACGGAAGTGCAGGAGGTGCCTAAAGCTGAGGAGACAACCCTGAAGGCCGAGGAGACGGTCTCACAGGAAGCTGCTGTTGAGGCAGCAGAATGAATTTGGAGGACGTTGAAATTCACAAATTCAATGTGTGGAGGCAAAAGAGAGAGGAAAAAGAAAATAAAATTCCATTATTGTTTGTGGAGATTATGGCTCAGAAAAACTTGCTAACAACCAGGCATATTTTAAGATTTTAGTAATGTTTTTTTCCCAACTTGCCCCCTAACCTTTTTTCACAATACTCCCCAGTCAGTCTATTTGGTACAAGTTGGGTGGCTTTTAATATTCAGTACAGTACATACTGTACTGTACACCCTGCCATATTTTTTCAGTATTCGTTTAAGGATTTTTATTCTAAATTTCAGATCAAGCTGTAAATTAACGGTGATAAAATGGAGTAAGGCAAGGGTGGCTTTGGTAGAGAGATTACAAGTCGAAAACAGCGCTGAGATCAATGCCCCGTTCTGTGTTCAACAAAATACTCCAGTTCCATGATTATATAGTATTTTTTTAGAATGATACAGTTTATATAATGCAGGGGCATTTTAACGAAATCAATAAATAAAACTTGCATCAGATTTTTGCCAATAAGTGATTGAAAGTAGAAATGCAAGTTATATGGCCTTATGGTGTCTTGTCGGTTTTATGAACTTATTAAAATGTAAGTAATGTATAGGCGACTTTTGTACAAAATGAGCGTTGGAGTTGAAAAAGCACATTACATTTTAAGCTCTTTTGATTGTTTTTTTTTTTTTCCTCACATGCTTTATTACTGTAAGATGAGAACCAACATATGAAAAAAAACTTTGAAGATCACAGTAAGCCATTGTAAAACTCAACAACCAAGCTTTGATGAAATGTTCTGTATCGTGTTGGGCTTGTTTTCAACAGCAATGTGATGTTTTTTGTCCAGCAGGCCATAACCACACTTAGAAAACCTGTCAAATGTTTAATTTGCCTCTTGTTTTTATTTCCCTTCTAAATACTGGAGACGCTCTGGCCAATTTGACAGAGAGATGGTGTCTAACTTTACAACTCTTAAAACATGCTCCTTATCTTTGCTTAATGTGTTTTAGTGTGAGCACACCAAAAATAAAAACAAATACATGTGACTTTCTGCCTGCTTTGTGCATTCATATAGACATGTGTTTGCATGTGTGTGTGCCCTGCCACAAAAGACCAGCTAACATAATTTTAATGACACACAGGTGTCACACACGTTAACACAGGTGTGGGTGTTGATAAAGACAGGGCTGGAGATCAATCTCTCATGTCTGAGTGACTGGGCACTTGGAACTGGAAGATGGTGCCATTGTGCTCTGATCATGATCTGTTAGTCATGGTTACCACCAAGAAAACACGTGCAGCCATCATTGCATTAAACAAAAAAGGGCCTAACGGGGAAGTTTATTGCAGCGAGTAAGATTGCACCTCAGTCAACCGTCTATAGGATTATCAAGGAACTTCAAGGAGAGAGGTTCAATTGATGCCAAACAGGCTCCAGGGCACCCAAGAAAGTCCAGCAAACGGCAGGACCATCTCCTGAAGTTGTTTCAGCTATGGGATCGGGCCACCACCAGTGGTAGAGCTTGCTCAGAAATGGCAGCAGGTAGATGTGAGTGCATCTGCATGCACAGTAAGGCAAAGATTCTTGGAGGAAGGCCTGGTGTCAACGAGGTCAGCAAAGAAGCCATTTCTCTCCAACAAAAACATCAGGGACAGACTGATTTGCTGCAGACATTACAAAGACTAGACTGCTGAGGACTGGGGTAAAGTAATTTTCTCCAATGAATCTTCTTTCCGATTGTTTGGGGCATCTGGAAGAAGGCTTGTTCGGAGAAGACGAGGTGAGCGCTACCACCGGTCTTGTCTCAGGCCAACAGTGAAGCATTCTGAGACCGTTCATGTATGGGGTTGCTTTTCGGTCAAGGGAGTGGGCTCTCCAACAATCTTGCCTAAAAACCCAGCGATGAAAAGAGAATGGTACCAGAACACCCTCCGAGAGCAACTTCTCCCAACCATCCAGGGGGCAATTTGGTAATGAAGAATGCCTTTTCCAGTATGACGGAGCACCTTGCCATAAAGCAAAGGTCATAACAAAATGGCTTAGGGAACAAAACATCAAGATTTTGAGCCCTTGGCCAGGAAACTCTCCAGATCTTAATCCCATTGAACTTCTAGTCAATCCTCAAGAGGTGGGTGGACAATCAAAACCCTACAAATTCTGACAAACTCGGAGCATTGTTTATGCAAGAATGGACGGCCACCGGTCAGGATTTGGTTCAAGAGCTGATTGACAGCATGTCAGGGAGAATTGCAGGTCTTGTCAAAGAAGAGTCAACACTGCAAATATTGACCTTTTGCATGTAATTCTCAATAAAAGCTTATGATACTTGTAAAATGTTTCTAATTGTATATCATTATACCACAAAAACATCTGGCAAACACTAAAACCCCTGAAGGAACATACATTTTGTGGAAATGTAATATTTGTGTCATTCTCAAAACTTTTGGCCATGACTGTACTGTAGATCCAAATCTATCATTGTGCACCTCTGATCTATTCATACATACATATATATTTGTGTATATATGTATTGTATATAATGCAGTACAATATTGATACAGTCTTACACTTCTACCAGATATTTTTTTGAAATACGCATGTAACCTTATCACCACTAGTGAAAATTAGTCGATTGACTAATGAGTTAGTTGCATCACTTATGCAGAGCCCACTACCCTTTTGCACTGATCCTGCCATGTCAAGTAAAGAGTGTCATGTTCAGCAGATGTGAATGGTTTTCTTTTGAACAACCACAAAACCCAAGATGCGACTGTATAGGTAATGAACTAATAGAAATACTATCAACATGACATGCACCTGTCACCATAAATAAGTTGTTTCAGGTAAATACGCTTATGCACATTTAAATATTTATAAAAAACTTTATTGGCAAATGCAAATATAAAAATTTAAATAACATATCTTCGGGTTTTGAAAAAAAAAAACATTACAAATAAAAAGCTACAAACAATCACAAGTCCTTCAGAAGGTCAAGCAAATTGAAATTAAATGAATCGACAGTTCCAGGATGTTTCACTTCATTTGTCATATTAAGTGGTCTTTGGAGACCCACTACAAACAGACACAAGACTTCCATGTATAAAACTTAGTTGTAATAAATAGAAAGATTTTGACAATAACTTTTATCCAGCTCTATCCTTGTATTGAAAGATGAGAAGGATTCCTGATGATGGACAGCACACTGTGGCTCATGATGGTGGTAGAACAGATTTAAGGGCTAGTCTCTTCTGTCTTCACACTGTAAGGCAGTAGAATAACTTGTTTTTAGTTAAAGATGCACATTACTTTTGAAGGCAATCAATGAGCGACTGTCATGGGTTGCCACTATAAAGGCAATAGAATTGTGCATACAATATGCTGCTAGGGTTTGTTTCATTCCATGTGCAATCATAGAATCGCAACCAATTTTAGACCAATAAAAATTCTGACCTCTAGTTGCAAGAGAAGAAGAGATTGATTACCATTTAGAGTCAGGTTTCTCAGCACTAATCTCCTTGGTTTTCTCTTCTTCTTTTATTTCTGTAAAAACGAAAAAAAAACAAAAAAACAAAAACAATTAGCACTTTACACTTTGGAAAAAGAATGTTCTCTTTGGGCTTAGTGATAATACACACCAGATTTCTGCTCCTCTGTTCCCTTCTTCTCTTCATCAACTCTTGCCCTTTTCGGTCCCTTTTTGTGATTGGACACATTTCTCCTGCCTCCTTCCCCTTCATCTTCAGAGTCAGAGAACTCTTCATCACACGCTATCCTCTTATCCGTCGCTCGAACTGAAGCCACACATAACAATAATCTCAGATGGATATTCATGTTGGTTTAGAAAATATCCTATGCGCGGTGCTCCAGGATACTGAGAAACACGGCCAAGTGAGGAACAGGGTTAATATACTACACTGGTACGGGAGCTGTTTTGATACTACGGATGTAATAATCGGCTTAAAAAAAGCCTGATTGGTGCTCCGCATGTACACAGTACCAGGTTCTGGACTTATTAAGCTGTTGAATCCTCCTTTAAGATCTTGCTCTCAAAATCTATTTGTCAACAACCTCAAAACCTTAACTTTATCTAAGTATAGTTACAATAAACTGCAACATATGCTGCGTGTAGTCTATGGTGATCGTTGACAGTGACATCAAACTAATTTTCTGAACGTTTAAAATGACCACCTTGGTCATTCTAGTATTAAACATCTTCTTTCATCTCACTCAAAGAGTGAGACCAAGAACTGAGGTTGAGGCTGATGCAAATATAGTTCAAATTTATACAGGGTGAGGAAGGTGAGTAGCATTGACACACTAGATAAGCGTTTATTTGGATCCTCTTTGTCCTCATCCACGGTGTCATCTGGGATTGCATCATCTGGAATGGCTTGCATCTGTACCCCAGGGGCATGTGGAAGCATACGCAGATTCTCAAAGAGCCGCTGTCTGACAATCAAATTAACACAAACAAATGCTCTGAGTGTTATAATTAATTTGACAACAAAGCCAAACTGCTACTTAAACAAAACAAAACAGCATTTAAAGAAAATCTCTCCACATACTTAATCTTGTCCATGTACTCCTGCGTGTTTTGGTTGGTCATGTTGGAGGGGCTGATGTGTAGCTTGAAGTCAGGACCAAAGTATTCGAAGTAGTCATTGTAGGGCAATTCTGCAGTTGTGACATCAGGCAAATAATTAAGCTGTGATAAAAAGTACACCTTTCACACAGAGCTATAAAGCTGCATGTTTTTGTTTCAACCAAAAATGTTTGACCAAGGAGCTGCTGACCTCTGAGATTAGTTGATTAAATGTGTCTAATAAGCTGTGCTGCTGCTTTGTGTGAAAAAAAAATTGGCAGCCAGAGCCAACCTTTTCCACGATTACTCGCAATATCACAATAAAAGGCCTTTTCAGTTCAGAACTGAAAAGAACTATTGAATAAGAGGTGAAAAGAATTTGAGGAGCCTACGGTGTCCATTTCCCGCTGATGCAACTTATTTTTGGAATTAAATAACCTGAGTTGTAAACCTCTGTTGATATTGGTAATTTGTCACTGGTGAATATCAGTGCACATTTCTTATGCAGTTATTGACAAAAACATCAGCCAAAACTAACATTCTAGGTTCCTAGACTTGATTGACACACGTAAATAACAAAAATGTTCAGATTTCATCATCAACATTGTTCTTAACACAAATTGAAAATATTGAACTAACCATCAGGAATGTCTGTGTCCAAAGCAACTGCAGTCTCATAGGTCCAGCACCGGGCAACATTCCGGATGGTGTATCCTCCTCCACCAAGCATTAGCAATGGTAGATTAAAAGACTTCATGTACTCCACGCATTTTGCATGTCCTGAGTCAGACAACAACTACAATAAAATTCTGACAGGATTCAATCGATTGGTGATTATTTAAAGAGATAATTTCTTTACCTCGGATAGTGAGGTTGAAGCAGCCGAGACGATCTCCTGAGAGAGAGTCTGCACCACACTGAAGCACCACAGCACTGGGCTGGTACATCTCCATCACCTTGGCCATTACCTGTAAGCCAGGAGAAAGTACTTAAACTCAAGAAATTCCTTAAACCAAATTATAATAAAGAAGTTTTTGTAGTGATTTCTAAGAAATCTTATTTCAAGCTACTTGTAGGATTTATCTGAGTTAGATTTAAGACTTTCCAAGAAAACTCAAAATTCATACTTACTGGTTTGAAAATTTGCTCGTATGACTCGTCATCTATGCCGTCTCGCAAAGGAAAGTTGACAGCATAGTATTTGCCTTTTCCAGCCCCAATATCCTTAAAACATTAGACAATCAGTCACCAATAGTATGTTTACATATAAAATACGCAAAACACACAAATACATTTTTTCATAACATTGAAATCAAAATGAATACTCAGAGTAGTTGTGGTAAAGTCGGATATGTGTCTTGATTGGATATTAAACTAAGACTCACCCTGAGATCTCCAGTTCCAGGAAAGTACTCGCCATATTTATGAAAAGACACGGTCATGACCCTGTCTGTGGTGTAAAAGGCCTCCTCTACTCCATCTCCGTGGTGAATGTCTATGTCTATATACAGCACCCTCTGGTGGTACCTGAGATGGGAAAAAAAATACACATGCAGCAGAGACAGTTAAACAGCTGAAAAATTCCGTTGTTTCTATTTCAGAGAGACATACTTGAGCAACTCCAGGATCGCCAGAACAATGTCGTTGACATAGCAGAACCCAGATGCCTCAGACTTTTTTGCATGATGAAGACCTCCAGCCCAGTTCACTGCGATGTCAGTCTGCTGTCTGTTTAGTTTCACTGAGCCAGCTATGCAAAACAGTGGGAATTTTAATATCAGTATTCTAGTTCTTACAGGCTTGTTGATGTTAAGTGTATGAAATTTACTTTTGCTTTCCAATCTGTTTTCACTGACTTACCCGCAGAGCCCCCAGCAGAAAGTTGACAGAACTCAAACAGCCCATCAAAAACAGGACAGTCCTCCCCAACATTAACTGCAAAAATAAAGAGATTAACAACATATAGAGTTATTCAACTTATTCTGAACCTTATATATCAAATAATGGACATCAAATCTAAAACAAATTACACTTGATAAATATGAAAAAGTATGTCCTTAGTTCTAGCATTCAATATCAACTACGCACAGGGTAATACTGTATCTGACAGATCAAACCGAGCTACAACTAAGTTGGAAACCAAGGCACAGAAAGTTTGTAAAAATCGGATTTCCACAAAATTATATAAGAATTAAGATAGTACTACAGTGATTTTCTGTTTCTCATACACTACGTCATTGGTTGGCAATGTGCTTGACCTACAGTGTGTTTTGATCAGCCATAATTTCTTCATTTATCTTCACTTCCAAAGGGGCAGCAGTCTCCATGACTGCATCCAAAATCACACTGCAAGCCGAACCTTACGGACCTAAGACTATTGAAACAAATATTGCACACACCAATTTAGATTTATTTTGGAAACTTATGCTTTTTATTTCTGCCTTCCAATTGTAATTCAACTGGTCGAAAAATCTTGCTTTATTTAAAATCATATTGCCAGGAGAGGTTTGTGAACAATCTTTGAGAGTAGTTACTAAATGTTATACTAGATAAATATGAAATGTTAAAATCTTTATTGCAGCTTGCAAGTTATTATGGGTCCTGAAGACTGAAAAGTTAAGAACTGCCACACGTACTTATGTACTGTATGTAAATAAACAATAAAAATTGGGTTACCATCCAATGTTTGGAGACTAGTTCTAATCTACCATTAATTTTGATTCATAAATGGATTTGGTCTGTATGTATTTTATGATATTTTGGTAATCCAATTTTTAGTGATGCTTTGATTTGCATCGCAATTGTACATTGAATAGCCTCTCAGAGTGACCATTAACCCCTTACAGCGCTGCATCTGCTTGCTGAACTCTGACATGTTGTCTGGCCTTATAGATCGTAGGAATTTGATGTACTCGTCGCTGTGATATTTTGTCATTTCCTCTCCCGTGGCTTTGTGTGGCCTCTGAAAACAGACAACAACAGGGAACAGTCAGGTCAATTAACTGTCGATCCTGCTCCAGAACACTAAATTATGTGGTATGTATGGACAAACATACATAGATTTCCATTTTCCTGTAAAGTCCATAGTTGAGAAGCAGGTTGTGAGTCATCCGAATACGATGCGGTTTCATAGGGTGTCCCTGCCCATAGTAGTAATTTCCTATGTCACCTGCATGAAGTACACAAACTGTTAGGGAAACATAGAGTTCTAATATGTCTTATCATTTAAAAAAAATCTTATTTTATGGCTGCATTAATTATTTAGAAATCAATATTCATTAATTCATCAACACGTTGGCACTCACATTGGAATCGTAGAAAGTTAAGTAATCAGAACGAGTGACTGCTGCAGTCAAAATATAGAATGTTTCATTGTGCATGTTTTGCAATCTGAAACACTTTAATCTGGCTACAATGTCAACAATATGTCCCCTGTAGCTGCAAAGTGAAATGCAACAAAAATAGTCTTGAAACGGATAAATACAAAGTGTGAAACCTAACACAGCCCTAATCTATATGCATCAACACCTGAGCTAAAGAAGCACCGTCTCTGTTACCTTTTGTCCTGTAAGAAAAGGATCCCCAAGTGGTGCATACTTATTTAATCTCAATTGACCACTCTCTTTCTACAGGACATAAGAGCTTTATTCAGCCAATACTTCTTTACGTTAATTTATGGCATCATTGCGTTTCCTGATTTAAAAAGACAGTCAAAATCCTCACCAGCTACGGCATTTTATACGTTTTATGGACCTGTTGCACTCTAAGTCACGAATATCTCGCCAGCGATGTTTATACACATTTTAGTGGCCAGGTGCACAAAGCCGGGTAGGTCCTCGCAACTTCTTGATATGACATTCCCATTTGATGTATTACTGGGTTCAATTACACACAATGCCGTTTACATTGTGTTTTATTCGCGTTTACCAATAATACTGAACAAAAAAAAACAAAGTTATACGGAGCAGGAAATGATTTCAGCGTCGATTATCAACAATAGCTGAGAGCTAAATCATCTCCCACAGCAGTCATTCAGCAGCGACTAACCCCGGCTAACTAGGATGCTACGGATCTTGGGTTTCTATTCGGGCCCTTCACACTTTCCGTACCGTCATAGTAGTAGCAAACTTTCTTCTTGGTCCCGCCTGCAGTCGTGTAAGCCATGTTTCGTCGTTTCGTGGTAAAATAGTGGGGAGAAGCGGCTTTCGTTGAAGCCTGGGCTAACAATTGATACAAACAGAAGAATACACCAACAACTCTAACAAGCCGTCCGATGGGTGGAGCCAGAGGAACGGGGGACCCGGCCGGTCATTGATTTACGGCGCTACACGGCTTCTTCACACTGGAAATAACTCCATATATACGGTATCTGTAATATAAGTATACGCGTAAGTGTAAAATTTTTACTTAACAAACTTCTTAAAAAGTACGTTTTTACATAGCACTACCTGTATATCAGACCCGACCAGACTAAGGCCCAGGGGCCTCCCAAATTTATAAATTTGGATAGGATAGGAAGCTTTTATTGTTACTATACAAGTACAATGAGATTTAAAGCTAACTCCTAAGGTGCACGCATAAATAATATAGTGAACAGAATAAAATAGAACATACACATAAAAAACTGCCAAGATAATATATATCAATGATAAAAGAATCTGTGTGGGCCCTTGTGCAATGCTGGAGGAACCCAGGCGGATGGCAGTGAACAGGTGCACAGGTTAAAAATAAGGCGATTCGAGTGATTAAAGTGACTGGCAACGAATGAAAGGTAGGTGGTAAAATGTACAGTATATACAAACTGACTTGATATGATAAAATTAGTGCAAATATGCTGTGATGTAGTAGTGTTGTCAGTCGTGCATGGGGCATGGTATTTATTGAAAAGTAAGCATTGGAAATTATACTTTCTATTGCCATTACGCTTCTGCCCTTTCCCTGCAATGTCAGCATTCATTCATCTTTGATATTTTATCCTCTATCCGGTCATAGGGGGCAGCAGTCGCTGTGACTGCCACCAAAATGACACTGCTACATACTATAAGTCTTCCTGTGGGTGGTGGTCCAACTTGGGACGGAACTACACTACTGATTCAAATACACCAGCGATCTGGAAGCTGGTGAACCTAGCTATTTAAATCTAAAGCTGTGCCGACCCAAGTCTGTGTCAATGCTAGCATTTATTTAATATATAGCGTAGAAAAGGCTAAATGCGTTTTAGTATTTTAGACACTATTCACGACTTACCCAGCGGGAAGGGACTGTGGAAAAGAGGTGAAGAATACAGTACAGGTAGGATGTAACAGCTGGTGAAGCAATCGTGACACCTGTTATCATAGACTATCAACATAGGTGAAGGGAAAGGTTTACAGGATTTTTGAGAGACCAGACATGATGGATGGATTAGAAATACTGGCAATATGCAGAAGAAAGGAGTCAGAGCTGGAGGTGGCAGAGTTAAAGGTACTTAGGTTGGACAGGATTAGGAATGGGGTGTTTAGAGGGACAACAAAGACAGAAAGGTTAGGAGAAAATGCTAGAGAAGCCAGATTGAGATGATTGAGACCCGTTCAGAGGAGGGACAATGGAAACATTGGTAAATGAAGGAAGGAGGTAAAACATTCTCTTTGTCATTCATTTTAATACACCAATGCACATAACATAATGTGTACATTTAACCCATCACTAAAGCAAACGGTGAGTTTTGAGCGCTCAGGGAGCATTGTGTTGGTCTGAAACCTGATAACCTCCCAACCCAAGTCCAGTTCCTTTATCTCAAGGCCAGCACTGCCTAGTGATGCTGGAGTTGGAGCTACTAGGTTGGAGACAATTATTGGATGTAGTGAGGGTGGACATGGAGGTAGTTGGAGTCAGATTGGAAGATACAGAGAACAGGGTGAGATGGAAACTGTAATTCACAGCGGCAACCTGTGGACAAGCCTTCAGACAAGCCAAACAGAGAATATGAGAATTTGACTTGCGAGTCAAAATATATGCCCATGCCTGCTCCAAAATTATGTTAAATTAATCCACTTGAGTTGTGATGCCGTGGACATCAACATACATAACAAGAGCTGTCCATGTCCAAGTTTCCCTTTAATTTTTTTTAATTTTTTTTTAACATACATGATACATGATAATGTGAACCGTTTTGGTAAATTATTTCAGAATAAGTGGTTAGTGTGACAAGAGTCATTGGAGAGCAAGTGTATACTCAATGTTTTTTCTTAATATTCTGCAAAACATACATAAGGGTGAAGGTAAAAGAAGATTATACTCGTAATGAAATAAAATGGAGTCTGAAAGGAGTTATACATGAAACGGTTGTTATTTATCATAATATGCAAGGAGACATCATGGAGAAAAAATGTGTTGGAAACCATTAAAATAGAAAAAAAGGACAATTCTTTTTGTCAAAATCCAAAAACAACATAATCCGGAGTCACATACGTTTTTGCCTTTTGGCAAGGTTTGTGACTTACATATTAAAATATATAATTCTAAAATATATAATAGTCATTTTCACACTCACAGCCTCTAGAGGACACTGACTCTTTCACACTGACATATATTAGGGAGGAATTTATATAAATATATATCAGTGTTTTGGTACACTACATACATCTAGGTTGTGCAAAATAACTCATTAAGCCACACCATAGAAAACCTTCGATAAATGCAAACTGTATTGGTATTCACTTTAAAAAACACATTGCGTTTACTACATACAGTATAATACACAGTTTGCCTTATTTAGATATATATTTATACACATCACACTGTTCTTGTGTTAAAGGGATAGTTTGTTTGTTGTTGTCATACTGATACTGATGCCAAGTGAGTCTTGTTTTCATGGGACAGTGAGTCCCATACATTTTATCAACATAAAATGCACATACAATACACATCAAATATGATACAGAACACAATAAATGAGTAATCAAACCCATTAAAATGTTGGTGTCACTTAATTAAAGCAAAGGTAACTACACCATATGTTGGCCGCTGGAAAACGAAAATCAATAGCAAAAAATATTATTTTTGTGCTCTGTAAGCAAGTTTAGAAAAGTAATCCAAAAGAGGAGTAAAACACAAAAGCATGGGAAGGGAGTACCTTAATGATCAACTCCAAAATTAGTTACTTCCAGGGCAACTGAACATATTAGGTTTCTTGAAGACTTTTTAACTCTCATCTAAGAGGCTTCATCAGTACTGACCAACTACAAGGGGAGTTGTGGTATTTAACCTTAAAGAGGCTTCATACATGTGAAAGGAGAATTGCAGAAAACAAGAGTCTAAAAGAGTGAGGTGTGCTTAGATGGTTGAAGGATCCCATCCTGCTCCAGATGAGCTCTATGAGCTCTATTCACTGAAGAAGCCTCATAGATAAGAGGTGAAACATCTTCATGAAACCTGCAATGCACAGTTGCCCTCGAAATAACTGATTTTAGATTGAATGATTTTGATGACTGAGAATCTACACAGAATTGATGCTCCATTGTTATAACTATAGTTGCATTGCAGCAACTATATTTGCCAAATTTGCAGAACTTAAATACCTGTACACAAATGCGTTGGCACATTATTTTGTTACCACAGTGACACACATAATAAGCAGTTTTATAATAACTAGCTACAAGAACAGTGTACATGTGTTTGCTTTTCAACCGGTTACCTGCTAGATCTGGATTGGATTAGCCCTAGCCTAACTAACTCCCATTTCAGTTTTGAATCACTGCAAATTTGACTTTGACACCACTGTTCTAGGATATCTTGTTAGGTATCCTGACTCTGAATTCTGACTCTTTATTGAATTTCCATAAACCTATGTACTGCGATTCAGTTATATGGCATCTTTTCCTTGAAAAAACATAAACGGAATTACCTCTTGAGGTCTCTACATATATTATGGCCAATCAAATGTTCTACCAGTGATCTGGTAAAACTTCTGATTAAATGGATGGAAGAACTTTTGTAGCTTTGATAGGACTGACAAGTTCACCTCTGGATGAGTACGACCCTTGCTGCCTGCCAGGCACTTGTTGAAGATAATGTTAAATCGTAAACAGTAAAATCCCCGGGTGACATTGAAATACAAATTATATTGGCTGATCTTTGATGGTAGGTTCAGGAAGCGCTCCACAAGCTGTAGCTCAGGCAGTGGATCTGTGATAAGGCGATCTCCATCTACAATGTGGAACTGTTCCACTGGAAAGTATTTTAGCCAGCGTTCCAAATGTTTTGTGTAGATGCTGGTCCGCACCGCTTTGTACTTCGTGTTGACCTCACAGGTGTTGCTGTCGATGGCCAGTGTCTCAAACTTGTGGTACGTCTTGTTTTTGCGCTCCTTTCCCTCCAAAACTTGGGTGTAGTCTGACACTGCTCTGGTAGTGGGTTCGCGGACTATGATAAGCAGCTTGATGGAAGAGTTCATTTTGAAAATGCGTTCTGGGACTTCCTCTGTAATAAAGTAGGCAGGGCTCTTCTCAATGGTTATCTGATGAGGGAAGGAGAAGGGCATCTTGCCTTTGTACCACTTAATGCCGCGACCATAGTTCTTGTCATTGTCAAAGAAGTGAATTTCTTGTGATGCCTTGACAACAGCAGGGTGCAAATTAAGCATTTCCAAAAGGGCACGCGTACCACCTTTACGAACACCAATAATGATAGCTTGCGGAAGCTGCTGGACATGGTTATGTAGGTAAAGTAGCTTTTTAGTTGCATTTGTCTTTCGTAACTCATGAAGAAGACCCCACTTAAACTGTAATGTGCGGAGAGGGATCTGCTCTGGCTGTGAGTGTGGCAGTCTTCTTTCAACAAGACATAAAGGTTGGAGCCTGAAAAAACACAGAAGTATTAAAAGTTCAGAAAAAATAGTAATAATAATAGAAAAAGTAATGGTAATAATACTATTAGCAGGACTAAAAGTACCTATCTGAGATTTGGATGTTTATTTGGGCACAACATTTTGGGTGCAATTTTTACCCTTACTGTAAGGTGGAGTATCTGCTAATGCTGATGTCAATGTGATGCTTAGGGCTGTTGGTGATGTGGTGTTAGCCTCATTGATCACAGCATGTTGCAAAAAATTTAAGGTGAAGTTTGGGAATAGGTATTGGATTAGACAGACTGAAGACTGGTTTTCTTTCCATCCCATCAATATCAGACCAATAACAATCCTGAGTATCAAAAGGAGACATCTTAGTATTTTGCATCCCTTTATCTCATTCACCCACACACCAACAATCAATCAATCAATCAAATTTTATTTATATAGCCCACATTTACCATTTATCAGATTTGTCACATAGGACCTACTGCTGTCCTTAGAGCCTCAGCCAGGGTAAGGAAAAACTACCTAGGGAAAAATCCCTTTAACAAGGAAAAAAAAACAAAAAACGCTAGAAACCTTAGGGAGAACCACAGGAGAGGGATCCACTCCCTGGACGGCCAGACAGTGCAATGGATGTTACCAGAGTATAAAAATACGATAAAATAACAATATCTGTAAAATTGGTATATGTATATGGATATATATATAAAATGGGGGAAATAAGTATTGGACGCGTCAACTTTTTTGTCATTATATTATTTCCAAAGATGCATTCGTGTAACATTTCTTCCAGACACTAATATTAACTCAAATAATCCACACATAAAAAGAAATCACAACATTCAACTCCATAAATAATGATTATGTGGAGTTTAGTGCAATAACACAGGAAAAAAGTATTAAACACACTATTTGAGACTCGTTTAATACTTTGTGGAGAAGCCTTTGTTTGCAATGATATCTTCCAGATGCTTCTTGTATGTATTAACTAATCGCCCACACTGCTCTGGTGTGATGTTTGCCCATTCCTCCGTACAGATTGTCTTTAAATCTTGAATATTCTTTGGTGCCCTCTGGTGAACCCTTTTCTTTAGTTCTTTCCACAAATGTTCAATTGGATTTAAGTCAGGTGATTGACAGGGCCATTCTAACACAATGATTGTCTTTTTTTTAAACCATTTGAGAGTCAACTTTGCCGTGTGCTTCGGATCGTTGTCCTGTTGAAAGGTCCAGCCACGTCACAACCTCATTATCCTGGTGGATGGCAGCAGGTTCATCACAATAATTTGCTGATAGATTTTTCCCTTCATTGTTTCTTCAATTATATGAAGTCTGCCAGTACCACGAGATGAGAAACAACTTCATACCGTGATGTTTCCACCACCAAACTTCACTGTTGGTATAGTGTTATGTGGGTGATATGCAGTGCCATTTCTCCTCCAAACATGGTGGGTAGTATGCCAAAATGTTTTATTTTAGTCTCGTCTGACCAGACAACATTCTGCCAGTATTCTACAGGCTTATCCAGATGCTGTTTAGCAAACTTCAAACGAGCTTCTACATGCCTTTTTTTGAGGAATGGAGTCTTGCGGGCTGAGCGTTCATAGAGGCCATGGTGGTGGAGTGCATTGCCTATCGTTTTCTCTGTAACGCTTGTACCTGCTGCCTCCGTGTCCTTCTGGAGCGCTTTCTGGGTGGACCTTGGCTCTTTGAGAACTCTTCTGACCATCTTCCTGACTCCCTGGTCAGCGGTCCTGTGCGCAGCCTGTTGATGATAAGTTGATGCTTCTTCCACTTGCGGATAATGGCCCCAACTGGAACACTCAGATGCTTTGAGATAAGTCTGTAAAAAGTTCCATTCTGATGCTGGGCAACAATCGAACTAGCTACAAGGAGCTCTCTTCAGAGAGCTCCTTGCTTTTAAACATCATGAGAAGTGTCTTGTTTGACTAGTTGGTGAAAAAACAACCTGTATATAGGGCCATCAATCAGCACTAACGCAGCTGATGTTGGTTTGCAAAAAAATAGAATGTAATTGAAAATTTTATAAATATGTTTAAGAGAATAAGAACAATTTGGGTTATAAAAGGGTTAAACGTCTCAGCTGACTGTTGTGAGGAATTCAGAGTAACCTAATAATAGATTAAATATATACATAGATAAATACGCATTAGCATGATTTAAAAAAAATCTCAAAGTCTCAAAACGTATCTTCATATGCCATAATTTGATAATGCTGCCTGTTTTGCAGATGATTGATTGCTAATGTCTTCCAGAAAGGAAACAATAATTTATGGTAACCCTTTAATGATATTTTAATTGATAGCTGTCAAGCAGTGTACTGTGTTATGTTTATAATACTGATTTATTCATAGGTTCCTTGTTGACTCGTGTGCTGTCTGTTTTTGACTGGTCATGATTCTTTCTCTGTTGAATTCGTAAACTTCTTATATACTTTTATGTTCACGGATTGCTGTATGATACCAGGCTTCAATGTTTGTATATAAACTGCAATCTCCTCTAATTATTTCCAAAATATTTATTACATTTTCTAATTCATTAACTGTCTTCCTTTGTAAAACATACATATATAACTAAGACGTGTACAACCTACAGGCAAAAATTATATACACATTTATATATATAGAGAGAGAGAGAAGGAGTGAGAAAGAGGGAGAGAGAGATTTTTTTTTTCTTTTATGACTCACCTATCCACAGTCCCAACTCTGGCCACCAGATAAAGGAAGCTTCCAATAGCGAGGCTGCCCAAAACAAAAAGTTTTTGTCTCAGCAATGCCTGCTGTTTGAATAGCATTGCCCTCCATCAATCTTCAGGACTGCGTCCTTAGCCTTCGTGAAGCAAATAAACAATCACTAGACAAGCAGAAGCAGAACAGTGTTTATTAACAAGCACTCAATCAAGTTTTACAAGTGATTTGGGTCATGCTCCCATGTGCCTGTAAAGTGCTGCACAGCTACTTAGGGGGAATACTAAGCTGCCATCAATTACTTTGGTAGTTTCATTTATTTGTTTTTTTTTTCTGTCAAATTTGGAATGGACTTCAGCCTAAGTGCCAGGAACCTGCGGTGATTTGAATGAGTAAATAATGAAGACTTCCAAATACTTTCAAATGAAGTTAAAGACCAATATTTTTCAATTGTACAACATAGGGTTGAATTGGTACACATCCTGAAATGTTAGAGAAAAGCTTTTGATAGACGAACCATTATCACATGGAAATCTCTGAACATTTTTGCCGGTCACAGACACATAAACACATATCATGTTTTCTAGACTACAAGGCACACTTAAAACCTATAACTTTTTTATATATATATTAACAGTGCTCCTTATAATATGGTGCACCCTTTGTGCAGATTTTGGTTGTGTTCACTGAATGATGCTCAGAAATCTGTCAAAATGTTAAGTATGACTTTCCTAAGCTACAAAGCCGCACTGCTTGATATAATGTGGGAGCATCACAGCTACTGTAGGAGCCTTGTGGGTTATTACTGTACTATACTGTGTTTGGAGAGCAATATGTACAGCAATATGTACTGAGAGAAGAAAGAGAGATACAAAAATTGGGCATGGCAGCATTGGATGATACAACAGGTCTTGGTTAACAAATTTACTACTATCTGCAAACAGATCCTCAATGCCTGGGCTAAGGTATCTATGTGAAGTTTGAACTGTATAGCACTGAAAGTTATTCTGACTGAGTTGAATAAAGATAGATTTAGTGTTGCCTGAAGCGCTTAATAATAAGGGGTGTGACGATTCACTCACGTAACGATCCGATTCATATCTCAATTCACAGTATACGATCTGATTCAGGAACGATTGATAAAAAAACATTAAACAATCCAGTTCAATCAGATTCCGTTAAGTTCGAATTTTTTGAATCTCTACCTTTAACAACATTATACAGCTGCCAGTTTTTTTTTTTTATTTTAGTTAAGGAAAGGGAAAATTGAATTTCATAATCACATGGTTAAAAAATCAAAAGAAAAATCAGCCAGAGGCTAGTTTTCATCCATAGTCCCCTGGCCATGAACTTTTTTACAATTAATAATTGTTTTTCATCTTCATCTGGCATCTCCTTTCAAATTGCATGAACATTTGCAAGATTTAACTTGATGAAACCTTTTGTATTTTATTCTGTCCGCTCCTCTGACTATTGGTGGTTTCTGCCGTGCCAGCGTCACCGTCATCGTCACCCAGTCCCACCCTGCCATCTCTCAGGGTGGCTGGCTGCATTATCGATCGTTTGGGGCTTTTTGGTGCACCAGGATCGTGTAGGGCACAGAGGAATAACCGATCCAAAACGATTAATTTGCACACCCCTACTAATAATCGCATGCACCTGATGTATACCAAAAGTTAGAAAATAGATAATTCAGTGACAGTGTCTAGTTATGCCCCTCTGTTTCCTGTTGGTGGTTAGTTTCCTTCCTGTTTTTCATTTGTTCGCTCTCTTCCTTATTGTTTTCAGGCCATCCAGCGCGGGCAGAGCCAACCTTTTATAACCTGTGCCTAACAGAAGGTTCACTCTCTTCTGTAGGAGCCAGGGACTTACCAACTGCACATTGTTTTGGTTGCGCTATTTTGATCACATTTCAGAATTATAGCTTGAAATTTCGATCGTTGGTGGTCTGCTAAAGAAGTAGATAGCTTAAATAAAGTGTGAATTAATTTTACTGGAGAATTTTAAAGACTGTTTGCCCACTGCTATTTTTACTTATCTTAATGAATGACAAGTGGGGACTTTGCATGAGGCTGCTGTCATGGCTGATGAATTTGTTTTAACCCACTGTGTTAGTTTTATAAGCATACATAGGTGCGTGTTTCAAGATTCTCAGTCTAATCCTTTAAGGGTGTTCAACCACTGCATCACATTCATTTGTGTTTAATATGATTACTAGCATAGTCATTGTAGGGGTTTGTGAGCCGTTGCCCATTCCAGATGATTCCTTTATAATTGGAAATTACATTGGAGGAGGTGTAAAGGTGAAGTTTCTACCTCAGGTTGTTTCAGTTCCTGATAAGTCTGACAATCGTGAGTGTGTGCATAACACTCGGATGTGTTTCAAGCCTGTGCAATTACTCGTGCTATGACGAAAGAAGCTTCCGCTCACCGAAGTGAAAGGAATTCACCTCTTTGATTTATTAGATTCCTTCTTTTATAATCTTAATGATTCGTCCACTGATTCTGTGATTGGGTCTAGTATGAAGTCAGAACCAGTTAAGAGAATCAGTGCGTTGGTCTTGCCAATAATGGATTGCTGCTCAAAAAGCAGATTCAGATTCAGATTCAGAAACTTTATTTATCCCGTGGGGCAATTGAGAGACTCAGTCAGAAAGCAGATGACTCTCTTGCCTGTCTTGATAGAGCCACAGTGTTTTTTCTTTCAGGATGGGGTGTTGATGAAGAAATAGAGGCCTTACAATGTTCCTAACCAGTGGAATTTGGTTCTTCAGATTGTGGAACCATCTTAATACAGAGATGAAATTTTGTTGTTAGTTCATGAGGTGCCGCTGGTCATTTGACACTAACAAAACACTCAACAGAATTTGCCAGCATTTTTATTGGCCCAGAGTGAAGCGGGATGTAGTTCGGTTTCCGTAAAACTTGTAGGATCTGTCAGTTTGTTGGTAAACCCAACCAGACAATTCCTCCAGCTACTTTGTACCTAATTCCAGACCTAAGGCCTGCCATTTCACTATCATGTAATTGTTACCACTGTAGGTCCACTTGTGCGATCAAGAAATGGCCTTCAGTACCTGTTAACAATGATGTGTGTGGCTACATGTTTACCAATAGCTGTTCCTCTGAGGAAAAATCATTGCTAAAACTGTAATGAAAAAACTCCTCAATTTCTTCTCAGTATATGGTCTGCCTAAGGTCATTTTATGTCTCGTGTTTTCACCAGTGTTGAAACAAGTGCAGATTCAGCATAATGTTTCCGGTGCTTATCATCCGGAGAGTCAGAGGGCACTGGAACGTTAACATCAGACCCTGAAGAATATGTTGCATGCCTATTGTTTGGAGTCTGGTAAATACTTGGCTGATGTGGTTCCTTGGTTGCCTTTTGCCTGCCGAGAGGTGACATAGAAATCCCTTGGTTTTAGCCCTGCTGATCTTTTTTTGCACACACACAAGGCCCTTTGGCTGTATGGAAAGATTAGTTTTAAGGTGATCTTAAGGCGAAAGACATTTTAACACGTTTCTAACTTTCGGTCTTGTTTGCATCACCTCTCGAGTTGGTTAGAGAAAAGCTAGAGCATGCTCAGGTGAATGTAGAATGAATAAATGGTTTGATCGTAAGGCTGTAGATTGCCACTTTAAAGTGGATGATAAGTTCCTGGTGTTACTTCCCATTCTTAGATTGGCATTACAAGCTTGTTTTTGCGGTCCATATGTGGTAGAACACTCCTGATTGGCGGCAACAAAAGCAATGTTATGTGAACATGCTGAAGCCTTTCTATGAGCACGATCCAGTTTTAAAGCATTTATGGTGACTATAGTCACCATTTTGGTATGGAGATGGACACTCTATGCCTCTGTTCCTTGTTGGTGGTATAGTTTTCTCATGTTTTTCTATTGTTCTCTTTTCCTAATTGTTTTCAGGCATTGCCATCCAGGGACCAGGGACAGTTAACAATGGAGTGCATGCTGGTCAAGGTGGGCACAGCAGAGCAGCACATATTGTAAAAATGAGTAATAACTGCCCTCTGTGTCAGTGTTTCAGAGACATCACAGCGCATTAAATTACTGGCAACAAGCACTAGAGCATAAACATTAAAGCAAGGAAAAGTAAAGGACCCCTCCATATCCAGGTCTGGTTCCTCAACCACTAGGCACCACTGTCCCCAGCAGTCAACAGTGCAGTCAAAGGAAAGGTGGGGAGATGCAGAGACATGCAACGATGCATGAGCCAATCTGTGTAAAAAAGTGAAGGCTATGCACAATGCTGTGTTACAGTCTACTAGGTCTTTTAGTTTAAGTTTAAGTTCAGCATTTTTAATATTTAAAAAACAACCTTTTTCACAAGATAAAATAAATTAAAAAAAAACAGCAATGCACTGAGCTCCGTGAGCAGAACCACAAAGTAACAAGGTCTATCTGGATATTGTATTTTCACCCACCCAATGACTGGTATCACACCTCACATTTATCCCCAGGTCCACCCAACAGCAGGGACTTGAAACACCACTTCCTCCCCACTCACAGGATATAACTTCTGTTACTCCCCACTCTTGGATGAGAGCTGAAACGTTTTCAAAAAAACTAAATGTCCAGTTGCCAAACTAAACTCTTTAACCTGATAGGCAGTTTATCGTGCTTGTAAATATAGGTCTAATTTTTTTTTTCCATATGAATGCCCCTTGATAAAATTAGGGATGGACGATATATTGGTCCACAAATGATATTGGGCCGATATCAGCAACCGTTTTTTAAATATCAGAGCATATCGGTATCAGTTTTATTGGCAAATATGCTGGACTTCCTCATAGGGTACTGAGTCAGTACTACTGACTCTTTGATGGGCATGTGATTAATTATGTCGTCTTAAAGGGACAACAACAATGATCAGTGCTACAGTTATGTACGTGGTCAGGAGATTATCACAAGGCGTTTTTATGCAGCGATGTAAAGAAAAACAACACGGAATGGACTCAGTGAAATGACAACAACGCAGCAGCAGCAGCTGTCTCTCAGAGACTCAGTTAAATATGGTAAAGAACAGCCAAGACCAAAATAGTTAAAGGACACAGAAGAGCAAAATAAATCAGACAAACTTCATGGAATTCATCGTCTTGAAGAACCAGCCACTCTTTTTGGTTTTACTAAGCGCGTGGGCTACGTCATGACTAATTGTATTCGAAATATGTATTTCTCGGACATTTGCCAGTGCAACGCAGTTTGGTGTCGTCTCTCATGTCATCAACGAGAAGAGCCCTTTACATTGTGACGATGCTGAAATGTTTTTTTTCTCATTAAAGAGGGTGTTTCTATCTGTGCCCATTTATATTGCCTATTATTGTGAGGGCTAAATGAGCCCGGTTTATAATGTTAATCAATGTTTTTGGAAAGTTCTTCTGTCCAGCACAAGATATTTCTTGTTTACATAAAATGCTGCACAAAGAATCATAGGACAAAATGGTAAAAAATAAATGTGTCATTTTTCTATAACTTATATTGAAGTAGTGTGTTTATGTTGTCAACAGTTATTTATAGAATGACTTTAGTCTGGTATTACGCTAATTCAGAGGAAATTACCTGCATATATCGGTATCGGTTTATATTGGTATCGGAAATCAAGTGTTTGGGCAATATCAGTATCAGTAATGTTAATATTGGACATCCATAGATAAGATTTAATTCTGTCACTCAGGTGCACTGAACAGTTCCAGGATACAAAACTCAATTTTCTATCCTGCAACTGCAAGGGGGAACAGTAGAAAGGTGAAGTTACAATGAGCTGAGGTGGTGAAGGTGTAGGAGTTTAGATAAGGCTAACTGCTAAGAGCAGTGGAGACTGTGGAAGACAGGTGAAGACTATAAAACAGGCAGTATGGAAAAACTGGAGAAAAGTGTCAGGAGACATCTGCAATAAAAGGATGTCAGTTGAGGTATGGATTGTATGGATGATGTATGGATTAGAGACACTATTAATAAGCAAAAGACCGGTGGCAGAGTTGAAGATGCAGAGGTTCTCCTTAGGGGCGACTGGGGTGGACAGAATTAGAAATACGGTCATCAGAGGAACAACACAGACAGGAAGGAAGAAAAAGCTAGAGAAACTACATTAGGATGGTTTGGACATGTTCAGAGGTGGGACAGTGGGTACATTTTTAGAAGAACGCTAGAGATGGAGCTACCAGGTAGGAGACAAAGAGGGGATTAAAGGATGCAGTGAGGAAGGACATGGAGGTAGTTGGAGTTAGAGTTGAAGATATAGAGAACAGGGTGAGATGGAAAACGTTGACTCTCTGTGGCAACTCCTGAAAAAGTCTTCTTTCATGCCTTCCTACACACGATAAACGATCCTTTGGTCACTAGATGGCAGCAGCTCATGCACAGTACTTCAATTCAGAGCTGTAAGATGTAGAAAATAATAGAGAAACATTGGCTTCTTCAATGATTATAAAACTGTTATCTTACCATAAGTGGTGGAAACGATAAGGTTGAAAGCAACTCTGCTGCGCTGCAGTCCTCATACATATAGGAAATCATTTTTCTATTACCATGGCAACTGTAATATCCACAGATTATAATCTAAAAAAATAAAGTCAAACTCAAATGGCAATTTAGAGGTTCTGAATCAGAATTGAAACAACACTTGGATAGAGATGGATAGATAGAACTTTATTAATCCCTCAGAAGTATCCCTCAGGAAATTACGGTTCCAACAGCAGAACAGCAACAAACAAGAGTTACATAGGAACAATATGGGTGGGGTTGAGATATGTACAACCAGAACAGTGAACTGTAGGTGTTAGGAGGTAATGTTAGTAGTATACATACACATGAAAGTAGGTTAATGCTAGTAGTGTTAGTAGCTTGTGGTAGTGGTAGTCAATGCTGTTGAGTCACATTTTCAATAGTTTTTGTTATCATATTTCATTATGACAATATAACGTTATTATAGAATTCTAACTTCAACTTCAGCTTTTATTTGTTTATAGTGCCAGATCATAACAACTGTTATCTCAAGGCACTTTACAAACAAGCATGCATTAACAAACAAGCATGCATTAAAAACACAAATAAAAAAGAATATATAGAGATAAAAACTCTGCTAAATTGACTTTATAAAATGCTTCCTTAGCTCACGGGGCCATACAAGATGACTTTGCGAACCACATTTGGCCCCCAGGCCTTGAGTTTGAAATGCATATGATATGATTTATTTCTACTAAAATTGTAGAACACAACTATTTAACCTAATAGCATCAAACTATATGTTTTTTAGCCTATAAGCTTTAAAAGAAGCAACTTTGTAAGTTTTCAGTTTCCAGTTTGTAAATAACTAATGTTGCATTCAGGTTAATTTGTTTTTCAGTCAAACTGATTCCAAAACAATTAACTTATATATTTGAAAAACAAAATATCTTTTCGAAATAATTTTGTACATATAGCTATTCCTATTTGTATTATTTTTATGTGTATAACATTAATTTTCTAATTAAACACTATTTATTTTCATTAACTTATTTCTTTGTGAGGACAAGATAAATTGTGTATTCTATATAACTTTACAAACCCACTGTTGGAACAAATACCGTTGTCATTTTGCAAAATCGCGTGAAAAATAACATAAATAACTGACGCGATCTACGTTTTTTTTTTTTAAAAAAAACCTTATCGTTTAAAACATTATGGAAACATTAATTCTAACTTACTATTACTAATTCTATTAACTTAATTATTTTGTTTATGTGTGTGTGTGTACCCGCACACACGTACATATATATCTACATACAAACACACCCAGATGTGCCTGCACATATACACACACCTATACACATATATAGGCACATATATGTCCAAACATATATGTTGGTTATTCACATACATATACACACAAATACATACACGTTACCTAAGCCAATGTATATCCATTACATGAGTGTACCCACACACACATATATATAAATATACATAGATGTATACTCACATGCATATCTACACATACAGCTAAAATAACCCGTGCATTGTGCGACACATATGGTGTACAAATACATAAGTAACACACACTAAGGACGTAGGATATGCTATATTATAAGG
>JAFBJS010001782.1:21415-33140 GCA_016785265.1 Paraplagusia blochii | reverse complement strand
GGTGGCTACGCTACGCTATGCTACACCCATGGCTACGCCTATGTACTGTAGACTTCAAATCAGATGCAAAAAAATAAATTATGATTTCTGAAGCAGTATTAGACATGCTACACATCAGTAAAGTACTATGGTGAAGAGAATATACAGGAGCTTAATTTCATTTCGACTGAGGTGCTCAAAATTCAATAGTCAAAAATAGGGCTGGTATTGATTCAAATTTTGCTAAATCGATTCAATTCGATTCACAAGGGTTTGATTCAATTCAATTCACGATTTGCTTCGGTTTTCGATTCAGTTTTTGTCATATCAATTATAGTTTGGTACCAACATTATTCTCATAAGAATCAAGGCTAAAATTGAAACTTAATCCATTTGCTAATAAAAATTTTATTTTTTACATTTATTTCCATCACAAATTTACTCAAGGCAGTCACATTGATTTATCAGGCATTTTTTATTTAACATGACTTGACCCAAAATTACAAGGCGGACTCTAGTTTTAGATTTTAGATTTTAGTGCCATGTTGTTTTTACATTTGTTTTACGTGCGAGTGTGTTAACTCGCACCTTACCACGTAAATACGTAATCACCTGTGGTGCATGAGCACACGTAAAGTTGTTGGGAAAAGAAGGAAAAAAAAGATCGATTTTTGGATTTATGAATCGATATCGTTCTATTAACAAAAAAAATCAATTAAAATCGATTAATCGTTTTTTTTTACCCAGCCCTTGTTAAAAATATAAAAAACATGAACTATCAGTACAAATTTGATTACAGTTGTGCTGTTTTTATTGGAATGCTTTTAAAGTTGGTTGATTTAATTATATTACACAAAAAATGTACTCTTAAAAATGTACAATAGTTGTTCTTTGGAGTTGTGTTGCTGAGCAGGATGTGGTGACATTTTTAGTGCACTACGACAGATTGCAGTGAACCAGTTCCACTTATCTTACCACAGATGCTACAAAAATAGACTACATCTGAGGAACATGATGCAGCATAAAAAGTGCAGAGATAACTATTTCACATATGTGAAATAACAGTTTTTGCACTCAATTTAATTCATTACTGGTTAGTTTAGAAAGACTGCTGTACTAAGACTTTTGTAAAAAGAATTGTCTGGTGCACAGCTGTGTTTCACTAGACCTTAATGTTTTGTGTTTTCTAAAGGCATCCTCATATAAGCACATGGATCCAGCATCCGGATTCAGTAAGAATTAAATGTATTTACATCCTGATAAAAATACTTGTCAATGTTATAACAAGCTTAACCCATTCCACTTCGAATAATCTCCAGGCTACCTGACATCCATGGAGGAGCAAGCAAGTAGATAAAAGAAGACTGGAACAAAATGTCGGCCCAAGGTGACATTAGGGCTGATTTGGCCATATGGGCCAGATCCTTTGGAGATCATGGAGAACCTTCTCAGACGCAGCCACAATGAATGAATGCCAAAGCCCAAAGTAGATAGAACTCCAGTTCCATAATGCATATCATACCAGGCTGTGCTACATAAAGAATATGCCGTGAGAGTAGAACCAAAGGTGGAGACCCATAGAAACTATGATCCCTGCCACGTACAAAACGCCCATCCTAAAGACTGACGCATCAACAGGTTTGTGACAATGTTTTCCACACCATGGAACATTATCTAAAGGATGAAGGAAGGCATTAACAAATGGATAAAACACAATTGCAATTGAATCAACTGCAAAGAAGGAACAAAACGTGACAGTGGTAAAAGAGGCACGAGAAAACGAAACATCACAGACAATCATCTTTAGCTGTTTATGTGTTCAAACAATCTTGTGACAGAAGTCCAAATAAAAACATACAGGAGAGGCCAGGGTAGGCCAATGCAAGGTAAAGCTAGAAGCTGAAATTCAAGTTTAAGCTTCCGAACATTCAGTTAATCATTCATTCAGCTTCATCTGCTTGTCTGTTGCCGCGTTGCAGGTGCTGCTGGCGCTCACCCAAATAACATTGCACCATATTGTGAGCCTTCCTGTGGGTGAGGTTAAAGGATTAAATTAGGCAACTGGACATTCATTTTATTGGGGAAAACATTTGACTTCTTCAGTTTTGTCAGTGGGGATTACCAGAAGCTATATAATGGGTCGTTACCGTCAATGTCAGTGCTTTTGGTCACACACCTCTTTGATGTGTGAAACCAGTTGTGGAGCGTGAAATCTTTTGGGTATTGTTCTCAAAAGTGGGTGAACGGTTGTGTCTCAAACCACCACTTCTGTTCAACTCAACTCAACTATATTTACAATATTTAAAGTGCCAAATCATAGCAACAGCTATCTCAGGGCACTTTACACACAGTTACATACAAATAACAAAGAAACAATATACAAAACAGACAATGACCCCCTGCCCTTATAGACCCTCGCACTGGCTGAGGAACAACTCCTAATTATTAGCAGCAGCTAATTATTATACAATATAAATTTAGAGGTCCAATTATAAGTTAACGTAATATAGATTAAGAAGTCAATTTGGAGTCCATCTGCTCCAGGTCTGGTCCAGAGAACTCCTGATTGTAGGTTGGTGGTGAGGTGGTATGAGTCCAGTGGGTGCCCATAGCAATAAGGTCTCTGATGAGAGATTTATTTTTCAGGTTGACAAAAATGCCTTCTGTTACACCTCTCTCAAACCATCTGTCTTGTCTGGCCTGGATTTGACAACCTGAGGAGTTAGCCCTCCTGTGTTGGCTGCTAGGTCGCCCCAATGTAAAGGTCTGCACACTCCTCACTTCGCTGGATGGATCTTATGATGATCTTTCGAATTATTTGTGTGCAGGTTAAAGGCCAAGAAGAGAAGAAAATGCAGAAGGTGGAATGGCTGTTGAAACCAGGAGATCTGGTATACATCAAGGTTTTCCAGAGAAAGTGACAACTACAACTCCAGGTGGTCAGAGCCAAGCCAACAGTGGTTAACGTTGAAGTGGTTACACTGTGGTATCAGTTGGACCAAGTGCACCAAGAAGTAAAGTAAAGATGGACAGGATGGAAAGGAAATGAGGAAGATTAAAGTGTTAAAAACCAAGAACATTAAACACTGACTTTACGGTGCGTCAAAATGGGGATGATGACACAAACTGAAACTCAAGAAGAGAGTTCATCTGGACTATCCCAAATCGTTTATACACTGAACTTTGCACAAGTGGATGGGAAGACAACTGAGTAGCGAACATAAAGCACTGCTGATTGATCAATGGAATTAATGGAAAAAACTACTGCCAAACTTGCCATGTCTGCATAGTTTATATTTCACTAAGTTCGGACGTAGAAATCGAATAATCAAAACAATCAACATTGTTAGTGTGCTTGTATTATGTGAAAGCAGGATATGGTGTTGTGAAACGGACTACTGGCTCTAGACCTGACTCATGATCCTCATGTTTTTGATGTGATTTGGCATTGATACAGAGTTTCCATGCCATGGTAAATGTTTTTTGGGAAAAGGTGAACCTTTGTTGATTTGAGTGTATAAAAAGAAAGTTATACTTTAATGATCCCAATTTTGGAGAAACTGTGAGAGAGATAGATAGATAGATAGATAGATAGATAGATAGATAGATAGATAGATACGGCACCACAAGAGAGAGAGAGAGAGATGAGACATATAGATTTTTTCTGTAAGTCTGACTTATGTGGCGCCACATGCATGAATGGATCACCAGTATCTGTAAAGAGGACCCTCCATTGTAACTGGAATCTAAGAAGAACATTTTTTGCAGTTGCCCTTAGGTGGTGGCAAGAATGCTGTTGGCTGCTGTGTTTAGTTTGCTAAAGAAACCCTATTTTATATGACAATAAATATTTGTATTTATTGAAAGAAGATGCTTGGGGTTTTTTTATATTAATAAGGTTCTAGAATTGATATACTTCGCATTCATTTTGACACCACAACAAAACAAAAAAATAGAAAATATGTTGTTAGGTCTGTCTGTCCTTGCCCCTGTTCTCTGCTCTGTTTGGTCAATCAGTGTGATCACATTCACGTGTCTCGTATCCTTTCTTACTCCTATCACCAGGCGTCCTGAGTATATAAACCCGTCTCTGCTATTCAGTCTGGTGCATGATTGTCTGTTGTTATGTGCACTCTGCCCTGCCTCTCTGGACTGTAGTCAGAGGTAGTCTGGTGTTGTCAGTGCGTGGTTTCTGTAACCCTGTGCTACCAAAGGAGTGGGTTTGTTATTTTTAAACAAACCTTTTTGTAAATTAAAACTTGAACTGTAACATATTTGTTATGATATTAGGCTTATAGGACCGTCATCTTGATTTCCTGATATCAGGTAGACAACTATCACAACTCTTTTCAGTGAATACTGATTCATCTAACTGCAACAAATTGACATTAATTTTCGTTACATGACAGTACAGGTGATGCATTCACGAAATATCCAAAGATATATATATATTTTTTTTTTTTTTTAGCCGCAACCTTGCTTTGGTATTGAATGCACCCAACATTAATGCCAACGGCTTGCTCTTAATAAAAGTTTTGTACAATAACCACATGACTTTTCAAATTAGTGCCCAGTAAGCTGTGGGCATAACCCATTCCAGTTGCTTGTATCCACTTGTAATGAAGAGCTCTTCTCTCAGACTCCTTTTCTTTCAAGATCAACTTCAATATAACACATCTTAAATGCCTTTTTTATTAAGGAATTTATCTTGATGATTTTTAATTCTCTAACTTGTTGACAAAAAGACAGAACACATGGTAAGAGTGTGAACATAAATGAATTAAAAATACAAATTGGTAATAAAATACTATGTTTTCAGTAATTTTACACATACTTCCATCGAACCTCAACGCCATGGCAGCAAAAAAGCTGACAAACAAGCTGTGTTCTCAGTCAGACAGTAAAATCTGTATGAAAGCCGCTGCAGTTGGTGACAGCATACAGTGTGACTGATTGCATTCCCAGAGGTTAATGTGGGCGTGAAAACAAGTAAAACAAACCCAAAAATGTGATGCATCACCTCGCTGCATCATGACACAAAAATGTGTCAGCTAACAGTGTATCAGAATGTTAAGGAGGTTTTTTGATTAAATTATGCAATGGAAAATTTTACAAAGATTATTTCGATGATGTTACAATTATTTATTCATTCATCTCATCATGTTATCCGTTGCAGGGTCTCAAGGACTGCCCCCCAAATCACACTGCACCATACTGTGAGCCAGACATGGGGACTCGAGTCGCACTTCAGTCGCACAAACAAAGACTTGTGACTTGACTTGCTGTGTAAGACTCGAGACTTGACTCGGACTTCGGTGTTATCACTCACGAGTCGTGAATAAAGTCCATAATCAAGGAATTATCTATTTTATCATTTCACTTTTTCCGATGCGTTTCCCAGCGCTATGGAATAATCGCAGGCAAAAGTAGTTTACTCCCTTATGGTAGAGCTGGGCGGTATACCGGTAATTTTTATTTTTATTTCAATTTAGCATCTATCCCCATACCGGTCTGGCGCATATGTCGGGAACACATGGAGGCGGAATGTTGCACAGCGGTAGATTGAACAGTGTTGCACCAAACAAACCAACTGTGCTAGAGGGCCGTAGTAGTAGTAATGGCAGTACAGTGAGTTGACCAGTCGGAGAGAATGGAGGGAGATAATTCTAACACACTCATTCCAAAAAAGGAGCGGTGTCTGTTGTGTGGAGGTACTTTGGATATGAGAAATCCAACTCGGACCAAACACGGGTAATTTGCAAAGGTTGTCGAGCTATTGTTTTAGCCGCCGGCGGCAACACCAGTAATTTTTTTCACCACCTCCGCCACAAACATATCCTGGACTACGAAGATTGCATGAAAATGATATCTGCATCTTCTCCCCCGTCCCTGCGTAACGTTGGCACTGTAGAAACACATAACACTACACAGACGTCCCTGGTAGGCGCGTTTTGCTAAAGGGGTCGTCTTTATAAAAAAAAGCAAACGGTGGAATATTACCAACTCTATCACACTCCACTTAGCCAAAGACTTTTAGGATTTGTGAAATGTTAATAAATCTATAAATGCTAATAAAGTCTATATGGATCCAACTTGTTTATGGAGTATTCACTTTACAGTCACATGGGGCACATCTCTCTTACATTGCCGTCGAACCCCTGACACCGACTCACCGAACCCCTAGGGTTTAATCGAACCCATGTGAAGAACCACTGGTTTAGACTAATGTTGTCACTGACATAACAGAAATGGAAACCTCTCCTTAAACAGCATGTAATGCATACAATTTCTTGGCCTAAGCACATTCACAGTGCATTGTTTTGATTAACTTTGATGGTGCAGTGTGCAATAATATATTATAGCCCTACACTGTAGTACAATACAATGCAAACAGTATGCAGATAATATTTTCATTTACCTAATTTGTTATTTTCAGTTGGTAAAAAGACAAGACCACATTCACGAATCAGTTTGTATGTATCCTGTAGTATTCACAAAATACCTTGTTCAAGTTGAAAGCTTTTGTGGTGTTTCTTCACATTGCACATGCACAGTATAGTACAAACGTCTAATTCAAAACAACACAGCAATGCAGTATTATCTCGGATTTTCAGCTATTTGAGACTTGACTTGGACTTTGGACGAAAGACTCTAGACTTGACTTGGACTTGTGCATAAAGACTTGAGACTTGACTTGGACTTCGCGCATAAAGACTCAAGACTTGACTTGAAAAAGTGACTTGTGAACATCTCTGCTATGAGCCTCCTGTGGGTGGTGAGCCCACTCATAGCAACTCTGTAGCAACCTGGCAGCTAGTAGATTAAAACCTGAACCTTTGCAGACCCACTTCTTTAGTCTTCTTTCTTAACCACCAGGGCATATGAAAACGAATATGAAAACTAAAAACGCTTCACATTTTGCTAAGAACAGAAACAAAACCAGAAACATTGTATTTTTGTCCAGCACAGAAACATTCATCTAAAAATAATGGTAAATGGTTGATACTTTTATTTTAAATTTGTATGTGTAATTTAAACTTTTCTGTTTTGCCTACATTTAAAATCATTTGTCTCCTAAAAAGTCTATGGTAGCTTACAGCAGTGTTTTTTGTTTGGGAAATCACGAGGCCCACAACCTGCAAAAATGTTAAAATTTAAAACAGTACACACCTGTGTGTGTCTGTGAAAGACTACAATAGTTGACTTTCAATGTCACATCACATTCAATATATTGCAGGCCTTTAACAAAAGTTAATAAAACAAATAAATAAAATGGAATTGGAATTTTTATATATCACAGAACATATAACATGCAGTAAGTAAACATTTGCTTGATATTGATGAAGGACTAGTTTACATTGGACGTCTTCATGGTTGGGCAAAACATTTTTTAAATCTGTTTAGAAATCTAAAACAGATCAGATTTCAGAATATATACATCAATGCTGACTATAGGTAATTGTTTTTTTTATTTCAGGATTTAATGACCCAACGATAGTAGACCTAACAAGAAAATAAAACTCAATGTCTAGTCAACAATAGTGCACCATATATTGCCGAATCAAAAAAGTAAAAGAAAAAAAATAAATAATTGACTTAACTTACATATTGCAATATAATGTTACAGATTGGGTCAGGTCCCAAGGAACGGTGCAATGAGTACTCAGATGTTTACACGTGAGTAATGCTACTTATCTAAGATCATATTTATGTGATAAATTATATCTGATGATGAAGTCTCCCGCATGTGCTGAGGAAGCAAAAATGCAGGGAAAATCTATTCTGCACTTTGTGCAGGTGAAAGCAAAGTCAAAAGAGGGCCACTCAGCGCAACACAGCAGAGGAATGACAACTGAGGTCAGCCGTGTTTGCTACAGCAGCTTTAATTGCTGTCCTAGTGATTTTAGGCTTTCTAAAGCAGACCTACATCTGTGCTTGTGAAAATGGTCCTTGTTGCAACGAACACTCATATATAGTTATATCACTTTAGGTTTGTACCTTTATTAGGGGTAGCCACAAAAGTAATGTACATTGTATTTTGCTGTTTTTGTTGTTTTTGCACAGATTGGACAGATTCAGATTCTCATCTTTATTATTATTCTTTTGTTGTTGTTGTTGTTGTTGCTCAAACACACTTAATACTTGTGTCAAACTGTCTATGGTCCACAATCTTGGCACTGTGATTATTGACTCTGAGGTTAACTTTAGTATAATCTTATACTAATAATTGTTGTAAATGTTCAAACCCATCCAATTGGAGATATCTCATATATGGACTGCAACTTCTCTCTAGTTGTGATTAGAGCATTTGTGTGTGAAAATTGTGATCATTATTTGTACATAACCACATAGCAAATATTTACCCCTACAATTTTCAAAAATTACAAAATGAATTAGAAAACATAAGGACTTCAAAAAATAAAAAATAAAAAGGATCACCTGCAAGGTCATAACAAAAAATCTGTGACATACTGGTGGACTTCTTGTATACAGGGGTCATTGGTTTACAAAATTCAGAGTTAAGTAGCCATCTCCCAAAACATTTTTTTAGCATTGCTTTATAGCATTAACACAAGATATTTGCACATAAACTAGTTTACGAGCAGAGCGGAATATGTTGTTACGTGGTACATTCTCAGGTTGCGTTCGTGCCATTACACTCTACAACTTTGTTTTAGGGTTTTTAAATTTTTTTAGGTATTTAATTCAAATGTAATTATATTAAAAAGATAAATCCAATATATATTGCAGCAGGAATGACAGCAGCTGCTTTAGCCTTAGCCTGCTTGGTCTAATAAATCAGAGGAGACAGCTTTGCTTTTGTATTTGGTTTTTGGGGGTTCACTATGGGTAACGATGGTTGTCCTAGACATGCAAAGGGGTCATTGGTTTACAATCTTACGAAAACAAAATGTTTAATTGCTGCATTCTATTGTACAGTAATAAAACAGATTATGCACAAGAATTAGGTCACAAGCGAAATGGATGAATCTATTGCTACATGCTTTAAGCCAATGATGAATGATTCTTGTTTACATGTTTGTGCCTTAAATGGTTCCCAAGCATAAATCAGACTCTGATGTAAAATGTCATAAATTATGATGTTGGCACTGTGTGTATGTAATAAAGTAGTTTATTTGATAAATCACAGTCAATCATGATTGATCAAAATCAATCAACATTCCTTAGATGTGCCATATATTCCTTTCTCGCTAGGGTTGGATCATAAAGAAAAATTACATCAAGTGGAGGAAGTTGTTGAGCAGAAAGATACCTATAACTTTATATAATTGCAAAAAGTGTGGTAGTGAGGATGTGGGAACAGAAATTGCAACGTCTACCTAAGATTATGCTAATAAAACATTCACAAACCAACCTATAGTAGCTCAGTTATTTGGTGGTATTTCTGGTTTATAGTGTCAGTTAAGCAGCAAAATAATGGCTTGTGTTGAGAAGCCAGGAACCAACTCAAACAAAAAGTCTCTCAAAACACTGGCAACAGTATTAAGAGTTTAAATTAGTTAAGCAACTGGACTTTACAGTTTTTTGGGAAAACATTTCACATCAATATAAATAAATAAATAAATTTGGTATATATATATATATATATATATATATACATATATATATATATATATATATATATATATATATATATACTGTGTATATATACTATGCTCTGGTAACATCCATTGCACTGTCTGTCCGTCCAGGGAGTGGATCCCTCTCCTGTGGTTCTCCCTAAGGTTTCTACCGTTTTTTTTCCCTGTTAAAAGGGTTTATTCCTCGGTAGTTTTTCCTTACCCGGGTTGAGGGTCTAAGGACAGAGGATGTTACCAACCCTGTAAAGCCCTATGTGACAAACTTGTTTTGTAAATGTGGGCTATATAAATAAAAATTGATTGATTGATTGATTGATAAAATGGAAAATTGCGTACATTGAGCCCACTATAAATTCTAAGGATCAGCATGTAAACAGGATTATGCCACAATATATTTCACCAACTACATTTCTTTAGAGGGCCAACAATTCCTGTCTTATTTTAGAATAAAATCTCATTAGTACCCTTGATAGGTTTCCAACTTTGAAAGCTACCAGAACTTGTCAACCCCATTTTTTTGTTTAGTTGTGTTTTTTACAAAGCTATATTGTAGTATGTTAAAACATATAATACAATTTGAGTTTTTATTTTACATAATGTAACCTGTAAGTTTGCTGTAAAGGACTTGTGGGTGAAACTTTTTAAAAAAATCTGGTTAAAAACAAAAAAAAAACATGTACAAAATCTAATACATTCAGCAGTTTTCTTTTTCTCCTTGCTTCCTAACATGCACCTATCTAATGAAATGGATCTGGGACCTTGCTGTGGAATGGCGCCCAAATCACATCAAGCAAAACTGGTGATTGAAATGCAAACAGTGAATGGATGTGGGTTATGTTGATGTTTTGGAAGGCTGTGCAATGCGTTGTCCTTCAGCATTGCCATGCTGCACAAAGACCTCCACAAATCATTACTGTAGGTAATAGAGCTAACTTGATTATTACGCTAAAGAAAGCTGTGCCAGGAAGAGGAAGATGAGCATGTGAATAATGAATCCGGTCACCTTAGTCATATATCACTATACTGGAGGAGATAAATTGATATAGGTGGCTGTCAGCACAGGGTAGTGCTAACAAATTTCTCCAGCCTCCTCAGATTTATGTCCCACAGTTCCATTGACCACCTTGTTGCCTCTACCCTTTATGATTGCTCAAGTTGACAGAAATGAATCCACAATGCTGCCTCTCAAATAGATCTTGGGAAACAAACAGCAGCAGTTCTCTCAGAGATGTCACAGCAACAGAAGATGGTCTAACTTTTCTATTCGATGTGCCTCTCATTGGCAGTGGTACACAGCAACAGCCAAATGTGAGGAGCGCTATATTAGAAGAAGAATAACCACTCAAAAAATTCCTCTGGATGAGCAAGCACATATATAATATTATCATTATTAATAATAACTTGTTTTAAACACATATATACAAAGCAAAGATGTCAAGAAAGAAAAAAGGGGAAGGTTGTAATGCAAGATCTATTCAATATCCTAGGCCAGACACGGCCAAACTTTGTGACTGGCGGTCCACAAATTGTCCTAATATTGGACACAGGGGACGACTCCAGAGCAGAAAGATGGATTGTTAATTAAGATAAATTTAAGATAAATTGCATGTTAAAGTATACAACCTAAAATCCTACATTTCTAATACCCTTTATGATATATTTTACTGGGGGAATACATTATTGCGATAAGGCAGAAGTATAATGATAATACTAATAAATTATTCAATTTGGACAAGGTTGGCAGGCCATATCTGGCCCCTGTGCCTTAGTTTGCCCATGCCTGTACTATCCTTTTCAAATAAGGATAGTCCCTTGCATGGTGCTGATAATGTGGTTTTCCAAAATTATTTTGTCCATAATTTTCCAATCCACAAATATTCAGATCAGAAGACTTGGATTCAATGCCTCAACGTCAACCAACAATAAAACCTTGCTAAAAACTTTCGATTTAGCAAGTAGCTAAGTTGCCTATTAATCGTGCACAACATTCTATATTCTATTCTATATTCTAAGTTTATTAGGTTTTTTCTTCTTGACAGACAGACAGAAAGATAAGAGATATTGATAGATAGAAAGACGAATAAATTGTCATACAGATACGATAGATAATTAGAAAGAGAGATAAACCGACACACAAAAAAACT
>JAFBJS010001782.1:0-16491 GCA_016785265.1 Paraplagusia blochii | reverse complement strand
AAGTCTTTCAGTGGCAGAGTTATTCACAAGACAAGACCAGAGCAGACAGTCCGATAAATGCCTGTCTCTTATACACATCTAAATGTTCAGCTTTGGTACTACCCTTCAAGTGTGGGTATAACACAGCAAAGAAGCTAAAACACTTGACAACCAATGTAGATGCACTGTCCCTCCTCTGAACATGTCTAAACTATCTCAATCATGCTTCTCCAGATTTTCTCGAAAGCCTTCCTGTCTGGGTTGTCCCTCTAATGACCTCATCCATCATCCTGTTCATTCTTGCACTCCTAAAGAGAATTCAAGGGATTCTTTACAGTGCAGGCATTGACAGTAAATTAAAGGTGCGGTAGTTCACAATTGTGCACAGTGTCCAAGTAAAATAAAATAATATAGGTGTAAAATAGGGCCGAAAAATATAATAAAATATTAACAAAATGTAAACAAAATAAAATAGAAATATATAACAATATAAACACGTTAAAATAAAATAAGTAAGATAAAATAAAAGCAGGAGCAAAAACAAGCAGCATTGAGGAAGCTATATGTGTGCAGTATGTAGTTTTTTTTGTATATGTGTATGAATGTAAACAATTTTCTTTACATTCATACACATATACCCACACATACAGTATGTACACACCGACACAACCATAGATACAGTATGTACAGTACACAAATATTTGTACATGTGCACGAATGTAAATAGCAACGGTTTTAAACAAGGCAGTTAAGCAGATGGCAGTGATGCTGCTACCAGTGTAGAGACCAGAAGTGTACACAAAGTGACATGTGCAGCGTGCATGGTATTTAACGTGTTTTGAGAGGGGCTGAGGTGTTAAATGGTGGGAGCAAAGTTCAGTGTCCTGATGGCCTGAGGAAAGAAACTCCTCCTTAGTCTCACAGTTCTGGCTCCACATGAGTGGAGGCGCTTACCAGACGGCATCCACCTAAACTGTCCATGACGTGGGTGGTATATGTCCCCAATTATTGTCAGGGCTCTTGTCGTACACCGCTTGGTGTAGATATCCTACAGGCAGGGCAGAGAAGTTCTGCATGTCCATTCTGCATTTTTATAACTGTGCAGAGCTTGCCTATTCCTGACTGAGCAGCTTCCATAAAAGGCAGTGATACTCCCTGAGAGCACTGACTCAATAGTTTCAGAGTAGAATATTTGTAACAACGTTCATCTCAGCATGTTTAATTCTGCAAACTCTGGCTCTGCTCCCTCTTGTCTGCCTATTGGTAGTGTCTCTAATCCATCACTTCACAATTTTTGTCACAATATCTGAATATTCACATTTACCATTTAAGTACTAGGAAGAGACCATCACTCAGCGCCTCACTGTGGATTCCAGTGCTGTGCTGGCATAGAGAGACCTATATGCAAAGAGACTGTTTTGTTGTCCCCCTGCCTGTCGCTATTAAAATGTCCCAACACTTTTACTCCATGAATTAAATGCAGATATTTCAACTGTTGCATAGAATGCAATGCAACAACTGTATCTGTGTAACATTTGGTTAAAAAAGCAAAGCTACCCAGATCTCATTGGACTGCATTGATCACAAAAGGTGAGAGAAAATGGGAAGCCTTGAAAATGGGAAGAATTGACTCCAGCTTATGTTCACTGTGCCAGCACCTGCTGGATTGACTGTATACAAACACTGAAAACATACAGTCGGAACAGGAGTGATCAGGGACAACTTTATTCTTGCTAAATGTTCAATCAAATGTTAGTTAAGCTGAAGGGTTCATATATTTATAAATCTGACTATGATGACATCGGGGCCTCAACGGACATGAACCTCACTGCAAGTCACTGAGACTTGCAGATAAAAAGTCTTTCAGTGGCAGAGTTATTCACAAGACAAGACCAGAGCAGACAGTCCGATAAATGCTTCCACTGAGAACGATGAGTTCAGTTTCCTTAATTCTGTCAAATCCTGAAACTTGTATTTTGTCTGTGTCAGAGAAATAACAGATGAAGTGATGAGCAAAATTTAGTCCTAGCAAAGAGATATTTTTTTATATATTCATATAAAAAAATAATTGCATCAAAGTTAACTTGTTTTTGAAAGAATGAATATAATGATGGTTTGTGAAGTGCCTTGAGATAACAGTTGTTATGATCTGGCACTATAAACAAATAAAAGTTGAAGTTGAAAGTTAAAGAACTGTTAGGTTTGAGAGTGTATTCAGAAAGTAGACCATCTAATCTCAGGCCTAGTCTGACTGTAAAAAGAATATATTCAGGCTGTGGTCTGACTATCGTTAAAAATTTCAAACCAGTTAAATTCTTCAATGAAGTCATATAACAAAAATGAATCCAATGCTCTTTATTTTTGTACTCAGGTTCATGGAAAAATTATTTTGTCTATGTGGGTGGACACACTCAAAACAACTATAATGCAATTTAGAAGAAGTTGAAAAGCTCTGGTCAGTGTGAAGTCTACATTCAGCCAGGCTGACTACTTTCTGGTTGTCCTGTTGTAAAAATAATTTGTATACATCAGCTCAGCACTGGACAATAGTCCAGGTGAGTAACAGCTTTGTTATAATAATATTATTAACATAATAATAATAATAATAATCCGTTGACTTTCTTCATGTTCACAGATGAACATGAAGATGAAACTAAACACATCATCCTTATGGTAATGCACTACCACTTTAATCCTGATCAGACTGGAGAATCATATAAGGTCCTCCTCACCGTTGGCTATGTTTTCTACAAAAACAAGTGCAAAAACAACAATGACAAAAATTCTTGAGATTTTTGTCACTGCAATAGGTAACAGAGCAGGAACTACTGAACACAATTCCAATATTTTCTGTTTTGTTATTGCCATTGTAAAGAATTTTGATATTAACATTAATATTCTATTTTATGTAAGGGGGCAGTGAGAGCAGATATCAGCTTCACCCTGGACAATAGCCCAGTCCTTATTATTGTGTGATTATTGTTATAATATTTATAATATTTTTTATATAATATAATATATAATATTTTTTTCTTTATTAACACTGTTGGTAATTACCATTTATGTGTCAAAGCATTAAAGGGAGTAATGACTTGGAATACCTTTTTACAATGTGTATTACATTTATGGCAGTGCCAAAACACATTATAGTGTTCAGGCATGATGAAGAATCTCTAAATATTTTTCTACCCAAACTCTATCCCACATAGTGAATGTGGCACTGTGCATTATGTTTTGCAAATACTTTCCCACATATCAACTGAAATCTCCATTCTGCCCTCCCTCTTCCACTTATTTCTCCCTGTTAGGCTTGTTGCTGTTTGTGAAACTACTTTTGTTTAACCTAGATATTATCTTACCTCCACTCCCTGATGTGCAGGTTGTTACAAATATGTTGAGAACTCTATCATCTGCTTTCTCCAATCCCTTTTGAATAACTTTATTTACTCAATGTGTAATTTAAATTTCTGAAAAGGGCCTTCCTTTTCAATCAATATTCTTTTCCTTCCTTGAGTCCTCCAGCCTCACGTCTTGGCAGGAGAACGGCATAAAACTTTATGAAACTGTTTCTGATGCAACAAATGTATTCCAACTCATGTTCACTGTGCCATTGACTACAGCATTGGCTACAGGCTTGAAAACTGGTATTTTATCTTCCTCTCCTTTCGGCTTATCGCTTTTCTCAGGGGTTGCCACAGCGACTCAACAATTTCCATGTCACCTTGTCCTCTATATCCTCAACTCTAACTCCAACTACCTCCATGTCCTCTCTCACTGCATCCATAAATCTCCTCTTTGTCTCTTACCTGGTAGCTCCATCTCTAGCATTCTTCTACCAATATAATCCCTGCCCCTCCTCTGAACATGTCTAAACCATCTAAATCTGGTTTCTCTAGCTTTTACTCCAAACCTTCCTTTCTGTGTTGTCCCCCTGATTACTTCGTTCCGGATCCTGTCCATCCTTGTCACCCCTAAAGAGAACCTCAGCATCTTTAACTCTGCCACCACCAGCTCTGTCTCCTGTCTTCTGCCTATTCCTAGGGTCTCTAATCCACCCATCATGGCTGGTCTCACAACTGTCCTGTAAACCTTTCCCTTCACCTTTCTGCAGTTGTTCCTGTCTGTACTCTTTTCTTCACCTCTCTTCCACAGTCTCCATTGCTCTGAACAGTTAGTCCTAAGTATCTAGACACCTGCACCTTCACTGCCTCTGCTTCTTGTAACCTCACCATTCCACCGTTCTCCCTTTTATTTACACACATGCACTCTGTCTTGCTACCACTAACCTTAATTCTTCTTCACTCTAGTGTAAACCTCCACCTCTCTAGATTCTCTTCTAGTTGTTGCCTACTCTCACTGCAGATCACAATGTCTATCTGCAATATATATGTATATCTGCATATACAATGTATATCTGCAAACATCGTCGCGCATGGATATTCCTGTCCGACCTCATCTGTCAATCTGTCCATCACTAAAGCAAATAAAAAAGGGCTAAGGGCTTATTCTTGATCTAGATGCCTTTTCCGCTGATGTTTTTGATGGCTCTCTTGTTGTGCAGTCCCTTCACTCCCAGCGTCTTGAGTGTCCTAATAAGTGACCAACCTCAGTAGGATTGCATCAGATCTTCCATCCCCTGCTTCGCCATTCACCTTCCAGCACCTCGTATTTGGCCTAATTCCTCTCAAAGGCCAACTCCATCCGCTCTTCCCAGGGGGCAGTCAACTCCACCAGGAAAACTTGCCTTGTTGTTTCCGGAACCAGGACCATGTCTGGCCTGAGTTTGGTCACTGCACTGTTTTCCAGGAACTTGAGCTGTCTCCCTAGGACGACTATCAGCTGCCAGTCCCGAGCTGTTGCCACCAGCTCCCTGCTCCTTACCACCTTCTTCATTCAACAGTTCTTCCTCTGATACAACTCCTCACATGCCTTTTGTTTGGCCGAAGCCACTTCCCTCTTCACCTCCCTTGCCCTCTCTCTGTACTGCAGTCTATTTCCCTCTGTTCTTCCACTACCCCATCTCTTCTTTGCTAATCTCTTTCCCTAAACACTCTTCTGAACCTCACCATTCCTCCATCAGTTCTCTTTGTCTTCTTATCTCTGTCTGAAAGACACACCTAGCACATTCCTACCTGTCTCCCTAATTACTGCAACTGTGGTCCAATCATTTGGAAATGCCCCACCATAGCCCACTATGTTTTTAATTTGTGAAGCTTTGCACATTCATCGTGGGGTTTTTGAGACTCTTCTTGGGCGGACCAGATACAAATGCATTTTTCTGGCCTGTCTGCAGCCAATCAGAAGGCTCATTAGTTTGCAGCCAATCACACGGCAGTGTCCTCACAAGGGTCTGTTTGGGACATTACTACACTGTGCAACAGATCCAAGTTAAAATCCAGCAGAAATGGTGTCTGGAAGCAGCAATGGCGAGCATTTCAGTGTATGTATAATGTTAAAACTGTGCTCAGGGCTTTGAACTGGAACCCAAATGACTAATAATAATCTAATAATAATGGTTACCTGCTGAAAACGGTTGTTTTTTATTCATTAAAAAGTCTATGATACCCTACAATGACCCGATGAGGTTTACTTTCTGTAACGTTCACTGACTGATTGGCGAGAGTGGATAGAGCATCAGACATTTGACTGACTATTGTAGGGTTTATTAGTTGTTCCGTGATGAGTTAATCATCAAAATATTAATAATCCATGTTTTGCAATAACTTAACCCTAAATTCATATAAATATTTTACTTTAACTCGTCAGGTCCTTCCATCAAATGATCCTGACAGTGGTAAAAGAAAGTTCGACTTTGATAAAACTTAAGCTTTAACTCCTTACTTTAATCTTTTTCTTCATCAGTTCTCAAAGATAGAAATCAAATTGAACCATATGTGAGTTGAGTGCCTGGACAGAGGCGCTGTTGTTTGAGGAATTGTTTGCAGAGGGCCCCACACTGATATCACAAAGGGAGCCCACGTCGTAGAGGAAGGGAGTACAAGTTCCATGCTGAAGCCTAGAAAGAAGAGCATTGATGGATTGGGAGGGCAAGAGAAGTGAACACTGACCTCTAAACATTGGTAGAATTGTGTAAGAAAGTATCTGCTCTTGTGTTAACTGTATTGCTTTTGGTTTGTTTGTATACTACTGGTGGGACTCAACTATTAAAACCGTTCAAGATAGTCAATTTTATGGTGGAACCAAATTAAAATACCCTTTGTGTTCAGAATGAATTGATTAGAAAAAAAATCTGGTTTGAAGCCCTGTAGGCAATGAATGCTATTTTGTGACCCTGCCATATTAAATTTTTATATTCTATTTTATATTTATTTTTATTCAAAATATGTAGCCAACAAATCTCACAATATAGAGCTGTGTTGTTAACAATTGTCAGTGAAAGTTTTTTTTTGCCTTATTACAACTACTGAAACAAAACCATCAGAATATGTAAGCAATTACAATAACCCTACAAAGTTGCCCAAAATAGATGATTTAGAATTTAACATAAACTGCCTGGCCAAAAACAAAATCGCCACCAAAGAAAAGGGTCATACACTCTAATAATTTGTTGGAGCGCCTTAAGCTTTAATTACAGCATGCATTCTCTGTGGCATTGTTTCGATAAGCTTCTGCAATGTCACAAGATTTATATTTCACCAAGATCTTGCATTGATGATGGTAGAGTCTCCAGTAGACTCCAGCTCATCCCAAAGGTTCTCAATAGGGTTAAGGTCTGGACTCTGTGGTAGCCAATCCATGTGTGAAAATGGTGTTTCATGCTCCCTGAACTAGTATCTATTCACAAATTGGGCCCGATGAAGCCTGGCATTGTCATCTTGGAATATGCCCGTGCCATCAGGGAAGAAAAAATCCATTGATGGGATAACCTGGTCATTCAGTATATTCTATTTTTGAGAGAAGTGTTTCCCATTTGTATGAAAATTACTTTCAAGCTGGTTTTTCATAACTTCTTGCATTTTTAAAAGTATTGTTAGAAAAGTAACAATGTCGAAAGTTAACGTCTCTTGTTCAGACAAGCATGGTTGGGACAACACCTCAGCACAAGGGTAATTCTATGTTTCTGTATTTTGTATTGTGGCATGTGTCAAAATTAGCTTTTTAGGCCGAGATTTTGTAGCAAACTATTTGGTGTGAAAAATGATTTTGTCCGGTCTGAGTTGCCGTACGGCCATGACGGGTTATTTTTGATGTTCTGTTCGGAGTTAGTGTGGAAGAAAGAAAAATAAAGACGTGCTGGCGACCGAATCCACTCTGTCCTCTCTTCTCTGTTTTTCTTTGGCTTCATTAATAGCACGCACAGAATAGAAGAACCCGAGTCATGGCTACAATATGATCAGCTGTGGCTGATTTTGACTTTTAATGTTTATTTTCAAAAAAGTTACAACTTTGTGTGTTATCGGCCAAAGTGTCACAAATGAGAGTGGACATGTCCACGGCTCGTTAATATGCGAAACTGGTTTTTGAGAGTGGAATCTTTTGGGTACTGTTCCCAAAAGGGCTTTGTGGGTGGGTGAGAGGTTATGTCTCAAACTCTGTTTCCAGGTTGAGAAAAAGGGCTTCTATAACACCACTCTCAAACCATCTGTCTTCTCTGGCCAAGATCTGAACATCTCAGTCCTTAAAAGAGTGGTTGGTGGCCTTTAAGTGTAAGTGAACGGCTGAGTCCTGACCTGAGGTGTTAACCCTCTTATGTTGTCCTCGCTGCACTGAATGGCATAAACCACGTTGTTCAGCTTGCGTCTTGGGATCTTGTCTTTGGGATGAACCAGTTTCTGTCTTAGGGTGTTGCCGGGTTTGAAATGCGTACGGATCTGATGCTGATTCAAATTCGCCTGAGTAGCTCAGAGACCCCAGCGACGTCAGGAATTGCGACCTTACCCCTCCTGTTGTCCTCCCTCTCTGTAGGCCTTTCCTTAGTGGTTTTAAGAAAGGCCCATCTGGGATAACCACAGTTCTTAAGGGATGTCTTCACGTGTGCTTGTTCCCTCATCTTGCCTCTATTTGTGGTGGGGATGGTGTCTGCCCGCGACTGGAGAGTACGGATGATCCCCAGTTTGTGTTCAAGTGGTTGGTGAGAGTCAAAACGGAGGTACTGGTCAATGTGGGTTGGTTTTCTGTAAACCTCTATGTTGAGATGTCTGTCTTCCCTGATGTGGACTGATGTGGACAGTCCAAAAAAGTAAGGCTGTCCTTAACATCTTCTCTGCTGAACTTGATGTTTTTGTCCACTGAGTTGATGTGGTCAGTGAAGCTGTCAATCTCCTGGACTTTGATTTTGACCCAGGTGGCATCTACATAGCGAACCAATGACTTGGAGCTGTTCCCATGTATGAGAGCAGAGCCTGTGTTTCCACATTCTCCATGTAGAGGTTTGCCACTATTGGCGACACCGGGGAGCCCATAGCACAACCATGTTTCTGTCTGTAAAATGAATCATTAAACTGGAAATACAATGGGGGAAATAAGTATTGGACGCGTCAACTTTTTTGTCATTACATTTATTTCTAATGATGCAATTCATGTGACATTTCTACCAGACACTGGTATTAACTCAAATATTCCACACATGAAAATAAATCACAAAATTCAATCCATAAATAGTAATTAATTGTAAATAAGTGCAATAACACTGGGAAAAAGTATTGAACACACAATGGGAAAGCTATATAGTTTGGCAAGGAAAGGCATCATAACATCTCAAATCTGAAAGTAATTAGTCTTTGTACTTCCTATAATTACAAAGCAACATAAGCTGGGTTAGTGCTGATTGATGGCTCTATAAACAGGTGGTTTTTTCACCAACTGCTCAAACAAGACACATCTCATGATGGGTAAAAGCAAGGAGCTCTCTCAAGACCTTTGCAATTGGATTGTTACTCAGCATCAGAATGGAACTGGACTTAGCTCAAAGCATCTGAGTGCTCCAGCACTGTTGGGGCCATTATCCGCAAGTGGAAGAAGCGTCACCTTATCATCAACAGGCCATGCACAGGACCTCCTTGCAAGATTTCTGACCAGTTAGTCATAAAGATTCAAGGATTCAGGGAAGGTTTATTGTCATTGTAACACATGTTAGACATATGATGAACGAAATAAGTTACTCGGATCCCGGATCAGGAGAGAGGGAGAAGAAAGAGAGAAGAGGAGAGAGAGAAGATGAGAGAGAAATAATAGGAGAGAGAGAAGAGGAGAGGAGAAGTGGATTAGTAATATGGTGACGAAGATTGCATATTATTATGTGTGGGGGAGTGGATGAGGCAACCGAACAAATGAATACAGTACAGTTCCAGTGGTGAATTACAGTGACAGATGATGATTAGAGTTACAGGCTTCCACCAGAATTCAACAGTCTAACAGCTTCAGGGAAGAAACTGTTCCTCAGTCTGGTCAGTCTGCTTCTGATGCTACGTAGTCTCCTGCCTGAGGGGAGGCTGACGAACAATGAGTTTGCTGGGTGGGTCGAGTCTTTCATGATGCAGGAGGCCTGTTTCCTGCATCTCCTGTTGTAGATTTCTGTGGTGGAGGGGAGGCTGCGTCCTACGGTTCTCTGTGCAGCCTTCACTACCCTCTGCAGAGACTTTTTCTCTGTTGCTGAGCAGCTGCCATGCCATACAGTGATGCAGGATGACAAGACGCTCTCCACCACGCATCTGTAAAATGATGTTAGGACTGAGCTCTCCAGTCCGGCACGCCTCAGCCTCCTGAGGAAGTAGAGACACTGGTGGGCTTTCCTGATGTTAGATTTCAGTGGTTTTTCACTTTTGGGACCATAGGTTTTCACATTTGTTACCCCACATTTGGCAATGCATATGCATTTCAAACACCCTCTCCGGAAGTCTCCTTCCTGTCTTTTCTTTTCCCACAGACGACCCCCTGGTGTTTTCCAGCAACACCTATGGTTGTTGTTTCTCTCAAATTTACATAAATCCATGATGACTGCCCTCTCCATCCAACCCCCCAACACCTTTAGTCTCTGGTAGCCTGAAGTTGCTCAGCAATACACAACAGCGCCACGTGGTGGTAACAACGATTAATATTATGATTGGTCGCCAAAGATCCAAAATGTGATTGACATACACAAAGTTGAGAAACCACTCCCCCCATACAGGTATAAAATTGTAAGTCTGGATTACAAATACAGAAGAAGAAGAAGAAGAAGAGAAGAGAGTAGCTTTTACAGAGAATAGCATTTGCCAAAGAAAGTTAATAACCAAGCGTTGTTAAGTTCTTTAGTTTTGCTTTCTCCAGTCGTTCTCTGTACTCTGTTGTTTGGACCAAACTTTTGTGTGTTGGGGTGCCTTTTGTTATTAAACAAATCGACCATCCAACGGCTTCATTCACTTCTTCGCCCGGACCACATTCTTCAAGTTTTGGTGCTGTGACCGTGGATCGGAAGAAACCTCGCACTAAGACCTGGTTTCTCCAACTGGTGCCGTGATCCACCCCGAAATCTTTCACTGATTAGACAGGAGGTGTTGGTCTTCCAGGTGAGGTCGTCTGAGATGTGGATGCCCAGGTACCTGTAGCTGGAGACAACTTCCACCGCTGTTCCTCCGATGTGCAGGGGAGGTGGGGTCTGCCCCTCCTGTAGTCAATGATCATCTCCTTGGTCTTGCTCACATTTATGCAGAGGTTGTTTTCCCTGCACCAGCTCTCCAGTTGTTGCACCTCTCGCCTGTAGTCGGACTCGTCATTGTTGGTGATTTGTCCAACCACAGCTGTGTCATCTGCAAACTTCACGATTAGGCAGCCTGGGTTCAGCGCTTTAGAGTCGTGTGTCAGCAGGGTGAACAGGAGGGGGCTCAGCACACATCCCTGGGGGGAACCAGTGCTGAGCTTGATGGAGGAAGAGGAGATGCCATTGATCTTAACAGACTACGGCCTGTCTGTGAGGAATTCCAATACCCAGTTGCAGAGGTTGGAGCTCAGTCCGAGGGTTGATAGTTTGTGGACCAGTGTCTGAGGGATGATGGTGTTGAAGGCCGATGTGAAGTCCACAAAGAGTAGACGGACATAGGAATCCCTCCTCTCCAAGTGGGTGAGGGCTGTATGTACCACAGAAGAGATGGCGTCATCTGTGGACTTGTTGCTCCGGTATGCGTATTGGTGTTCATCCTCAGCGACGTCGACGGTGGCCTTGATCTGGGTCATGACCAGTCGTTCGAAGCATTTCATGACAATCGGGGTAAGGGCTACCGGCCGGTAGTCATTCAGGCCTGTCACTGTGGATGTTTTGGGGATAGGAATGATGGTGGCGGTCTTGAGGCAGCTGGGGACCTGTGCCTGCCGGAGGGAGGTGTTAAAGATGTCGGTCAGCACCTCCGTCAGCTTGTTTGCACAGCCCTTCAGTAGCCGTCCAGGGATGTTGTCGGGACCAGCAGCTTTGTGTGGGTTGATCCTCAGAAGGGTCCTCCTCACTTCCCCTGTGGTCACACTGGGTGGCTCTTCTCCTGATGGTGGGGTAAGTCTGGTGCTGAGGGGGGCGTTCGGATCCTCAAAGCGGGCATAGAACCTGTTGAGAGAGTCGGGCAGAGAGGGATCAGTGGAGCATTGTGCATTCCTGGTGTTGTAGTCGGTGATGCACTTGACTCCCCTCCACATGGTCCGAGGATCGTTGGACATTTCCTTTCGGCATATGCAGTCTTGGTCCTCTTTACGCCGGCGTTCAACTCTGTTCTGGCCGCTCTGAGCGCCACCCTGTCACCGGTCCTGAAAACAGCATCCCTGGCCTTCAGCAGAGACCTCACCTCTGTATTCAGCCAGGGTTTGTGGTTAGGTTGAACAGTTATTGTTTTGGTGACAGTAACATCATCAGCACACTTACCTATGTACCCAAGGACCGCAAATGTGTACTCTTCCAGGTCCACCTCCCCTTCATGGGCAGCTGCTTCTCTGAAGACTTGCCAGTCTGTGGAGAAGAAGCAGTCCTGGAATTGGGGGACAGCGTCACTGGGCCACACTGTGATGGTCCTCTGGGTCGGCTTCTGGTCTTTGAGCAGGGCTCTATACACGGGCACCAGCATGATGGAGAGATGGTCGGAGAAACCCAGGTGGGGGTGGGGGACGGCTCTGTACGCGTTCTTTCTGTTGGTGTACACGCGGTCCACTGTGTTGTCCCCCGTGTCGGTATGTTGACATGCTGGTAGAATTTAGGCAGGACGTCTGTCAGGTTTACGTGGTTGAAATCCCCCGCAACCACGTAAAACACCTCCGGCTGCTTGTGCTGCAGTGAGCTGATGTTGTTGTGCAGCTCAGTCAGCGCTTTCTTAGCTTTAGTGCCTTTAGCATCCGGTGGAACGTAAACAGCCATGACAAACGCTGCCGTAAACTCACGTGGGAGGTAGTGTGGCCTGTGGAATACTGGGAGAACGTTGTCTGGTCAGACGAGACTAAAATTGAACTTTTTGGCTGTCATACTACCAACTATGTTTGGAGGAGAAATGGCACTGCATATCACCCACATAACACTATGCCAACATTGAAGTTTGGTGGTGGAAACATCATGGAATGGGGTTGTTTCTAATCTCGTGGTACTGGCAGACTTCATATAATTGAAGGAGCAATGAATGGAAAAATCTATCGGCAAATTCTTGAGATGAACCTGCTGCCATCCACCAGGATGATGAAGATGAGACGTGGCTGGACCTTTCAACAGGACAACGATCCAAAGCACACGGCAAAGTTGACTCTCAAATGGTTTAAAAAAAAATAAAATCAATGTGTTAAAATGGCCCAGTCAATCACCTGACTTAAATCCAATTGAAAATTTGTGGCAGGAACTAAAGAAAAGGGTTCACCATAGGGCATCAAAGAATATTCAAGATTTAAACACAATCTGTACGGAGGAATGGGCAAAAATCACACCAGAGCAGTGTGGGCGATTAGTTAATACATACAAGAAGTGTCATTGCAAACAAAGGCTTCTCCACAAAGTATTAAAAGTCCACAAAGTATTAAAAGTCTCAAATAGTGTGTTCAATACTGTGTTACTGTGTCCTGTGTTATTGCACTAAATTCCACATAATCATTATTTTTTGGACTTGAATGTTGTGATTTCTTATGTGTGGATTATTTGAGTTAATATTAGTGTCTGGAAGAAATGTCACATGAATTGCATCTTTGGAAATAAATGTAATGACAAAAAAGTTGACGCGTCCAATACTTATTTCCCCCATTGTATGTAGTGGTGATGCAGAAATCTAGGAGGGTGCAGATGTGGTCTACTGTCAATTTGGTCCTTTCTGTCGGTCCTTTTCCTTGCAGAACGCATGTCCTGACTGTTGCTACTGTTTCCGTGGTCGGGATGCATGTAAAAAGTGAAGTGACAAACTAGAGTGTAGCAACGCAATCTAAGAAGGGGATTGGTTGTTGCTCCACACAATAAAGGGCTCCTTCGCAGAGCGTCTAAAGTGAAGCCACGTCAGAAACATACATTAAACAACTCTTGACCAGTTTATTTTTCATATATTAGACGAAGTCTGAACGGTATTGTAGCTGAACGGAGCAATGAAACTCGTGGGCGGGGAGTTCTGACAGGGGTGATAAGCAGCAGAGTGTCAACACACAAATGTGGATACAAATTAATCACAAATTAAAAGCACGATTTGAATGTTCGAAACTTCCCGAATGTAGTTTGAGAACTTCATAAATGTATTTTGAATAATTCACAAATGAGTTTTGCTTTGTGTATCGTTGTTTTTGTATTTATTGTTAAAATGCATTTGTGAAATCCTCAAAATAAATTCGTTAGTCCGCGCTCCTGCATTTATTCTGAAAGTGCAAGACGAAATGATCAGCAGAAGTGAGATATTCTGTCGTCTTAGATGAATACATACAAAAGTTTTTTTGTTTTTAAGAGAGTAAAGATAATAATAGTCAACTACAAAACTGTTACGTCAAAGCAAAAAAATTAACCCAGCGTCTTTGTTTTCAGTTTCCTGGAAAAAGTTCTATGTCTGTGTGGGTGGACAAACTAATGGCACCCATAAAGAGATTATCCAGATGTTGAAAAGCTCTGGTCACAATGAAGTCTACATTCACCAGGACTGTGACTACTGTCTGGTTTTCTGTCCTTTTGTGACAATACTTGAGTCAGACATTAGCTCAGCCTTGGACAACAGTCCAGGTGAGAAACAACTGCATCATATCAGATTATTATCATTATTATCATTATTATTATTATTATTATTATTATTATATGTTGACACCTTCCTGCTCACAGACGGTAAACCCATCATCCTGGTGGTAATGCATTACCACCACGATCCAGAACAGACTTTTGGTGAAAGTCATGGATCTGTGGAGAATCCTGGTGTCCTCCTCACCGTTGACATTGTTTTCTACAAACACAAGCTGCTGAAGTGCGCTAAAAACAACAAGGCCTATTCACAAATTCGGAGATTTTTGTCACTGGGAGAGGTAACAGAATAGGAACTGCTATCTGTATTTTTTAACATTTGTGGAAAGAACTAAAGAAAAGGGTTCACCAGAGGGCATCAAATAATATTCAAGATTTAAACACCATTACCACCACGATCCAGAACAGACTTTTGGTGAAAGTCATGGATCTGTGGAGAATCCTGGTGTCCTCCTCACCGTTGACATTGTTTTCTACAAACACAAGCTGCTGAAGTGCGCTAAAAACAACAAGGCCTATTCACAAATTCGGAGATTTTTGTCACTGAGAGAGGTAACAGAATAGGAACTGCTATCTGTATTTTTTAACATTTGTGGAAAGAACTAAAGAAAAGGGTTCACCAGAGGGCATCAAATAATATTCAAGATTTAAACACAATCTGTACGGAGGAATGGGCAAAAATCACACCTGAGCAGTGAGGGCGATTAGTTCATACATACAAGAAGTGTCTGAAAGCTGTCATTGCAAACAAAGGCTTCTCCACAAAGTATTAACGAGTCTCAAATAGTGTGTTCAATACTTTTTCTCCTGTGTTATTGCACTAAATTCCACATAATCATTATTTTTTGGACTTGAATGTTGTGATTTCTTATGTGTGGATTATTTGAGTTAATATTAGTGTCTGGGAGAAATGTCACATGAATTGCATTTTTGGAAATAAATGTAATGACAAAAAAGTTGATGCGTCCAATACTTATTTCCCCCATTGTATGTAGTGGTGATGCAGAAATCTAGGAGGGTGCAGATGTTGTCTACTGTCAATTTGGTCCTCCCGTCTAAAGTGAAGCCACGTCAGAAACATGCATTAAACAACTCTTGACCAGTTTATTTTTCATATATTAGACGAAGTCTGAACGGTATTGTAGCTGAACGGAGCAATGAAACTCGTGGGCGGGGAGTTCTGACAGGGGACGCGAATAGGCACTACTTTGACACGACACGTGTCAAAGTAGTGACAAGCAGCAGAGTGTCAACACACAAATGTGGAGTTTCACAAATTAAAAGCACGATTTGAATGTTCGAAACTTCCCGAATGTAGTTTGAGAACTTCATAAATGTATTTTGAATAATTCACAAATGAGTTTTGATTTGTGTATCGTTGTTTTTGTATTTATTGTTAAAATGCATTTGTGAAATCCTCAAAATAAATTCGTTAGTCCGCGCTCCTGCATTTATTCTGAAAGTGCATTTGTGGATTCCTCAAACTACGTTCGTGGATCCGTGCTCGTGTGTGTAGTCTTTTTTAGACTATTCTGGCTCTTTTCCTTCTATTTACACACCTGAACTGTGTCTCGCTACGACGGGCTTCCATTCCTCTTCTTTTAGTGCAAACCTCCACCTCGGTTCTATTCTAGCTGCCGCCTGACCCACCAAAATAATATACTCTTACAAACTTGTTTACCTCAGGCCATATGAAAGTGAAAGTATTTCTGTGGCAGGGAGGGGCCAGAGATATTTATTGTAGAGACTATTGACCAAACCAGACAGACGAGAAAATGTTTCCGCAGATAAACTACCAGGCGTTAGAGTAAGTACTTCTTCTTTTCTTCTTTATTCTGTTAAATCCACAAGTACATGTTTTAGCTTTTTGTTTTTGGCATTTAAGAGCATGTGCGTGCATGTGTGTGTTTGTATTTTCAGAGAAGGCCAAGACGAAATGATCAACAGAAGTGAGATATTCTGTCGTCTTAGATGAATACATACAAAAGTTTTTTTTGTTTTTAAGAGAGTGAAGATAATAATAGTCAACTACTAAACTGTTACGTCAAAGCTAAAAAATTAACCCAACGTCTTTGTTTTCAGTTTCCTGGAAAAAGTTCTATGTCTATGTGGGTGGACAAACTAATGGCACCCATAAAGAGATTATCCAGATGTTGAAAAGCTCTGGTCACAATGAAGTCTACATTCACCAGGACTGTGACTACTGTCTGGTTTTCTGTCCTTTTGTGTCAAGACTTGAGTCAGACATTAGCTCAGCCTTGGACAACAGTCCAGGTGAGAAACAACTGCATCATATCAGATTATTATTATTATTATTATTATTATATGTTGACACCTTCCTGCTCACAGACGGT
>JAFBJS010001779.1:371544-538069 GCA_016785265.1 Paraplagusia blochii | reverse complement strand
CTAAATAAATGTGTAACAAGTCTTACTTGATCCTCAGCCAAACAGTAGGCAGACACAAGCAGCAGAGCCAAAGCTGTGAATCTGAAAATGCGAGCCATCCTGACAGACCTGCAGAAAATGTACATTGGAGCTCCAGAACTTGAACCACATCCACAGACAGACACCATAAAGTGAGATACTCACCTTTGTCTCCCTGAGTGGACGTGTGTTTCTGGTGTCTGACCACAGGTTTTTATACATGATCAGGGGTTAAAAAAAAAAAGTTAAAATAAGGTCAGCAAAACTCACAATCTCATCAGCTGAATGTATGGATGGGTGGAACATAGCCAAATATCATGACATTTCCACAATGATATGTGTGAGAAAGCGACATGTGTTGATCTCATATGGTTTCCCAGAATTTCATGCAAAGAAGTTGAAGTCACATTTTTATTCATTTCTGTGGTTGTGGAACTCAACAAAAGGACTGTAATCATTTGATTTGAACTGGTTGTCTTCATGCTGTAACACAACAAACTGCCTGAATGACACAGAGCAATGGTTGCACAATAGTGAAGGCTAGTTGTTGTTGTTGTTCATCAATTCATTCTTAGGAGTTTTAAGTGGGGAAGTCAGTTGTAACTTACTTTATGGATTTGACTACTTATGTACTATTTAATTGATGTAACTTTTAAAATGAGACATTAATTAACATCTCTTAAATGTCTCTGCAGTTGAATATTATTTATTGAAGTTGCATTGCTGTATAATAAAACATATCTGGGCTTAATTAAAAGGTATGCCTTTTAAGGTACCACTGGCCACACAAAATGACTTGACTGACCACATTTCATCCTCAAGCCTTAAGTTCAGACAAATAGAAAGAACTTTAATGATCCATCGGGAGTATCCCTCAGAAAATTATGAAAGGTTTGACTTGTGTTATGAAGGATTGCAAGACAGGTGGATACATTCCCAGTGGTCATCTGTTCTGAATGGAGTTCCACCCTGTATAGATCCCATGTCCATCACAGGACCACGTATAGAGACCTAAACACTTTACACTCACATCATCTGTAAACAGATGCAGGAGAGGTCAATGTGGACTGGAAGTTCTCTTTAGATGTGCTGAAATGGTGGAGGTTGTTCTGAGGAGGAAAACTCCACTGGTGCAAGGCATAAATGATCCATGTGACCCATCGGATTTGTCCATGCTAATGGTTTTCTTGGGCATATTTTTGATTAACAAAAAAGGGACAGATGGTTAATAGTCAAAAAGAGTTCATGTTGTATTAATACTGTTCCAAATCATTTCCAAAAATATACTCCCAAGGAATTGATAAAGTTCTGTCTATCTATCTATCTATCTATCTATCTATCTATCGTTAATACTTTCAGTCTCTAAAATTCAGACAATTTAGGTGTAATATTATTTTGACATATTTCAATGCCAAAGTCCTTCCTAAGACGTGTCTCTGGACATCAATGTGACCTGTCCTTAACAGTTATTATTATGAAAGCATGTTCGTTTCTGATGAAGAGACTTCACAGTGACAATACACCTGATTATCTCAGAAACCAGCAATATTTGGTATTGCCTTACGTAACAGCATGTGCAGGTATTTGTACATTTGTCCTACCAGACTTTCAGTAGTCAATACTAAAACAAATACTTGTCATTTCATATGATTCATGGAACTCATGGAACTAATATTGAGTGGCTGCCCATTGACTTCTCCTGGTGTCATAAAGTATCAGATAATGTCAAGTTACTTGACGACATTGTTATGTACTGTGTATTGGGATTTAATAAACGTTAACTCATGTGCTTTTAATAACCTCAACCACTCCTGTTCACTGTCTCATCCGTATATCGATTAAGTGTGTCTCTTAAGTGTCTTTACCCGCGTTTACAGAAGACATTTTAAGCAAGGCGCTAACTCCTCAGTGCTAACACGGGTAAAATGTTGCGTCTGTCCCGCTGTTAACCGACACGGTTTTCTGCGAGTGAAGTTGAATGACCCGCACTGTCGGTATCGGAAAAAAAGAAAGATGCGTGTTAGCATCGCCTTGTTCTTTCGGTGGCAGGATATGTGGCTGTGTAGCCAGTAACTAGCCTGTCTGGCTAACCGGATATCCGGAAAGATTCATTCTGATTGAGTGTTTCTGTTGGATTGTAATTCCTTACAACATTCAACACGTTTTACATAACAATAAAAGGTTTTGTGGTGATATTTGACACTCAACTAACTATACTCAACTAACATTTCCGTATCTGATTTATGGTTTCAAGGTAATGTTGGTCTGAATTCACTTCTGTTAAAAAAAATGTCCACCACACAACATGTAATTGATAGATACAACAACAACGTTTTCTACAGTCTGTTTGGAAGTAAAAAGTAGGACATTTACTCCCTCCTGTTGTTTTTGATGTTTAATTAGAGATTAATTTCTTAGTAAGTTCGCCTGCAATTTTAAATAAAAGACACTTGGTTGAGGTGATTTTAATAAAGCAGGAAAGCAAACTCCTTGTCATTGTGACATTGTGATTCACACCACTGCACACAACGAAATGCGACCTCTGCATTTAACCCATCACCAAAGTGAACGGTGGGCAGATTTGAGCGCTCGGGGAGCTGTGAGTGGGGACAGACCAATAAACTAGAAGATTTGGAAGAGAATATACATCATTGACCAAAGAAATTGATTGAACAGTTAGACAGATTTTGCGTGTGTGTGTGTGTTTTTAAAGTTAATTACAATATTGTAATGATACAATATAAAGGGCCATAGAGAAAAGACTGGAATAGAACATCAAATGAAACAAAGTTCAGTGATTCGACCTTGAAGAAAATAAAGATAAACAAAGCAGATTGCTTTAAATGACTTTATTCAATATCGTTGGTCATGAGGACAATGTCAGATCTTTTGACTGGTTTCTGTGGAACAAAGATGAAAACAGTTGAGTGACATTGGAAACAAACTCCTACGTTCATTATAAAGGTCTTTACTCACAGCACTGGTAGAGGGTGTTGAGCCTGGCAATATCGTTGCGGCTCATCTCCCTGGCCTGGCCAATGGACACGTTGGCATTAGGGATGGGGACCATGGTGGGCTGGCCGTTCTTAGAGAAGGCAGTCCTGAAAGAGACACACAGTTTTAGACACCCCAACACAAACCCATATTCCATAATATACTGTGTAAAGGTGACAGGCAGCCACTTCTCACCTGTGGTACTGCATGACTGAGTTATAGTCGTAGGGAGTTCCCTGGTTCAGGGTGGAGATCTTCCTGAAGTTGTGCTCCATTCCTAAGCAGGAAACAGGACATTTTTATTTGCTTTGCATGTGGAGGTTTCTGTAGAAATTAAGTCCAATTAAATAAAAATACATGAGTTTGAATATACTTGTTTTTTACCGGAGACAACGTTGTTCAGCATGACTCTGATGTGGTTGTCTCTGTCAGAGCGGGTCTGCTCATGGTTGAATCCCAGAGCGTGGAGCAGCTCATGCTGGACAGTGTTGTGGTAGAGACATCCTCTCTTGGACAGGGACACCACCTGCTTGCCACCACGACGGCCGACGTAAGACCAGCAGCTGCAAAGACACATCACTAAGGTTACACCTGCAACTTGTCCCAATCATTTCCTTCAGTTCTATTTCTTTACCCATTCTGAGACTCAATCTGGAGCCAGTCACGGTCGGAGCTTCTGCTGGGCTGCTCATGGTGGGCCTGAAGCGGATGCATGAGAAGGAGCTGAAGGACTCCAGTCCACGGGTGATGATGGACTTTTCACGGGAGGCTGGTGGAGAGACACCAGACAAAAATAGTCAGTGGAAGTTGAAACATCTCCAAATCTGGTTCATTTCAAAAAGCCTGTAACACTTGTACTCACAGAAGTGGTTGGTGATGTAGTAAGGAATGTAGACCTTTCCGTCAGTGTACTTTCCCCACTTGCAGCCACGGCTGGTGCAAGGATCAGCGTTTTTCTCAGTTTCGCTTCCGATGGCGATGTCTCCTTCAATCAGCTCAGGCTCATTGTCAAAACGAGCTGGAACAAATAAAGGACATTTATATTTATATATTGAAAGTCAAAGCATGAACAGATAAACACTGTGACCTGAAAGAATGTCACTCACTCAGATGGTTGTTGGCTCTTTCCAGGAGTTCAGAGACAGAAAGATCCTCAGGAACTTTCTCTGCACAACAACATCACAACATCATTTTAATGTCAAATAAAAAACCAAAAAAACTACTATTCTGTCAAAACAGTAGGAATGATTGTACCAACCTCCCTGTCAGTCGCAAAGAAGTTAAGCATGAGGGAAGAAAAATGTAAAGGTTAGCAAAGCCATGTAAGAATTATTTGTAAAATTACATTAACTTTACACAGATGTAACAACACCAACTATCCTATGGCTACTGTAAAACTACTTACATGAATTCTTTCTTAAATTTTCATGTCATGAATGCTTTGTTTTTAGTAAAAAAAAACATTTATATGTGCATGATTACATCTGCTTTGTTTTTTAAAATAAATGTACTGTTCATTATTACAGAACTTTCTCATGTTTAGAGATATTATTTTTCAAGTCTTGTCTTCTAAATAAATGTGTAACAAGTCTTACTTGATCCTCAGCCAAACAGTAGGCAGACAGAAGCAGCAGAGCCAAAGCTGTGAATCTGAAAACGCGAGCCATCCTGACAGACCTGCAGAAAATGTACATTGGAGCAGAAATGTCTTCTTAAAGAGAGAAAACAGGACTGAACCACCTCCATAGACTGACCTCCGTACAGTGAGATACTCACCTTTGTCTCCCCGAGTGGACATGTGCTACTGGTGTTTGACCACAGGTTTTATAGATGTTCAGGGCCAGAAAAAAGTGAAAAATCAGCAAAACTGACAGACTTATCAGTATCAAAAATTCACTTTTAGAATTCTGACCATTTCCGTGACGGTGTGGGTGAGAAAGTGACAGGTGCCATTTTTCCCACTAATACATTGTGCAATAAGAATGTATAATTATGTTAAAGGTCACTTCTTCTCAACATTGTTAATTTCCTGATTTAAAAGGTATACGATCACACAATCCAGTACATTCATCCAATGCAAGGAATAATAATGAAATTTGATAATCAATTTTTTTCATCTTATTTAAATACTAAGACTTTGAAACTATAGTTTTTGGCAGCAGTAAACAGACAGAAATATATTTCTGTGCATATGTGGATCCAGCATTTACACTAGTGGAAAACAGGTTTTGGAATTAATAACAGACACTCAAAGATAACACTGTTCACTTTGGTGATGGGTGAAATACAGAGGTGACATTTTTCTGTGTGCAGTGATGTGGAACACAGTGTCACGATGACAAAGAGTTTTCTTTCCTACCTACTCTGCCCCAGCCAATCATCATCAATTAGGCTATTGTCTTGTCCGTCCCTCCTTTTTTACTGAGCTGCTTTAGTTTATAACACTTGTTAACACACTTGTTAAATAATAATTAATTAAATTCTAATTAGGAAACAAGGAATTACTGAAAACAAAAATGTATTTGTTTTAACACGTCAATATCATCACTTATATAAACTGTACTCATTTGTACTCCTTTTAAACAAGAACGTTTTTTTTCTATTCTTACCTCGCCTGAGGTTTTACATGATGGCTGTGCAATATATGCTCATATTTATTAGTTTATTTAGAGATTAGTTCTGGACGAATTACATTTATCAGACCTTAACAAACATGGTGTCTTTGAAGGTTGTTCAGATAAAGTTCTTGCCCAGAAACAGGTCCAACAGGAGACAGCTGTGTTCTGTGCAGACATTCACTACAGTTTGGCAAGTGGACAGAAAATCCTTCCTCCTGGTTCTGGTTCTTTCTGTTATTTGGTTCCTTTCCCCAAATGCTAAACTGCTCAATACTGCCCCTATATTTTTTAATGGTACTGCACCTTTTTATGCTCTTCACCTGGTGATGGTGAGCTGGGTTGACGCAGCCCAAACCTCCCATAGGAACTTTGTGGTATTTGTTGTATTATACCAACAAAAAATGTTGTTTCAGGCCAAGTCTTTAATGCTACAGTTTATTAAACAAAAATCAAAATCCCCAACAAAACTTCAGTGCAACCACCTGAGGCTACAACAGTATTTTTTTAACTTGTCATGAGACACAACGTTTGTTGGGTTGTATTGTACACAGAGAACAAACCAACAATACTGAGGACACTAAACATTTGTTTGAGGAAATGTTTTATTCATCAACATCAACAACATTTTTGGGCAGCCCACTGAGGGTGCAGCAGGTCCCTTCAGGTCTTCATACTGGCTTCTATTTATAGGATAAAGTAAACATTTTAGTATCAGTACTCAGTTTATGATACATGCATGTGTGTTCCATGTTGCTACTTTACTCACAGCACTTGTAGAGAGTGTTCAGTCTGGCGATGTCATAGCGGCTCATCTCCCTGGCCTGGCCAAAGGAAACGTTGGGATTAGGGTAGGGGACCATGGTGGGCTGGCCGTTCTTGGAGAAGGCGGTCCTGAAAGAGATGCAGAACCTTAAAACTCTGCCCACACAAAACCATAAAAAACATACTGTGTAAAGGAGACCAGCGGCCATTCACCTGTGATACTGCATCACAGAGTTGTAGTCGTAGGGAGTTCCCTGGTTCAGGGTGGAGATCTTGTTGAAGTTGTGCTCCATTCCTGTAACAAACAGTCAACCAACCTGGTTTTTGAGGAAGGCAGAATATTTCTAAACTCTGAATATCCTTGTCTTGTCTACAACATGTGTACGAAGATTCTTGTCATGGTCAAGGAAGAGGAATTGAGTTAAATACTGGATGTTCTCTTCAACCCTCTCCTGTAAATTTAAGTGGACATCCCAAAAAGTCACATTACCAGAGATAACATTTTGCAGCATGACTCTGATGTGGTTGTCTCTGTCAGAGCGGGTCTGCTCGTGGTTGAATCCCAGAGCGTGGAGAAGCTCATGCTGGACAGTGCCGTGGTAGAGACATCCCTGACGAGCCAGAGAGACCACCTGGCCACCACCGAGACGACCAACATAAGACCAGCAGCTGCAGAGAGGCAGACATTGTTTGGATCATTATTTATCTGTGCAGACCAATCTTATACTCCATGAGTATGAGATAACATAAAGCTAAAATGCTGCCACCTAGTGAATTTCACTAGGCCACCACAGGGCAGTGATTGCCTTGTGGTTGAGCAACCGGGCTAGTGGTCGATGACATCAGTCAGCAGCACTAAGATCCTTTGCAGGTCTGTATAAGGACAATGAACTACCAGTTCATGCTGCCCTTCTGCTGATACTGTCACATGTGTAATCTTGGTACATACCCATCACGAGACTCAATCTGGAGCCATTCACGGTCACTGCTCATGGTGGGCCTGAAGCGGATGCAGGAGAAGGAGCTGAAGGACTCCAGTCCACGGACAATGATATCACGCTCCCGAGAGGCTGTCAGAGGAGTCAGAATTCAACATTGTCTGTTAGCGGTGAGGGAAAGGTGCACCCATTTGGAATAAAACTGTGGTCAAAGACGGGACTCACAGTAGTGGTTGGCGATGTAGTAGGGAATGTAGACCTTTCCGTCACTGTACTTCAACCACATGCAGCCGCGGCTGGTGCAAGGGTCAGCGTTCTTCTCGACATCATTGCTGACAGCAATGTCTCCTTCGACCAGTTCGGGCACATTGTCAGAGCGCACTGAAACAATGATTGACTTGTTCTTTAATGTCGTGTTGATGGACCACTGATAGTCATGATAGCTCTGGAGACAAGAACTTGTTTTGCCACTGTTGGTACTTACCCAGATGACTGTTGGCTCTTTCCAGAAGCTCAGAAACGGAAAGATCTTCTGTACAACAGAGTCAAATTTTAAAGTGTCAACCTTTGCAAAAACCCACTGCATCCTACTCTCGTTATGTTAAAGTCTGATCTACATACCTGCCTGCAGGTTGATGGAGATAGATGTGGAAGAAAAAAGTTGAGAGTTGAGAGTTAACAGATGATCAGTACAAAGACTTAAGTTGTAGACAGACCGCCTTACCTCGTCAGCCCAACAGGTGGCAGACAGAAGCAACAAAGCCAGAGCTGAGAACTTAAAAATGCCAGCCATGTTGACAGACCTGCTGAAAGAAGAGAGTTAAACTTCAAATTCTTTAGAGAGGACAAAAATGTTGTTAGAGACTCACAAGAACGCACCCTGAAGTCCTTGGTGGATGTGAGTGTCTGACATTTCACTGGTTTTATATGTGCATGATTTTGACATCACTACCAAATATGGACCGTCTCAAAATACCTGCACAGAGATGACCTGGGAGGTGACTTGCCCGATCAAAGTCCATCAAAATACGGTATTCCATGGAATTCCTGGTGGGAAAAGAAACATGTGTTTTCAAGGAAAGGGGGTTGGGTGTTTGCTCCCACCTAAGGGTAGTGATATCTTATTTTATTAAAATAAAAAACTCCATTGTCAATTTTAATACAATCAGTGGACCAAAATAAAACCAAACTGGGACAAAGTCCTAACCAAAGCACAACCTAGTATTTATTGAAACATTTATATAAATTGTTCATCTTTTGCCTTCTCCCTCCAAACTTTCTACATAATAATTAAATATGTAACAACAACTAACATACTGCAATGACCTCGCAGTTAAGATTTTCAGAAAGGTTTGAATATAACACACATCACTAGTATTTGTTTCTTCTCAATCATTTCATTTAAATGCTGCGAAAAAACAAAAATAAAATGCCTGTGTTATAACATAGAGGATACGACACTAACACTAAAAATCCAAACAGGCAACCCAACTCTAGTACACAGAATTTAACATGATCTTGTTGTCCGGTTTCAGCCCTCAGGTCTGAGCATGACACAGCAAACTCTGCTTTTCTGGAGAATGCCTTTAAAACATGATTGTTATGTGACTCACAGAAGTCATTTCATCATGTTCATTTTTCAGACAAATTTGGTCAATCCAGGAGATGTACTGCGATTTTTCTTTATTTGGTTATGTTCCTGTTTGTGTTCCACTTTGACACGCCCATCTGTGATGTTTTGTGTCACATGACCGTAGCAAAGGACATGTCTTTATGTGTCATTGGTGGTCGGTGGATAGATGGTGTATTCCCTGAGGTACAGGTGCTTCACTCAGAATGGAATATAAGTCCTGTGTGTTGCGCCATTTAAAGCTGGGTAAAAGTAAACTTTGTTAACAAATTTACTTTGCAAAATCCTGACCAAGGACTTTTGTAAAAAGGACTAAATGAAACGCTGTCCACTAGTGATACCTAGTTTTATCTATCTGTCCACCAACAACACTTAAGTTCCCTCAACAAAGCATTTCAATTCTGTATGATGAACATGTCATGTAAAAACAATTAACATCAATGCTAAATTTCACATGACCTTCATAGTCGCTTCTGATTTTATAGTTTTATATTAATCTGTTATAAAGTCTTTACAGGCACTTTATCTGTTAATCACATGTGCATATAAGGTCATATAAGACTTAGCTTTATCAGCAACTTTGTTGTGTTTGTTCACCTGTCTGTTTTCTCACTAGCCCAGACCCCTGTGCGGTCAGTATTGCAGTAATGTGTGTAACTTTGGCACCAGGTGACTTTCAGTTGGACCTCAAGTCATGAGGCTTGGAAATATAACATTTTTGGGTTGGTTCCTGAGGCATTTTAGCTTCATTGTGTGTCAAACACAAGAAAGGTTGGTAAAATTCTAAGACATTTTTATTCATTTTCAGTAGGTTGTTGTCCCTTAGATATTGTTCCCTGGTGACTTTTTCTGCTTTATAGGAGACAATATGCAGTCTTAAAGTTCAATTAAAAACACATATTGGCTAAAAAAAAAATGTGTAAAATGTGACTTAACTCATCTTTGAGAAAAGACTAAATAAAGAAGAACCAATAACATATTCAGAACTCTGCAGGTATTTTATTTAGTTGCTGACATTGAAAAGACCATATATTAGACATTGTTGTTGTACTTAAATTAATTAACGTTAGGGCGATTAGTGATGGACAATTTGAAGCTTAAGCTCCGTGGTTTTGTGTCGAACAAAACAACGAAAATCTTCAGAAACTTGTCACAGATAAGGTGTGAAACACTAATGACGTTTACCTTTTTAACAGAAAGTTCTTGAAAAAATGGAAACTCTAAATTATAAGAGGTTTGTGTGGTTACTGTAATTTCCTGTGTTTCACTAAGGTGATTGTTTAAGTAATTCTTTAACGATAGGAGCCCCTGTGGCCCAGCCTTTTCCGCGCTGACGTAAACGTCACTTCCTGTTTTACTGCCGCGTGTTCGTGACGATTGTTACTGCGCCTGAAACGTTTGTCATTATACATACAGAAACATAGCCACTAGGACTGTATAGAGTAACGGATTAAATCAACATTGGTCGCTTAACTCTACATCCTGCCACTTTTTCTAATTCTGGTTCAATTCACACTCGTTATTCCTTACACTATTATTTAATTTAAAATCATTATCCATCCACAGGTTTCACTTAACTTATTTTTTAACTGATTACGTAGTCATTAGTTAGTTCTTAAATATAGAACTACAACACAATTAAAGCATGAGCCTAGTTGAATTTGTTTGGAAAACAGAAAAACAAATTATATCTGCAACTTTCTCTGAATTTCTGTGATCGCTACTGATAAATATTTTTAAAGATGATTTTATATGTCCACGGTTTAAACGTCAATTTTTCAAGTTTAAACTCTAGGAGGAAGGCATATTTTAGCGAGCATTAAGGCCACTTAAACCTCGACGAGAGAGGGAGAGCAGCAGCCAGGAGCAGACATCGTTAGCGACGAGGTATATTTATTTTCTGGGAAAGTTAACTTACAGACAGCATATTACACGTTTACTGTAATTATTCCCCAAAGCCACACGGAGGCGCAGTAGAGGGTTAAAAAACCCCGGTCGCTAATACCTACGCTGGACCGTTTAAAAAGAGCGCGAAAAACTTACGTACGTAACTTACGTCCTAAATCAATGAATACATAATTTAAGTTTATTCGCAGCCTTTCATTCAGGATTAAAATCGACCCATAGCGCACATTATCTGTAAACGTCGTTCTAAAATGTTTAAAGGAGGATATTTAAATTTTTTCTAATCGTCAAGACCAACGGCGCAAATGTGGTTTGTGAATCTGACGTAACTTGACTGGACTGGACTGAAAGCCAGCGATGGAATTAGAGAAGCAGGGGACTCTTTAATTTCGATGTCAGCTTCCTGGGGGAGGGATGGTTCTGCTCCCTCCCCTTCTCTTGTCTCCTCTCCCCTCGTCTCTGTCTCACCTCACTCAGGAGCTGCAGCTGTCGCCCGAACTCCTGCCTCGCGTCTCTTCGCAGTTCGACAGGACGACAAACCAACAGGTGAGTGAAACAGACAGACACCGGTGGTATCGGTCCTACGGCTCATCACCGACCCACTTACAGACCAGTGATCAGTCAGTGTGAGGAGGCTGACGCTGAGGCTGCTGCTGATGTGGCGACTGTTTGGAGCTCTCTCTCTCTCCGTGTGTGTGTGTGTGTGTGTTTGACTCCACATGGCTCAGGTTTCCCTCACTGTTCTTTCTCTGCGGAAACTTTTTTTGACAATTTTTTCTCTTCTCTTTGACAAACAGTGTTTTCTGCCTGAGACCAACCTTAGCAGTGGGTTAGTGTGAACACGACCTCTAGCGTCGTCACTCGCTCCTCCATTCGATTTATTTATTTAACATATGTTTTTATAACGAGCACTTAAACCAGGAGTTTCTCACAAGAACTCAAACATTTCTTATTTGTTTGGTTCCTGATTGTTAAAAAAAATGAAACTGTACCGATGATGTCATTCATTTTTATTATTATTATAATTATGACAATACTGCACAGTGATCCCTCTATTATCACAGCAGTTGCGTTCCAAAACCCATGACCAGATGGGAAAACCGGAAAGTAAATACTTATATTATTTACAGATGGAAATACCGATATGAACACTTCTGGATCTTCAATTTTGCCAATTTGTCTAATCACAAAAATAGTTGCTTCGAGAATCCTACACAGACATTGTCAAAACACCTGATTTCTGTTTCGATATCATCCAATACTGATATATGTAGCAGTTTTCCTCTTAAACCAAGATAAATGTCTCATAACATCTGTGTGATTTATGCAAAATTTAGCATAATCCAGGCACAGTTAAATCAGATTTTTATTGTTGTAGAAAACAATATCTCCAATATTACATTATCATGCTAATACTTGGCCGATATTATCTTTAATATTACCTCTTTACACACCTATCCAACACGTCTTCACCCCTGTTTTAAATGATATCCAAGCACAATGTCGATTTTTCCCTCGACAATCATGGATCCATAACATTAAAGCTTTTTCCATTTTTAACAATACAATCATTTTGGTCTTTTACAATCATTTTTTTGTGATTCAACTAGACTTCACTGTGCCTTCTTCCTAATTTTCACCAATTCTTTTTTTAATGTATCATACTACAGACTGCGACAGACACAAAACAATGTCTTCCTTCTTCAACAGATCAGAAAATGTATTTGTTTTCTCAACATTATCAAAATTCTGTCATTCGATTTTTAAAAAGTTTCAATGAAGTGAGGGAGTGAATGAGAACGTGGAGAGGGAACCCTGAGTCTGAGCTGTTAATGTTACGATTTATGTCCTAAAGCTCTTAGAGGTCTAACACACAATGTTTTACTAATGCATGTACCAGAGGTTCACTGGTCCTGGTCCAGGTCAGGCTCATATACTGAATGTCCAAACAAGACCTGAGTACTGCTGTGTACAACGGACTCCTCATGAGTTCAGAAGTTCTGTGATGTTTCTGTTTGTGCTGTGACTCCAAGGCTCCAGTTAAAATGTTTGTATCTCAACTTTTGTTTAAGGCATCTGTGTGATTTCAGAGAAACACTCACACACACCAACTGGTGTGGCTGAGTGTGTGTCAGTGTGTGTGTGTGATTTTCCTCCACTCTGGCCTCTGGTTGTATTTCCATTTGTTGAAAGTGAAACATGTTTGTTTGGCTGTGAAACACTCAGAGCTGCAGTCACTGTTAGACACTTTCCACCAGTTAGTCCACATTCTGAGCACTGTCATCGTCCCTGCTGAACAACAGTTGGTCCACACACACACACACACACACACACACACACACACTTACTCACCCAGGGACTGTGCTGATGCATGTGTTTAAAACCTGTTTACCCTGTAGAGTGGAATTGCCCTGCAGGTAATTGTGGGTTTAAAACAGTTCGGTTGCTCACATTTCTTTTTTTTGTGAACTCCCAGTTCAGACTCCATGAGAGCCGGGACAGTACTGAACAAGGGAGCAGTTCTGAACCAGGGAGCAGTTCTGAACCAGAACAGTACCGAACCAGGGAGCAGTTCAGAACTAGGGGCAGTTTTGCACCAGGCAGAGAACTGAACTAGGGGCAGCTCTGAACCAGGGCCAACCAGTTTTATTTCTGAGGGCTATGAATAAAAGAACTAGACTAACTACTGTGGAAAGTAGATTCATAGAAAACATATTTTATTTACTTGATTTCTGTGGTTAAAAATAGGATTTTGTAGCATGAAGCAGTTTTCATTCAACGCTAACTAGGAAAGAAGACACTGAATCTTCCTCTATATATTTGTATTTCCTCTCCATAGAATACACATCTGTGGAAAAATTACCTTTATATAAGCTGGCACCTGTTCAGGATCACTGTGCTAATGTGCTGGATAAGACCTGATCATAATAAGGTGAATTTGGGTGATTTTTTTGGTATTCAAACAGGTTGATTGTGCAAATCCCATTTTTTTCCACAATATGTGACGTGTTACCAGAGTATGTTGTATCACTCACCTGGAACTCTTGTGTATTCTCGCTCAGTCCACTGACAAGGATTCAACATTGTCCCCTGGGCGTCTTTATTGCCATCTAATTGAAGACTTCTTGCGGTTGATCATGGAGTAACTGTATAAAAACACAATCAAATTAATTTAAAAACAATCAACAAATCTATAATTGATGCATTGCATCATTATTCTGCAGCAGATAGAGTCAGAGTCAAGTGACTAGAAAGGTGTGTCGAAAAATGCTGTTCTCCCAAGGGCTGTCCACAATTGTGTTGTAGCCCAAACATGTGTCATGTTACAGGTTTTGTCACTGCACAGGACAAGGGTGAGAAAGAGGCAGTGTGTGTGTAATAAAAAATTCACAGACCTTTATGCTTCTTCCAGAAACTACATTTACGCCCAAATGTACTCCCAATTTTCTCCCTCTTGATAGTAGTACTAGAACTACTGACGGGGTTAATCTCCTCTTCAGGATTGTTTCTTTGTTGTTGTAATGTAATGTGGTGCAATAATAACGGATGGTGATAATAGCTTTTTGCTGGACTCTGATATGCCTGTATTGTCCAAACACCTTATTTCTGATTCAGATGTAAAACACCAACATAGTACCAATATAGTCCTGTTAATATTTATTTATTCATCTGTACAAACCACCCTTAAATGAACTGAAATATCTGTCATCTTCGGACCTTTTACTAATATACAGCTGTTTATCTGCAAAACAATTTTAAAGGGAAACATCCTCCAGTTGATCCCAAGTATTACTGTTCCTTTTTTTGAGGAAATACAGATATTACATGATATGATTCTAATATGAGGCTGATAATGAGTCGATTATGATCATTATTGAACAGCTATAGGTTCAGGGCCTGAACTTACTCACTCCTCAACTCAACCACTGCATTAAGGAGAGAGCACTTAGCGTTTCATTTGATTAAATGAAGTAGGAAAAGCCTCACAAGTTACAGAAAACCTGGTAACAGTAACTTTCAAACCTTGAAACAACTGTGATGTTTGTTGAAAGTCCAACCAATGAAGATACCAGGAACTCTTTGATCCTTTCATGTACAACAGTATATAGAAGAGCCAACACACATACAAGCAGGCCGTGGCTGAAACAATAGGCGGGACAATGTTGACATCAAGAGGAGAAGAAGACAAAGAAGACAATGCTCAACGTCCTTTAAGATGACAAGGAATCAAAAAGTAGAAAATTAATGGTGTGAAAAACCAAGAGCACACCAGGAGGCAGAAATGCTACCATCCAGACATCACAACTTACCACACACCAGAAGAACCCTCACCAATGTTAGAGCAGAAGATACTGCTGGTACCAGAAGCTCAGCCTGGGTCTGGTCTACGACAGTTGAAGCTTAAATCTCTCCAAGATGGAAAGTTTCACCTCTGTCCACCAAACCTGGATCCAGGTCATTGGTGTGAACCAGGATCCATGGATGGAGACTCAAGCGCTTCACCAGGAGATCTGCCACCTCAAGGATCTGCTGGCCAAGGAGAGAGAGAACTATTTTAGAGAACACAACATGAGCAGTCAGTTGAGCAGAGAGCTCCAGGAAACCAAACAGCAGTTGAAATACCAGAAGGGTCTGAAGGAGATGATCATCCACAAGGAGAAGGAGAGCAGGAAGGAGCTGGAGAGTCTGCAGAAGCACGGCAACAAGGACGTCTTCAGCAGCAAGGTGCCAACTCAGACCAAGAACGCCAAGAGGAGGAAGAAGAAAGATCTCCAGAAGGATTATGAAGAGCTGCGGGTGATGCACATGGCCAGCCAAGAGAAGTTCCATGTTGAGCTGCTTGAGGAGAAGAAGAGAAATGAGCTTCTCCAGCAACAGCTGGTAGAACTCCAGGCCTCTTATCAGCAGCTCTCAGAGAAGTATCAAGCAGATATGGTGGCAGCCAAGCAGCAGGCTGAGCAGCTGCAGCAGCAGCTCCAGAAGGAGATCCAGGCGCATGAAGACATGGTGGCGCAGGACAAGGTCCTAGTGCAAAGTCTGAGGGATGAGCAGGACGCCCTCCATCAGCAGATGGCGAAGGAAGTGCAGGTCCTGCAGCAAAAGGCTGCCCAACAGGAGGCCATATTGCGACAGGAGATGGAGGAGCTGCGTGGAGACAGCAAAGAGAAGGAGTGTCCTCCTGAACCCAAACAGACAGAGACGAACGAGACCACAAAAGCTTCAGTCTTTAGGAGGGTCCAGAACTTTCTGGGCCTTAGCAATCCTCCAAAGTAAAAGTGTCAGTGTGGGTGCGTTGAGCTGCAGCAGCTGATTCTCTTCATCCCAGTCAATCAGACTATAAGACATGAATAAACCCTGTATTTATGGGACAACAAACTGATTATTGACAAAGACAGGAACTGGTGCTGGGCAAAGATTTGAAGTTTACATGACAACTATGGGTTTTGCCATTAATTACATTGATGAGTACAATTGAATAGTTCTGTATTTACTGGGAACAACAGTGAGTACTTACTTAAAGTATTACTTCAGACTTGTAGTAGAGTAGAGTTAGATAACAGTTACAGTTTGATCTGTCAAGAAAAATATTGTAAAGTGTTTGTTTGATTTCTTCCATAGAAATCAGTAGAGTGACCCAGGGTTGATGCTGACAGTCAGAGGCATAATTTAACAATTTTTTTTTTGAATTTGAATAGAAATCTATACAATTAAATGAAAGGGAAAGAAATAAAAACTATATAAATTAAATATTATGATACTGGAAAATGTAACAACAGTGGACCTTAGAGACTCTCTCTGACACTAGTTTCCTCTTGGATGTGTAGCTTAGTGCTTGATTCTAGGTAGGGTTTTTTTATTGAATATGTTTTTATTTTAAATGTATTAATGATTCACAAATAGGACAAAGAGAAAGGCTGAAAGATTATTGTTAAAGGACCTAAAAAAAAGTGTAATAAAGAGCTCAAAATGAACCCCAAGATTTTGTGCTGACTTTATTTTCTCCTCTTTGAATTCTGTTATAATGGAAACTTTATTGTCATTGCGTCACATGTTAGACATATGATGAATGGAATTAGAAACGCTGGTCCTGGATAGACGAAAGAGAGAGATGAGAGGGAGAAGAGAGAGAAGTAAAGAGACAAAAGACTCATTAGAAAGATTATTGATCTTATTAATGTTTACCAAGTTAAATCTAAATAATGACAAACTGCCACGAGGTCACGGTCACATACACGCCATAACATTTGTGTATTTGTATGAAGTGTGTGCATATGGATAAACATAGACTATGTGGACGTGGGATATGTGCTTATATATGTGTATGTTTATGAGTATGTGTACATATGTAAATCTGGGTGTGTATGACACATTAGTGGGAACTGTCTTTAACTGTTTAACTTTCATCAAGTCCCATTGATGTGAAGTGTTGTGTTCAATGACCAGTTCACTTCCATAGATCACTGTTTCACAAAGCTTTTTTCTGGTGACCCATATTTTGAAGTTCACCAACCTTCACGACCCATGTCATTAGACATTATTGTTAAATTATCATTAATTATAAAAACATTAATGAGGATATTTTAGGACCACCCAGAAACTGTTTCTTGTGACCCACCTGAGGGTAGCGACCCAGCCTTTGAAAACAATGCCATAGAGTCATTGACTCAGTATCAGACTGGTTGCTTGTAGTGTGGTGTGTGGGTGGAGCTGCATCACTGGTACACACCAGTCAATAGTGACCTTTGTGTCACATTGTATCAGGGTCTTGTTCCAGTGAAGCAGGTCACAGTTTACAGCTGACCCAGTCTCTGTGTTGATCTGTGATTCAGTGGGGACAAAGTGGACCTTCTGACGTCCTGCACCGACATTGACCGTCACTGACACAGAAGACATTATTATATACAGTACATGACACTGGGTCACACACCGGGTCCAAACAGAACAACTGATCTAGGTGGCTCTGAAGTGATTTAGTAAATATTTAAACATGTCTGACTTGGTTTAACTGAGGTTTGACGTCAAACTCCTTCAGCATCAACTCAAGTTACTGTGACATGATCTGACTAGCTGCAGGTAACAGGTAAACAACGCCCCCTAAATGCAGAGTCAAACTACCTTTACATGCAGTATTTAGATGTAAGAAACTTTTTCAAGAACTTATATATATATATACATATATATATATACACCAAGTGAAACTATCCATTCATTCATTCATGGGTGGTGTCTACATCGGCCCCTCGTCAATACCAGGAGTAACAACCCTTTGAGGCATCTTAGGAACGAAACTATTTTTAAAAAATGCATCACAACTTTCATAAATCTTGTTTACGCATGCAAACAGGTTATTTCTTGCAAAGCCCTGAATGTATGCAATACAAAATGTCTTTCACTTTCTTTTTCTTAGTATAGAAAATAATTATTATGAAAATAATGAAACTAATAGAAATGTAATCTGCATAATAGCAGAAAACTGCAATTGAAGAATACCTTAAAAGTATAACTAATCTGCAGCACAGTGAGGCCACGACACAGCGAGGGTCGACCACATACATGTGTGTTTGAAACACTAACCTACTTACATTATTAAATCCATCACTTCTGCTTCAGTGTCAACGCAATCTATTGATTCCAGCCGTTGTTGTCGATCTGGTTCATGTAGACCATCATCTGATCGATGCAGTGCCAGTGTACAGTACCATCATGGATCCAGTCCAGTAGAGTTGGGTCATCGTTAGAATGTAACCCTGTAAGAACACGACAACTTTTCAACAAGTCTTCCATCATCTCCCCTCGTCTGTCGGCCCCTGTCTTCATCATGGCTCAATATTTCTTTCATCTGTCTGTCTTATATTCCCAATGTCCAACCCTTCTGTAAGATTATGGTGTAGGAAAAGGCTAATAGAGTGTAGGGAGGGGTGATCACATGGTGTGGGCGACATAAAGGGGTAATAAATGAGTCAGGTAATAAAAGCAGAATTTATTGGGGTCCTGAGACATTTACCCATTGGTATTGGTTAATATAGGAATCAGAAATTAGGTGTTTGGAAATTCTTGCCTGTACTGGATGTTGGAATAAAAGTTAATAAGGATCACCCCTAGTAGATATGTACATGAATAAAGGACAATCTCCTGACAACAGTACAAGACAGAAATGTTTAAGTTCTCCAGAGATTAAGTCTGCAGACCTAATCGTGCAAAGTCTGAGAAAAAAAAAAGAGGGAGGACGGAGGATCAGATCCTTCCTGTGGGGACGGACTGGTGTTGTGGGTGTAATCCTGCCGATTTAAGGTCTTTTCCTGAACACAATCATCCACAGAAGATTAGCAGCAGGAGTTTGCATTCGTAGCATCTGTCACAGCAGTAGATCTGCTTCAGTCTCCTAAAGAACCAAGGACTAACTTGACTTGTCACTGTCTCCTGGTTGCAGATCAGTCATGATGGGGAAAGGCTGTGTGAAGACAACCAAGTACTTCCTGTTCCTCTTCAACCTCATCTTCTTTGTAAGTATTTGACTTTACTGCTGATTCTTAAACATATTCTCCAAATTCATTGAGTTTGTTTTATTTTTTCTCATCTGACATTTGTGTTTGTGGTCTGTGCTCAGCTGTTAGGAGTCGCTATTTTGGGTTTTGGACTCTGGCTTCTCCTGGACAATCAAAGCTTCATCATCATCCTCAGTGAGTTCTTCTGTCAACAACAACAACACAGGCCCAACACTGACAGTCAGTCAGTCTGAGAGATGGATTGTCCAGGACTATGGACTGATAATGTTTACTTAAAGTTCAAGCTTAACACAATATGACAATAAACAAATAAATTAGTGCCATAAGATTCAACACCAAACAAAGTCAATCCTTGAACATTGAGCAGACAAGACCAGACAGGTTTGTACTGCAGTATCACTCCCCATCCAGACTCAGGCTGCAAATGTTCTCTTTAATTTGAGATGAGAGTGATGTAAATACACTGATGTCATCACTGATCATTGTCTGCCTCCAGTAATGACTCAGTTCACATCTAACATCTGCACCAGGCAGCTCACAGCTACCAGTGAGGAGAGACAGGCTGCTGTCCACCAACCAACCAACCAACCACAGCACAACGTGTCATTCATGACAGAGAGTCAACAGAGCTGCTGTTAGTCCAGCTCTGTCTGTGCTGCAGCGTCACTGTCCGCCCCACACTGTGACCACACTGTGTCCACCTCTGAGTGTGTGTGCACGTGCGGGGTGAGTAAGGCTGATGTGACACATGCTGATGCTCTGAAGAGGATAAAGGACCAGTGTCTCAAGACTGGACACCTGTCAGGACATGACAGACAAGTGTCCTCAGTGACAATTTATATGCTAACACTGTCTCAGTGACAATCCATGTCCTCATCTGACCTCCATCGTCCTTCCATCAGTTTAGATTGTTTTAAGGCTGAGGAAAAATATTTAAAAAACAGTCATGAGAATAATTACAAATGGTGAGATATCAATATAAATACTTTATACTATACTCAAATACAATGACTTTGTTTGGTGGTTGTTAGTGAATAAGTATCTGACTGTTGTCACCGACTTTATCAGGACTGTTGTCAGGACTGATGTCAGCTCTGGTTATTTTTCCAGATGACTCCACGGCTGTCAAGGTCACCTGCTACGTTCTGATTGGAGTGGGAAGCTTCTCCATGCTGCTGGGATTCCTCGGCTGTTTGGGAGCCATTTATGAAGTTCGCTGTTTGCTTGGCCTGGTGAGAGACGGGGATTGAACCTTTTTGGTTTAGTGTGTAAACAGAACAACTCATTCTTATGGATTCTTTCATCTGTGAGTGTGACAGAGGGAAACAGAGACACCAACAGTATCTGAGCCTGTTGTTTCTCTGCAAACACATGAAGCTGCTGAGAACTAGAGAACATTCTTCTGTGGAAAAGAAACATTGTGTTCATCACAAAAGATTCCACCTGATCTCACCTGCTCTGACTTTTCTTCCTCAGTACTTCGCCTGCCTCCTCCTCATCCTCCTCGCTGAAATTGCCACCGTTGCCCTGATCTACTTTCAAAAGGATGTGGTGAGTGACATCACTTCCTTCGGGCGAGTCCTGCAGACACACAAACATGATGATGATTGGTAGGAAATCTGGTTTTTGACATGTTTTTTAACATGAAGTCTGTGTTGCCACAAGTCAAGAATGTTTCCTGAGAATATTTGTGAAAGTGCCACAAATATAAAGCAGAAGTCTAAGAGTTTCACTGTCACTGAAAATCATCCAGTTTCATTAACTTTGGCTGAAATTTATATTTGCTTATTGTATTGAATTATCAAAGTATGAAAGGCAAAACCACAACTAACTTACAAACCCAGGATTGTCTCTGTGACAGAAATGAAAAAAAGATTAAAAAAAGGAAATTTAACAAAAGTTAAGTTTCATCGCATCAGGGGAAGAAGATTTTAGACCAAATTAAAACAAAGATCTGAATGTTTGTTATCCAAGCACGGAGGTAGTTCACCGTGAGCTGCAGTGACATCAAGTGTTGCAATATAGCAACAGCAGCAACATACACTGTAATTGGAAGAAGTCCTTGTTATTGACGTCAGGTGACGTCAGGCACTAAATCATCTAGACTTTTTCCCTCCTGCCTGTTTTGACCTGCTCTGCCTGAGTCTCCACCAGTGCCTCAGTGGTTCTTGACATTAGTCCTTGATTTTCCATGACCATTACTTTTTCTAAAGTATTGATTTTTTTTTTTGTTTTTTAAAAAGATTCCTCCGCAAGTGTGAATACTATCAACTAGAAGGACAAATGACACTTGTTGTTGTAAAATGCAAAATGTTCATCTGTGTCAGATCAACAAAGAAATGTCCAAGATGGTCACCAAGGTCTTGGACAACTACCCGGGCAACAACTCAGCCACGGAGCAGGCCTGGGACTTCATCCAGAGAACCGTGAGTCAGAGACACTGCTCTGGGATCAGTTGTTCTCTTAGCAGCAGCAGCGATGATGTGACCCACTGCTGCCCTCTGTCTGCAGATGGAGTGCTGTGGCTGGAACGGCCCCCAGGACTGGAACAGTAACATGGTCATCGTCAACAGTTCTCAGCTGCTGTTCCCCTGCTCCTGTCAGAACGTCTCGCTTACCTCTGGAAACGTGTCCAAGAGCAGCTTCTGTGAGGCGTCCTCGTCTGATTGGCCCGTTTACGACGTGGTAAAGACTTGGACTTTGTTTTTGTCATTTTCAGTTTGGCTAGTCCACTGACCTGACCTTTTACACCGTGTGTCTTTGGCCAGGGCTGTGCTGCCACGGTGGAGAGCTGGCTTCTCACCAACGTCGGGGTGGTGCTGGGCATCTGCCTGGGCGTGGCCCTTGTTGAGGTACACTGACGTTACGATCAGCTGATCCCACATCAGCAGAATAGAAGTGCAGCTGATCATCAGACTGTTAAGGATGGAGCTGATAATGAAGCGTCAGCTCAGCATTAATCAGACCCTCAGTGTGTTTTACGTATCTGTGTTTGCACATGTGTAGTTTGGCAGGTTAATGTGTGTGAACCAGAGGATTTTCAGCTGTTTGGAAGGTCAGTCAAAAATCAGGAAATCCCACAAAAATTCTCATGATGACAAATTGGCTCAAAGTCCAAAAACCTTTTGTTTTTGTGACCAAATCAAATGTTTTGTCATGCATCACCTGTGCCTCCTAAACAGACGGTTACTTTTCAAAATAAAACATAGTTCAGAATCAGGTCAGAACTAAAATAGGTTTGACTCCGCCCTCTTCTAACACAGGACAGGTGCTGAGACTGAGGCACAGGTGTGAACCCACTTGTCATCAGGCCTGTTTGGAGATTTTCAATTATCATACAAACATCTAATTCATCGATTATCAAGGTGGTGATGTCAGCATAATGACGTGATATCATTAAGGTCAATATTGTTTTTTCCCCCGATAATGAAAATCCCATTAAAAAAATGTCTGTTTTGACAAATTTGCTTGAATTGCTCATAAAGTTCAGAGTTGTTTACCTCGGTTTTATGGAGAACATTTACCTGATTAATCATAATTGGTTGATATCCAAGGGTTTGGACGATATTAGCAAAAGGTCATATCTGCCATATATAAAAGGCTGAAATACTTTCTAACCATGGAAATGAGGGTATTGTACGGAAAGGGCAGAAGTATCCTGATAATTCCTATTAATATAAAGGTAAGTTTGCTTGGTCAAGTCAAAGGGATTGTCCTTAGATTGGACACTGTGTGAGACTAAGCTGTTCATCAGGAATGATACTTTCACTAATGGCGTCAAACTTTTTGTTTGGGTTTCTGAGCAGATCCTGGGGATGATCCTCTCCATCTGTCTGTGCAAGAACATCCGCAATGTGGACTACACTAAAGTGCCCAAGTACTGAAGCTGGTCTGAACACAGTGGAGTTCACCATCATCATGTCTAAATGTAAAATATTGATTTTACTCATAAATATTATTATTGTTTCTCCTTCTTTATAATGCACTTGTGTCTGTTTATAGTTTTTTTTTAAGCACTTTACAGACATTTATCTAGAACTTAGCCGGAACCGACATGTTTAAGAACAACCAACAGGTGGAGTGAGTGAGTGAGTGAGTTGTTGATGGAGGAGGAGGAGGAAGAGTGTGATGCAGGTTTCATTCTTAGACTCAAATTACTGTGTTGATGTTTTTATCTGAAGTTTTAAAATGTATTTTTACTTTATGATTTTACAACATACAAACCCATTTATTTGTTTTTCAATTCTCACAGTAGAAAACACAGAGTTTTTAAAGTTTATGTTTTAGTCCTGTGTGTAATTATAGTTTTCATTTTGTTCTTGTTATAAAAATGTACAACAACCTGTCCTCAGCAGCTAGACAACTTTTGGATGTTGACTCTTTTTATTTTTTTGTCTCATTGTTCTGCACATAACAGCCATAATCGGCACTGAGTGAAAAATTCGTTTTTTGTTTTTGATTTTCACCCTCAGTTGACTGACGTTCATGAACATAATCCATTAAAATCTTTTTAACCACTTTGAAGCCGTTTAAACAACTCATTTTGGAACAAACGTCATGTATTTGGGTGAGAAAATCAAATTTGTTGGTGCAGAAAAGTAATTTGAAATAGAAATTTAACCCTGAGCCATGATGTAGTGTTGACTTTTTATACTCTGTTTCTTTTGTGTACAGTTTGTATAAAACCATGTCAATTAATGTTGTGCTGTTTTCTCATGGTCAGACCTGTGTGTGTCAGTCTGGACATTTATTACCGTCTTTTTGACAATAAACTGACGACAAATGTTCTTCGTTTTCTCTCTTTTATATAAAAAAATCCACCTGCGCCAAAAGATTTAGAATCCAGCTGAATTTTACGTGACGTTTAGATGATGTCATTCCCTTATTGGAAACGTTATGTCAGTGTGAGCCACGGGAGGGAGACATTTATCCATATTTAGATTCAGCGGTTCTAATTAAATCGACCCAAATCATAAATACGTGTTCTGTATTGGATTTTAAAGATATTTAAATCCACAACATTGCTGTTTTATGCCATTTACTTGGATATATTTTATAATATTTTTCAGTATTTCAGGTGAATATATCTGAACCCTTACCTTACATTACTTTTATTAATGACAAGCATTTAGTTTATTTTCTTTCTATTGTCAGAGACCAGGACGACCTTAAATAAAAAAAACAGTAGGTGGCAGTAATGACACGATTTAGATCTCCTAATAACAACCAATTAAAAATGAAGAATAATCTACATCCTAAAGTAAGACAAACATTTTTGTAGTTGTCGGACAAAATGTAACATAAGATTTACAATAAGATCAGATCTGTTGGATCATCTCTGATCCTCTGCTGATCCCGTTTGCTCGTCCTAGTGTGAGACACCAGAGACGGTGGGTTCTTTATGTTAGACACAGGCTTGGTTGATGTCAAACATCTTCGACTCCGAGGCATCACATAACACTGACTGTGTTCGTTTGGCCTGGACTCGTGCTGTGGCCTGTAAAGTGAAAACACTGACGCGACATCCGCGAAGTACCAGGAATTTCTGAGCTGCGTCCTAAAACTGAAGACGTTTCTGACCACAGAAACTTCTAGATCTTCTCTAGACGAGTGTCCAGAGATCATCTCAGATGTGGAGAAGGACATATTTGGAGTGGACTGGGACAGTAGTAGTTCTGGGACTGATCCTGTGCAAACTTTTGGCTGTAGGTGAGTTTCATAGTTTAAGGTAATTCTGATGAATAACCAGGAGTCAGGAGGGAGATGGAGAAGAATGATTCGCTGTGGGGACGAAACAAAGGAAGAAGAGTTTGTGTCTTCCTTAAGTTTTTAGACCTCTGGTCTATTGATGTCTTTGAAGAATTCTGCAGATATTCGTTTGGACAATATTAGTTTATGGGAAACAAGAAAAAACTATTGGTTTGCTTTAAAGTTAACTCTAAGTTCAATGTTTGTTCTCGACTGGATGGACAGTTTATGGTCCAAATCTTTGATACCAGTGCGTCTCTTCAGTGTCCCCAGGCAGCGTGGTGATAGTCCAGTGTGTCCCTGGGCAGCGGGCTGCTCTACCCTGTCCATACCACTATGAGGAGCACTTCCCCGTCCCTGAGCTGTCCGTGCAGTGGAGGAGTCCAAACAACCAGTTGCTGTGTCACTACATCAAACACAAATCTTACCAGAACTGCAGCTCCGGCTACACCATCGTCTACGTGCCCGGCACCATCAGGCTGGTGGTCCAGCAGCTGGACCTGGACGACTTTGGGGTCCACGTCTGCTCCGTGGGAAAGAAACATGAGTTTTCAGACTACAGCATCGAGGTGGTTGGAGTATCAGGTGAGTGGGGCAGCTGAGGGCCAAGAAGGACGAAACAAGAACAGGGTTAGTCAAAAAGTCCTCAGACAGACGTGCAGGTGTCTGTTCAGTCCAGACGAGCTACAGATTTTTTTGTTGTGTTTTATCTGTGAATCTGATGATTAAATCTGAAGGCTTTCACAATGAAGTCGTCCATATCTGTTCTTTATGGAACTAACAGAACAACTTGTTTTGCAGAGTCGGGCGTGTCAGAGGCCAAGTGTGCTGGGAATCTTTTGGGTACGTTGGCAACGATATGACAACATGATAGGGACGACACATGAACACAACCTTCAACTTTTCAGTTTCCCATTGGTCTGAAATGGTCACAATAGATAAAACAGGGTTTTTATCCATATCCCATAAGGTCCAGACATAAGTGTTGCCTGTTCACTGTGGTGATGAGTTAACAGTGTTTCTCAATCACCATATTCTGTCCCCTAGAGGACTGAATGAAAAACATAGAATTGTCCCTTGATTGTCATTGTACAGTGGAGGAATACATGGATACTTTTGAGCATCTGGTAATATTTATTTATGGATTTATTTATTCGTACCAACAGTAGTAGGAGCTGCAGCTACAACAATCAGCAGACAAACATCTGATGGTCAATAAAGGTGAATGGAACCCACGTGATACCAGACAGGTTTATCTATCATAGTCAAACTGTTTAATAATAGTTTAATAAGGGAGGCTGATGGAATATGACATCAGGTTGTTAAGAATGCTGTTTCTGATCATTAATCAATAGATACATCAGATTAAAAAATACAAATGCTGCCATCTAGTGGTGAGAGGCGTGTCTAGTCTTGCTGATGTTTGTGTTTCTAAGTAATAAAGAAGTTAGAATAGATACGGCGGAGAGAGGAGGCGTGAGGAGGAGTGTGGAGGTGGAAGGAGGAGTGTTGAAGTTCTTAGGAAGAGTGAGGAGGTGGGAGGAGGAGTGGCGAGAGCACGTGTGTGAGGAGAAAGAAGCTCATGGAGGAGCTGGGTTAAAATCTGTACCGGAACCATTAACTGGAGTTGTGTCTCAATAAAGTTTCTGATGATTTCTTTTATTGATCCAAAAGAGAAATTTAGAAAAAAAACCCATAAAATTTCGAGCTAGCCAGGAGTCGAACCTAGAATCTTCTGATCCGTAGTCAGACGCGTTATCCATTGCGCCACTAGCCCTGATGACGAGGACGTCAGTTTTTATTCTTTAAAACGAAACTGACAACGAGTCTCATGAGACATAAAACAGATCAATATTATCGGTATCATTATTCTACAACATGATGACTTCAACACAACTTCAACAATATTTGCACAACACCTAGAATAAACATCACGTGGTTCTGTTTCTTCCAGGTGGAACATCATCTCTGGTTCTGCTCCATCTCTGGATCTTTAAGGTCATGACGTAGAACAAGAAAGTCAGAGCGAGAAAGATGAAGAAGAGGAAGAAGAACCAAGTTTTGACTGTTTTTATTTTGAAGACCCTTCGTTTTTGGTTTAACACTATTTTGAAGTTTTATGAATTTGATTTTATCCAAACACATTTTCTCATTCAGACGCTCAGAGGGTTTTTATGTCACATAGATAATAAATAAATGGAGGATTGAACTCACAGTCAGTCCTGGATGAACTCAGCTGCAGGAGAATCTCACTGGTCCAGAATCTCACTGGTCCAGAATCTCACTGGTCCAGACCCAACTGTCGCCTTCAGACCAGAGGGAGGGAGAAATAAAGGAGAGAAGTGAACGGGTGAGGAAAAAGACCAGGAGCAGAAAAACAAACTACAACAACAGAGCAACAACAGAAACATAGAAATATGGACAATTCAATAAAATGGTTGGGTCTGGACTGGCCTTAGAGCAGATCTGGATCAGGTCTGGACCAAGTCTGGATCACATGTGGCTCAGGTCTACATCAGTTATAGATTAGATACGAACCAGGACCAGACCTGGTCTGGACCAGAACTGAATAAACCCCAAACTGGGCCAGGATAGAAGAAAAGATGGAACAGGAATTAGTCGTAGATTAGGCCTGTGTCTGGACCAGGACTGAACTGTGTCTGGACCGGGTCTGGACCGGGTCACAGTAACCTGTGCAGTGAAGTCTGTGTGACTGTAAACACAGCAGGACTTTCACTGTTGTGGGGATTTCATGGTGTGTTTGAGGTGTATGGATTTCTCAGCTTCCTGCTCCAGTCTTCCTGTTGACTCAGTCTCCTTGTTTCTTTGTCTCTACATCTCTGCTGCCTGACTGTGTGTCCTCAGATGCTCTGTGGAACTGGACCATCTAATGTCAACAACAGGGTGTGTGGGTGTGTGAGTGTGTGTGTGTGGACGGCTGCCAGAGCAGTAAACACAAACTTATGTCTCACACTCACACTCACACACACACATATATGTATGTATATATTTATATATGGGTGTGTGTGTGTGTGTGCCTGACTGGGGTCAGACGAGGAGAGTTCGTCTCCTTCAGTCCAGATTCTCATCTCTGTGTAATTTGGAGCTGCTGTGGCCTGGTGTGAACTCAGGCTGTTGGACTCCTGGAGGAGGAGATGGTGTCAGGTTAAACCTCCATGGTCTCCATGCAGGGTTCTCCAACCCTGGGACCAAGTTTACTTTTAGAGTCTTTCCTCTTTCTTTTGTTTGTGAAGTGTTTATTTCTTTTACCGAGAGCACGTCATAAAAACCTATACGTCACTGACTAATCGTCTGTCGTCAGTCTGGATACTTCACCGATGTTTCATTTTTAATCAAAAGTATATGTTAAAAGAATATCAAGATTTCAGAGATATATTAAACTGCTTTATAAAAAAGCGCCGAAAATAATTACAACAAAAATAATTCCTTTAAAAACGTGGATCTTATTTGACACACAAATAAAGTAAAAAAAAAAGGTCCATGAACGCACCACCAACTTTATTTTGGAAGGTCATGTGGAATTCAGCGGGAATAAATAATGTCGTGGTCACTTGCCACAACGGACGCCGTTCCTTTTTAGTGTCTGCGTAGTCCGACCGACAGGCAGGGGCGGAGACAGGCGGACATTGTCCCGGGAGTCGGGGAATATAAACAGCAGCATCAGTAACAGCAACAGCAGCAGCAACAACAACAAGATCAACAGCCTACCTCAAATGTTAAGCTCTTTCTGGACCATTAGTTTGTTCCTCATGGTCCAGGCGTTGGTGTTTTCAACTACCGAGCAGAACAAGTCACCGCCGGTAAGTTCATCTACTTTTTATTATTATTTTCACTATTATTATTATTATTACTATTACTATCATCAATATTGTCATTATTATTATCAGTGCTGACAGCAGCAGCAGCTGCAGTAGTAGTGATAGTGGTTGAAGCCGTTTTCATAGTTCGCCCCAGGGAAACTTCGAGACGTTTCCAAGGCTCCTGATTGGTTGAGGTGTGAGAGACAAGAGGTTGTTTGTTTTTGACCTCAGGGCTCAAGGTGTATTATTGAGCTCTCGGCTAAATGTTTGTATTTCCTGTTGGTAAATTCACAATAAAAGTCTAAATACCAACACTATCAAATAAATCAGAGCAGCAGTGTTTACATGGTGTACAGCACATATGTCCTCTCAGCAGTCACCAGATGGGGGCGGTATTTGTGGACTTGAATTCCCAGTGGACCGTAATTAAAATCGATGACGAAGTCGAGAAATTTATTGGAAAAATTGACGGGAGGGAGAACGGGGGGTTGGAGGGTGGTGGATGAAGATGTGTTTAATAAATTAGAAATAAATCAATCCTGTCCCTTTTTAATGTCATTGTTTTTTCACAGTACAACAACAGAGCAGAAGCTAAAACATAGAGCAGACAAAACTACGGCCTGAGGCCCAGATGTGGCTCATTTGGCATTTTAGTCGCAGCCAACAAAATTTTCCAAATTGTACAATTGATTTATGTTAACATTATACTTTTGCCTTTTCTCTTCAATACCTGCATTTCCCCGATATAAATGCATTTCCCTGCATTTATTCTGCCGACTCACCGTTTGTCTCGCAGGACCATGGACTCGGATCAGTGTAAAGTCAGGCTGACCAGTGAAGGTGACAGCCCCTCGTCATCGTCATCATCATCGTCGACGTCAGAAAGCGGAGACCAGTGGGATTGCATTGATGGAGGTGTTGATGCTGAAGTCCTTCTTCAGACTGGAGGCCACCAGCAGATACTTCCTGTCAGGTCCAGGAAGAGAGTGACCTCGTCCAGCTGTGACCCCCTGTGTGAAGGAGTGGACAGTGAAAATGAAGTGTTCTTCAAGAAGGTAATAACGTTCTGGATGTTGTCACATGGTTGTAGTTTTTTGATCCTTGGACTGAAACCTGAAATACTTCAGTGGTCGTTACTGTACACAGGAAGGATAGTATTTGTAGTTTTTTTTCCAGTGGAATCAAGGGAGTTTTGAGGATTGGGATTTTAACCCACCAACCTCCCATTACAAACTCATTCTACTGGGCAAATGCTGGCATTGCAGGTCAAAGACAGGAGGATAATGAGGATGATTTGTCCAGGTTTGGTGACTGGAGTCACTTCTTCTGGTCCATTGTCCCCAAAACTGAGTTAAATGTCTCAGGAATCTGTGTCTTTCAAGCAAATTTGGTAAAAACCCAGACTTTTTGTTATTAAGTTTTCTTGATTGGAGGAAAAGATGAGAACGATTTGACTTTGTAGAATGACTAATATTGCTCTTATTGTCCAACCAAGTCAATGTTCAATGGACTGAACCTGGTTGTTGCTGGTTTGTTGTCCAGTGCCTGGAGCTGCAGTGCTACATCCAACCTCTGTCCTCCATCCTGCAGGGCCTGATGTCAGGGAGGTTCTCTCAACGTAAGTGTTGACTTTAATTGAAAGCATGCGATTATGCCAGTGTAGTTACTGTGGTGGCCTCTCTACTGCGCCCTACAGGACTAGGCAGCTACCAGGAGAGTCTGGCTACAGACCGTATCAAGAGAATACTGTGGCTCCTCCAGAAGCCTGACCTCAGGTAAATGTCTGTCTGAGTGCGTGTTTGTGACTCACCCAGGACTGATCACACAGCTGACTGGTGTGTGTGTGTGTGTGTGTCAGTGGTCCACTCCCCAGGATCATCCTCATCATAGCAGAGATGCTCCAGAGTTGGTTTCCTCACATCAAACCAGACCTGCAGCAGACACAGATCCAAACAGCAGCCAAGAGAAAAAGGGTGAAAAAAATATCTGTATCTCAGATAAAATTGTTATATAACATTAAATGATCACTGTTTCTCTAAAATTACACAATTCCCTGGATTTGACAAATGTGTGCTCTGGGGATGAATGGCTGTATATCAGAGTTCAACCCATTAGATGGCAGCATTGCAGCTCGTGTCATCTCATCTTCTCATCTTTATGTAGTGGTTAGTACAGATAAATAATGCACAGCAATATTAGAATAGGAAATTATCTTTTTGGGCAACATCAGAACCACAGACGTCCCCCAAACAGTAAATATCAAACATCAAATATTTTTGGATCAGTAAGAACTGATCATGTGATTTGTTTTTCCTCCCCTAGCAGCAGAGTGAGGTCTCCTGCGCTCCTCCTTCACCCTGGACTCCTCTGTGCTTCTCCTCTCCACACATCTGCTCAGTAAAGACGGCAGACTTGGCCGTCAGTCCTCCCTCAGCCTCCACCCCCCCCGCTCACCACAGACAGGAAGTGACCCAGGACAACGCTGTCTCCTCCAGCACAGACTCACCCTCCTGCTCCCAGCAGAGCCTCCTCTCCCAGCCTCGTCGATCACCTTGTCTGCGGAGACTCCTGCAGACTGAAGATGGCGCCGCTGACGTCACTACGGAGGTCGATGACTCAGACGTCAGCTGATCGATGGGTACAGGAGGACCTAGAAAAAACCCTGCACGTTAGTGTATGTGTTCAACAAGTCAAACCTGGTAGAGACCAGGCTGAGACCAGACGTCTGGAGACAACAGTCCTGAGCTCTGGACACTAGTGTGTCCACTTCGATGACTCTTCCCAGTTTTTTAACTTTTACATTTATGCCATGAGTAGGAATGTCTGATAACACCAATCAGTTGAAACATCAGTATAATTATCCAATATTGATCTGATCAATATCAGGTTTTCCACTGCATTGGAAGAAAATACATCATTTTTGGAAATTTGGGATGATTTTGGTAAAGGTAAATATCAGACATCCTTGTTGTGGGTTAGATTCCCTGTGGAAACAGATTTCATTGTTAATCGTCTCCAAAGTGTCTTAGGTTTAAGTGTCAAAGCTTCCAAGGCAGTTACACTGACCATCACATTTCCTTTTTTTGCACATTTTTCTTTTACAAAACTTCAAAGGTGAAACAGGGAAATATTTGTGCACATTTGATTTTTTTAATTTCCTTTGCTCAAAAAGAAACAGCATTTGTGATTTTTTTTGTAAAGTAAACATCTTCCTGTTTGTGTTCAGCACAGGAACGCAGTGTTGGTTGTTCTTGTTTGCAAAGCAATGAACACAATAAATATAGATATTAATGCAAAACATTTCTTCTAATGAAGCATTTTACACAATGTACAATCATTTTTCTTCCACTCATTCTGACCATCTATACACAGGTTAAACATAAACAACGCTCCATGCACAAAGTCTGCTTTAAACCTAGACTCACTTCTCATGAGTGGTTTTTTTTCTTATTGTGTTCTTAAAAAATAAAAACAAACAACAAACATGTTCAGAGACATAAAATCATGTTGACGCCGCAGAGTTCCTCTCACTGCGGCCGTGACGTCACAGCCAGTTCATTCCCATCATTCCCTGGGAGTCTTGTTAGCTTCTGTGCGGAGGTGTCCTCCTCAGCATCAGTAGTCGGTGTCCGAGCCCTCAGTGTTGTCCACGTTACGGGACAGCATGTAGTTGTCCATGTCGATGGAGCGACAGTTGTTGATGGCGTAGCGCAGCCTCTCCGCCATCACGGCCTGGTTGGAGTACGGAGGCAGACGCAGCTGGAAGAAACAGGTTTGAGACGTGGGCAGACTGTCGTACGGCTGTGGGGGGAGAGACAGGGAGAGAGTGTGAGGGACATCACAGAGACAGGGGGCGAGGATTTCATTGGCACACGGACACTATTGTGATGGGTTAAAGTCATTGTTTCACTGCAAGTACGCCCCCCAGTGTCCAATCAAAATACTATTGAAGGCTTGATACTTGTGTAATGCAACTATTTTAACATTCAACACAGACTCTAATACGGTCCAGAATACCAAATACCACTGATGTGAGCTTTATTTCAGATTTAATTTTGGTGGCTTTGGCCACTAGGGGGCTCGGTCAAAATCTTCTTTTGCAGCGGGCACTGATAGAGTGGGGGGCCCAGCGATATCTCGCTAGGAGCCCCCAGAGACCCTACCACCGTCCCTGCATTCAATATCAGAAGAATAAATATTTATTCAAATAAATATTCAGTCTGGTCGTGACTTCAGGCCCGTTTTCATATTGTGAAAGAAGAAAGGGCCTCTTCACTTCATATTCATGTTTGTTTCAACATGACTTTGTTTAAATAACTTAAACATAGTTACATAAGTAAAATAATATAATTAAACCCGGTAGTTCTACTCACACGGTCCACTTTCATGATCTGGAACCTCTGAGAGATGTCGGCTGTGTTGGCCGGCAGTCTGGAGCGACCAGAGACGAAGCGCATGAAGAGGACTCGCTCCTCGTTGGAGAACTCCTCCAGGGTCTGCCAGAACCACTGCACCAGCGAGTGCTGCTCGTCCACCTCCCGGTATCGCACCACCTTCTTCAACACGTCGCAGCAGATCTCCGGCATCCCGCACACCATCTGCTCCAGCTGCTTGGCCGTGAGCAGGGACAGCAGCGGCACTGGCACGATCCACGACATGCCCTCACGAACCGCCGCCACCTAGAGGTCGACACAGATGTGGGCCAACGGTTGAGAAACCAGAGGATTCCAGCTTCATCAATGTAATTCACATCAACACAACAACAACAACAACAACAACACAGCCCTGGTCTGTTGACGTCACACTCCTGTTGGGGAGGTGTTGTTAGGAGCTTCTTCTTTCGACTTCATTACCTGTCGATCAATTTCGTGAAGCCTGTACTCGATGGCTCGCTCTACGTATTCCTTCCTGTTGGAGAAAGTCAGCGGAATGCTGTTTCCTCCTGGGATGATGGGAACCATCTTCCCATCTGCACTTTGACCCACGAAGGAGTCCAGAGGAATCATCTGGAAAGAACCACAGGTCCATCAGTCTTAGATATATATATATATATACATACATAGATTTCAATCCACTCTGTTGCACGGCGCCCTCCTCAGTTCACTGGATTTTTCCCGTTAAAAATAAATACTGTTAATGAATGAAATAAAATTTCCGTTGTTGTTAGAATTAAGAAACCATTTTATTATCATGATTAAAAGGAGTTAATTTTTATATCTGCTGCTGCAGACTGAATGAGAGGAGACTCAGAAGACTCCTCCTCTTAATGCGTTCTATCCGATTCATCAGAGCTCAGGTTCTGATCGGGCTCCAAGTCAAACATCATCATCTCAGCTTTGTCATTCTGATATCAATACAGTTCAAAGACTCTGGTCTGCTGACACTGAAGATGAAGGAGAGGAGATAGATGTTGTTGTAGAGCTCACACTGGTCTCCTGAAGGCCCACAGTCTCCCTCTTCTCTTCTCACCTCGTGGAAGTTCTCCTCTGTGATTCCACTGTTGTCGATGTGAAGGATGCTCTTCAGGGTCTGCACGTACAGGAGGTCCACCTCCTCCAGGTCCTCCAGGAACAGAGGGATGCAGCACAGCTGCTTCCAGACCAGAGGAGCCAAGTGCAGGTCCAGAGGTTTCTTGGTGCGGATGGCCACGCCCATCAGGATGCCCAGGAACTTAAACTGGAGCATGTGTTCATCCAGGCAGGCGGACGGGTTCAGGAGGAGCCTAAAAAAGATCCAACGGCTCAGAACTTAGAACGGAACAGTCTTCAAGGGATCAGTACCAGGCTACAGATCACATGGTACTGCAGCCTGAGGCTAATAGTTAATAGTTATCAGGCAGATAGAAGGGAATGAAAAGTAGGGACATCCGATATTTATCATTTGCCGATTTTCAATATGTCAATATTGTCTCAACTCTTCTGATATCGACTGATACCAAAACCTGAAGCTGTTTGGCCACAGAACTGAGGTGAATATCTGAGTCAAGGTTATGGAGAAACCTTAAACCTTAACCTGGTCAGAATCCTCACCTGTCTCTGTTGTAGCCGACCTCAGCAGTGGCGTTGGGGGAGGGGATGAGGAGGTCCACCACACCTGATTCCAGCTCCTGTCCAACCAGAGAGAAACTGTGATAAATATGTTCTGATGATCAGGAAACGTTCAGCGTTTTCTGTTGGTACCTGACACATCTCTGTGATGGTGTCATCAAAAACACCTCCCGCGTCGTCGGCCCCCTCCCCGACCAGTTTCACCTTCCACGCCCTGGAAGGTAGTCTGAGGTCGGAGGCGTTCAACTTCACCACCTGTCGAGCGATCTGCACAAAGATGGGTTTACACTTCCTGCCCCTGAAGAAGAACCACACAGAAACAGTCAAACTGAGAAAATTCCTGAGGAAGATTTTCAACATTGGTGAAGTGAAGAAAGACGCAGTTTCTCGCCACATGGTCAGAAACACATGGTACTTTGCAGTACTCACCTGGTGGCGATTCTTTTGACAGTTATCTGGGGACCATAATTCTTTCCTTGGACCATGGTTTTACCGATGGAACGGACCATGGGAAGAGTGTAGACCCTGGGGGCCAACAGGGGCCTCAGTTGACCCTGGACGATTCCCCAGGTCCCAGGGTTGTAGTGGGAGGTGCAGCTCTGAAAGAAGACGACACACATGAAGACGGACGGAGAGGACAGTCCTGTTTTGTTCTCAGTGGATGCTCTGTGGTTCTACCTGGTTGTTAGGGCTGAGGTTCAACAGTCTCCACGACGAGTACATGAGATCGGAGAAGTGGTAGAGGAGGCGAAGACGAGCTCTCACCGCCTCCATGCTCACCTCCTTCAGGCAGCTGTACTGAGGAGGCACCGCCACCGGGAGACCGAGCTGCAGAGGAACTGACGAGCCTGAGGAGGAGGAGATTTAGGGTTCGGTTAATGTGGAATATTTATTAAATATCTGTAAGAATTGTCCTTGTTTTTCTCCACTTGTGAAAATCCAATGACTGGGTTTTGCCAAATGACGTTTGCCCTAAAAAAAATTTGTAGAAATACAGCAGTATTTAAAAAAGAACGCCACCAGATGGCAGCATCACAGCTTAATTTATTAACCTATTTTAATAATCAGAGGATTAAATGCAGAATGCTGCTGCATCTCATACAGTGGTTTGTACGAAATAAAAAAAAAAGACCAGGTGCTCAATAATATTTTAGTTCCAGGAGTGAAAACACTTTTGTCCAGGAGGGGGCAGAGGCTGGTAATTAAAAACACTTCTTTAACCCATCGATTAAGTAATCAATTACCACAGAACGTCAACAGCACCGACTGGATATTGTATCAGTGTCTGGACCATAACAGTAAATCTGGAAAAAGCAGGGGCGTGGCCCACCTGGTGCACGCGGTGGCACAGAGGCAGCGGTCCATGCCGCACTGTGGCAGCGTCCTGCAGAGATCTGGTGGATGTTCTTGCCCTGAAGCGCCGTCACCAGTGTGGGTTCTCTGACGTGGTTGGTGTGACCCAGGCCCAGCTGCACAGGAAACCAGGCAGTTCAACAGACTGTTGACGACTGACATGACAGGAGCGTCGGTCTACATGAGTGAGTGAGTCAGTGGTCACCTGTCCCTCAGAGTTACTGCCCCAGGTGTAAACGTCTCCTGAAGATGACATCACCAGTGTATGCTCCGCCCCCACAGCGATGTCCTGGATGTGGATCCCTGACAGAGCCGACACCTGCTGGGGTCGGTTGTGGTTTCTGGCTCGACCCTCAGGGAGACCGATGAGACGGTCTGCAGGTCACATGACCAAAGAATAATAATTTTAAAAAAAGGATAAAGATGGTAAACATTATTATTGTTTTGTCTTAGGAACACTGATGATCACGTGTGTTCAATCCAAACTGCATCTCCTCTGGTTCCAACCAGGACTGACCGTTAACCATCAGCTCACCTTGTCCAAAAGTGTAAACTTTGCCGTCTTTGGTCAAGGCCACAGAGAACTGTGTTCCACACGCCACTTTTTGGATTCCAAGGCCACAGAGGACGTCAATTTTCTGCAAAAGATGAATGTATTGATTGGTCTGGTGGACCCGTGGAGCTTGGACTCATCATCACCTGATCATCTACCTGAGGAGAGGACTTGGCTGTGGAGTTTCCCAGTCCCAGTTTTCCATAATCTCCATCTCCAAACGCCCAGACCATCATTCCATCGGCAGAGACGACCAGAGTGTGATTCAGGCCGCACGCCACCTAGAGGACAGCGTATGTCAGTGAAAGTGTGCAGTTCATAAATAAGGAATAGGTGTTTTAATCCTCACTCTCATCAATTATTATTTTTAGAACACTGATATCTGGTTTTGGTGAAATGGGTTGAATTCCTGACCCACCTGTCCAACTCTGTAGCCCTCCAGGGCCATGACTTTCTCTGGAAGTTTTTTGTTGGAGGTGTTTCCCAGTCCCAGACGACCGTAATCTCCGTTACCAAAGGTGAAGAGTTTCCCGTCGGCTGTGACCACAGCTGAGTGTTTGAACCCACACGACATCTGCAGTAAAAACAGCATCGACATCAGGAGTAAAACCCCAGCAGACACACACACACACACAGACACACACACACACACACAGACACACAGGTGTGAGATTCTTCTAGAAGAACCCACCTGGACCACCTCCTCCCCCTGCAGAGCCTCGATCTGTCTGGGTCGACGTTGGCGGTCACTGTTTCCATGGCCCAGTTTACCGTAGTCTCCGTCTCCCCAGCTGAACACCTCACCGCTCTCCGTCAGGGCCATGGAGTGACCGTCACTGCCACATGATGTCACCAGCTGCGTCACAACGAAGCCTGGTTCAGAAGATTAGATTAGACAGAACTTCATTATTAGTGGATATAACAAGGAGAAGACTGAGTTAACCACTGGTTCTGGGTTAGATGTAGAGCACATAGATCTCACTCATACATAACACAAGAACAAGAACAACATAAAAGTAGAGAATTCTTATAATACACTAACATTGTTCGACTAACACTTGGCTATAATGTAATATCTGAACAATAATAGTGTTTTTCCTCCATTAATAAAAAACTGATGAAGGTTGAAAACAGTTCAGGGGACAAATGGTTGTATATTACATTTAAACTCACTAGATGGCAGTGTTGTAGCTCATAATAAGTTTCATACTAAGGAATTTAATTTTACTTCCATATTTGGAGACGTTCTTCATGACGTTCTAAGGAACACGTTTGTTTCAGGAATAATATCCAGAGCAGGATCAGACCACATACCCTGCAGAGCTGAGATGACCGTGAGCACGTGCAGATCGTCAGAGTTTCCTTGTCCCAAACGCCCGTAGCTGCCTTCACCACAGGCCAGCACCGTCCCATTGGGCTGAATCACAAAGGTGCAGTTCTGCCCACAGACCACCTGGGGGAGCGGAAGTTTGCCGATAGTCACACAAGTGAAAAATTGTGTCCAAGTCTCAGTGAATGATTTGATTCACACATTACACATCAGGACAGTGGTTGAATGGTCAGTGAAGTCCAGTGTTACTGACCTGCTGGGCCTGAGAGAAGGACGGAGCCGTGGAGGGAACCAGGATGTTCCTGCCAGCCTCGGCCAGCTGACCATGTCGACCAGCCCCCCACAGATAAACATCACACTTCCCTCCAAGATGCCAGTCCTGCTCAGACACACACACAAAAAAGAACCAAAGATCAGAGACGAAAGGACTCCTGAGACCAGGGTCAGGTGACCAGTAACCATCAATACCTCTGGTCTGGACGTGGCCCAGGACATGATCTGTTCATCCATACCAGACGACCATTTACTGTTGTCCTGTAGACAGAGGGACAGTTGGACTCAGACAGGTTCATGTGTAAAAGCTGTGCAGATGTTGTTTAATCACCATGAGAAGATTCATCTCCTCCTTAGGAACAGGCTCCAGGTCAGGAACAGAGAAGGCCTCAGGGAAGGTGGCCCCTCGAGCCAGAGCCTCCGCCACCTTCACTGTCGTGGAGAAACAGTCCAACCAAGCCCACTCCGTGGTGCGCCACACCGCTAGGCCGGGCTCAGGCGGGCAGTGTCGCAGATGTGGTGGAGCAGGGGGGCAGCAGAGAAGGTGGTCCAGGTGGAGACCCACAGCCAGGGAGGCCAAACACTGCATGTAGGGGCTGTGGATGAGCTGTTCTCCACACACCACATGAGGCTGGAGACACCAACAAGGAGACACCAGAGGTGAGACAGGTACAAGAAGTGTGTGGTTGACCAGAGACGGGGGTGAAAACTGGTTTTCATGTGATTCTTCAGTCAAATACAGTAGATGTTATTATACTATGTTAGCATTGAACTGAAACCATCGATTGTCAAATATTATTGAACATCACTCGTATTTTTGGTTTATTTTTTCATTCATACATATTTATTTTTACTTTAGAAATAACTTTCATTCTAGTTGCAAATATCAGCCAAACAAGGAAGAAAAAAGATAAATTATAACAGATGTTACATAATATGCTTATGTTGTGTCGATAATACGGTCAGGCAATATTATTGGACTGACCCCTAGTGGTTCTTGCCGTAATTACACTTCAATGTGCTTCAGGTCAACTATGATTCTGGACTCAAGTGGATTTCTATCAGTAAAGACAAACAGGTCGAGGGTTTGGTTTGTTGCTGATTGGAGTATACGCCCCCTACCTTCTCATAGGCGTACTGCTCCTGCAGCATGACAGGAAGTCTCTCCAGGAAGGCTCTCATACAAGGCGCCACGTTCAGACCAATCACGCCCTGTTTCTTCAGAGCCGTGCGACACGTGGCCAGAACGTGGTGTGAAGTCATGAACTCTTTGGAGCAGTTCACAACGAGAACGTCCTGAAGAAGAAGAAGAAGATGAACTCTTATGGAACAAGAAGATGAAAATTTACTCTTACTTTCTTACTCTGTACTTTCAGGACAAAATTCTTACCTTTGACCTGTTGGAGCAAACGGCCAAACCCACATCAGGAATCCAGACTATATTCTGGATCGCCCCGGACCCGGCAACAACGGTCTGGAGCACGGCGCCATCCTATGGAGTGAACACAAACAAACACACATTTGTTTACATAATATATATTATATATATTATTATTTGTATATAAATAAATCATCATCTTTTTTCCGAAAGAAAAAGAATACATATTTTAAAATATAGGAGGCGCTCTACTTACCCTCAAGGACCAGATGTTCATTAAACCACCTACTCCTCCAGATGCTAGAGCGAGACCATCAGGGCTGAAGGCCAAGGTTTTGACTGGAGTGATGTGACCCTTCAGTTGAAACACACACGTGACGCCATCCTTTGACCACTTTGGGGACTGCAACAGAAACAACAGCCACCTCATAATTTACCCTGTGTTCAAATGGACTCTGTTGGTCAACGGGAAACTACACAGACATTACCATGAACTTGGGTTTCTCCTCGTTCTCCCACCATCCTTCAGATTCAAAAGAAGAGGATTCTGGGAAATTGGAAACGTCCTGAGGAACGGTCCAGACTGTGATCAGACCATTCTGACAGCATCTGAGAATTAATCAACAAAAGAGGTTTGTTAGTATCATATACTATTGATTTGGTAAAAAAACCCCTCAATATATGAGCCTGTAGTTTTGCAATGTACGGTAGTAAAATCCATACTGTAGACTAGTATACATCAGAGTAAAACACTGTACACGTGTGTACTACTATAGACCCAGTCTGGATTGTAAGAATGAAAAACCTACATGGCAAACATGTTGAGGGGCTTGGACCCCTGCCCCAGCAGACTACACCAGGCAACACTGTTAACACTGGAAGGGTGTCTCAAGCTCTGGAGACAGCGCCAACCAGAGGCCGGGTCCTGACAAGCCCAGAGCTTCACCGTCTCCTCTTTGGCACAGGTCAGCAGAATCTGACCAGTCGGACTCCACTTCATACAACTGATGGACTCCTGGGTAGAAGAACATTACTGTTCATGGTGGTCTGTCTGTCTGTGAGATGAAGGTTCTAGAAACCAGCTCCACTTGGTCCCTCACCTTATGAGCGTCGATGACAACCACTGCATCCTTTTCTAAGGGTTCCTTGGAGCCCATCAGCAGCTTCCCGTCTGCGTATCCAACAGCAAACGGCTTGTCCTCACTGTACCAGGCCACGTGCATCACTGCCACTGCAGGGAGAGAGGGAGAGAGCCAGGAGTCATCGGCCGCTTCCAGAAGAACGCTCAGCAGCCAGGAGTGTGAACATACCGTCCTTCCTGTAGCAGTGCTCCAGCTCCGTGCGATGCATGGTACTAGAATCCAGCACCTCGATCAGACCCAGAGATCCGTCCATCCGACCCACCAGCAGCATGTCCTTTGGCTCCCCACACCACAGAGACTCGGCCTCCTCCCTGGGCCACGTAAGAGCAGACACCCAGTGGGGCTGCACGTCCAGGAGACCTTTACCTCCTGAGGAGGAGCCCAGCAGCAGTCAGTGCTCCATTATTACCTACTTAGATCTATATTACAGTGAGAACATCTTCATTGTGAGAACGTTCATGTGATACTGCTGCTGAAATTAACTTTTAGCTCACGTCCAATATGGAGATATTGTCCAAATGTACAAACCACTGTACAGATATCAGATAATGATGCCATCTAGTGGTGATAACCTTAATATACAACTGTTTTTACTCCAAAAAAGAATTTGGAGAAACACAGGGATTGCATTATGGGGTTTTCATTATGTAAGAAAGAAAAATCTACTTACTTTACTGCATAAAACACCTTCTAATTGTAATTTCATTTCAATGTATATTCAAATGACAATTAAGGATGTGTAGGTCTTGTTATCTAATATATATATATATATATATATATATATACTAAACACAATCCAGATATTTCACACAACTGATAGAACATTCAGTGAGAGTGGAGAGGTTAACTCAGTCTTTACCATTAACTTGCCAGATGTTGACCATTTTGTCCATAGCAGCAGCAAAATATTTCCCAGTCACACTCCAGGCCAATGGGGACAGACATATGTCACCAGGTGATCCCAGTCCAGACACGCCCTCTTCTGATGATCCATCACTGAGTCCACAGAGAAGAAGAGGAAACAGGAAGTGGTTAATTTGATCTCAGTCACTTCACACACGTGTGTTTCTTTGGTCACGGCCTCACTCCTTGTTGAAGATACAGGTCTGCTGCAGTGTGTACTGGTTCTTCGTCACGTTCCAAATCCTGACTGTTCCATCGTTCCCACTGGTCGCCAACAGGCCTTTCTTACTGCACCAGCCGCACATGATCACCTGCATCACACACACACACACACACACACAGGTTAATCAGTCTGCAGTACGGTTCCATCTCACTGATATTCCAGACTTTTCTGACCAAGGACCAGAGGTTGAAGCCCAACGAACACATGGTGCGAGTTGATGATGAGATTTTTGTCTCCTACACTGAGATAATAATGTGTGTGTGATGCACATTAACTATTCCACAGCCAAGGCTCGGGGGCCAATTGCAGCCCATCAAGTCATTCTCTTACGGCCCATGAGAGATAAGAAAACACTTTATAAAATCCATGCAGCAGAGTTTCTTAACAACTACAACCACAGCACTTAACAACTTTTGTTCCTTATATAAATAATAATTAACTGCAGTAATGTGTTAATATGTTAGCAGATACACTTCCATTTACAACAGCCCCTCAGGCCTCTGTAGTAAACATTAGGTATTCTATGAAGTAATATTTGTGATATGATTCTTTTCTGAGTATAAGATTTTACAGGTTCTTCATATGATGGTTTAGTTACTTTAGTTTGTTTTTTTCTCCCAATATAGTGTAGGAATGTCAGATAATATTGACCAACCAGTATTAATGGCCATTAAGTTATATCTGTAAGAATCATGGAAACCTGGTGACACAATGCCTGGGTTGCCCTTAATGATGTGTGCTCTAAAGAGATAGTCCTGTAGATAATGACTGTATATTAAAGTGTACGTCCCTAGATGGCAGCATTGCAGCTCATATAGTTCATAAGTTCTCATTCATAGAACAGTTCCTTTACAGATGAACCAATAAATAGAGCCAGGTTGTTTATCAGTGTGGGTGGACAATGTCAGGCATCGTTAATATATCGCTTTTAGATCAACTTATTTTATTAAAAATGAAAAGAGTTCTGACCCGGCTCTGATGAGCCTCCAGTTTGATGAAGGAGCATTTCCGCAGGTCCCCGGCCATGTCAGCAAAGGTCTGCGGGCAGCTCTGGTTGTTGTCACGGTCGTGTGCGGCCAACGTGCGAACCAGCTGCTGAGCCGCCCACTGGCGATGCTGCGAGGAGAGTCTGGTCGACAGGCAGCAGGCCGCCAGCGCGTTGGCCAGCTCCAGGGGGCCTACAGCGGAAGGATTATGGGAAGGATTGGCATACAAATGCGCAATTAAACCTGCTTGACATAAAGACAGGGTGACAGGATCGCAGAAGGGGTGAGGTGAGCAAACAGTGAAGACAACAGAACCAAAAAAATGTCAACAGAAAAAAAAAAAAAATGACCCGACAGTGAAGAGACAGGTGGAAGATCAACCAGCTGTGACCCACAAACAGGTTCCACACAGTGACCCAAACACACAGGTGAGGATGATGATGATGGGATGAACAACCACAGGTTGGAAACACATCACTACACTGTTGTAACATTGATGTAGATGTAACATTATCTCTTGTTCTGTTGGAGTTCCCATCCAGAACCTTTAACCATTCAGTTACATAGTACCAATAGTGAACTTGGAGCTTCCTTGGCTGTTTGGGATGTTCTTCTAATTAAAGGACACATGAGCTGAGGCAGGGAAACCAAGTGGTGCATCTCTATTCTCCAGCTGTGTTCTTTGACTCATTCAGTTCAGGGACCACATCCACTGAACTGACACTGAAATCTCCCAACTGAAGAATTTGATAGATTTGAGGAAGAGGAGTGAACTGTAAAAGAACTCTACGGTATCTATAAACCACATAGGTTTATTTTGATCTAAAAAAAACCCAAATATATCAGAAAAATTTACATATGCTGTTTGTTTATATTACCCACTTTTTAGCTTCATTTGAAGCCCTGTGTCGGTCAGTTTTGGCCTGTGTGCCTTATCTTTGCACCCCTGCTCCATTGGTTCCTCTCACTAATGTATTGTCATTAACACGACAGACAGAATATGGTGCAGTTCTGTGTCAACAAACCTCTTTTCTCGATCTCAGCCTTGTCGTACACCGGGCGGAGTCTGGCTCCTTTATCTGCCAGAAGAGCCACCAGTGCTTGTGTCACCACGAAGTTCGGGGAAGTAATGAGCTTGTTCTCCTCAGCAACACCACGTAGAAAACTTGGCAAGAACTTTCTCTGTATGGGATCGTCCACAGTGGTCAGGTTCATGCCAGTGGCTGCAGAGATCAAGTTCTGAGAGAAGAGTGGAAAAAAGTGAGATTGTAGTGAAGTTCATCATAAATGTGAAGATGTCAGCACAGAGCTGGTGGATCTGTCTGTACCTGCGTGCACAGCTGCACCAGCAGTTTGGCTGCATTAGGACTGTTGGACGCCAGGCAGCCCACGGCCGTGCTGAGGTACGCCAGGCATGAGATGGGTTTGCTGGCCTTGGTGGCCCCGCGGGGTCTCTCAGAAAGACCGGACGTCGACAAAGGACTGGTGGAAAGACCGGCCCGACCCGCCGCTGCCAGGCACATTAGTCTGACCAGAGTCTTGATGTCGGTCAGACCCAGAGACTCCAGACCTGCTGCCAGACTGCAGCTTGATCCACTGTACAGGGAGGGAAACCCATAAGTTTGATTAAATTAAATTAAATAGCATTACAGTGAATCAATTTTCTATTAAATCTAATGGGATTTGATCTCAGCTGAAGACCAAAAAATAAAGTCTGGTCTGACCTGACAGACAGCAGCGACAGCGCCCTCATCACCATGGTCCTGGCCAGCAGCACCTGAGCTGCAGCCGTCACTCTCCTCAGTGCCATCACGCGGTCATGAGGGTTCTGTAGAGCGGTGGCCTGTTCACCAAGGGTCACTCTGCCTGATGAGGTCTTATCCACTGAGGTCTGACAGCCTGGAAGAAAAAAAAAAACAACAACTTAGCTCTAATGAAGTCATGGCAATCAATGACATGGAGAAACCTCCTCTTCCTCCTCCTCCTCACCGATCTGAAGGAGAGTCTCCTCCATGCTGTTGGCTGCCGTCACCATGGCAACAGAGGCACCCAGTGGGTCACTGTCAGGGAACTGGACGGCCTCAGGGACGATCCTTTTTTCTGTCAGACCCAGTGGTCCGGCCAAGAGTTCAAACTCTTCCTCTCCTGTCAGTTTGTCATCTTCATCAACATCCAGCATGTCCCAGTCCTCTGTGGGTGACACAGCATCATCATGGATTAGGAGACAATAAAATATGTGAGATGCAAATTAAAAGGAATCAGATCAAGTTACCTTCATAGACACTGTCCTGTTTACCCAGGAGATCGGGGGCTTGACCTTTGTACCTTAGATTAAAAAAAACACACAAAGAAAATAATAAAAATCACAGGTAAAAAATTCCAAGCCCTTGACAAGGACTACATTAAAAAAAAGTCCCAAAACATAGTCTTCGGTGTGGAACTCCAGGGTTCTCCACCTGGGCAAGGAGAAATCCCAGGTGACCAGCCCCTCATCAACCAGTAGGTTTACATGGTGGTCATGGACAATGCTGCCCCAGTGGATCTCAATGGATAGATTGAAGAGTAAAGGAAAAAGACAATGATCCCTCAGGTGCGCCCTCACCTGTCCACCACAGGAACTTTAGCCTTGCTCTTGATGGCCAGGTACTTCTCTCTGCAGCTCCCACACAGCAGGTAGTATGGATTCCCACTGCCACACTCTCCTCCGAACCAGCCGTCCACGTACGAGCCGTTGCTGCGGTAGCCTTGGCGGTTGGCGCTGCGACCGCAGCCTGGGTGACTCTTCTTCATGTGTTGATTGAAGTTGGCCACGTTGGCCTCGCACAACTCGCACACGACGACCTCATCTCGGTCGTCAGTCTCGCACACGTGCTACGAAAAAACACAAACATTTATGAATATAATCAGTGGAAACACAGACGTCGATGATTTGTAGGTGCAGGGAGCAGTGACTCATTCATGCACAGAGCTGAGGTTGGAAAAAAAATAAAAGACAGCGCAGCAGGAAACATACAGAGGGAGCACAGCAGCAGTCAGTCTTAACTTCATGCCAGTCCTTAGTGACGAAGCTTCAGCCGAGAAGCAGCGTTTTCACATGTCATTATGTCAGAAGGTTTTGAGGCAGCGCAACAACAGGAAGTGATGTCGTCCCTCAACATGTGGTTGTGTGAGGTGCTGACAGGGTTTTCATTGGGAAGTTTGAGTCAAGTGTTGGAGATCATGAAGAGAGTGCAGACAGATCATCAGTATGGCCCAGGTGTACGATACTCAGTAGAAAGTATTCAACATAAAGTCAAAAAGATGTAGATGTAAGGTTTATAGTATAGTTTATTTATAGAATCAAAAATATCAAAATCATTTTAGAGGATTGGGGACGATCGGACTGTACAACCATACACGACACGTCCAACTCTCGTGTCCAGAACTGCTTTGGATTAAAGCGGTTGTTTAATGTATTGTAATAAAATGTAATATAATGTGATGTAAATTAAAGAAGATTAAGTTGTTAGTGGGAGATGCAGGGACTGAGACACAATGGGAATAATGTTCAGCAAATCTGTGTCATTCAGTGATCAGAGAGGGAAAAGAAAAGGTGACCACGTGTATGGACCAGGAAATGTGTCTGGGTTAGACCTGGTCAGTCTGGTCTGTCAGTTCTTCAGTGCTGCTCCCTGGTGACTAGTTTTCACCTCTGTATCTATGATCTCACATATCTCAGGTTGAAGTCAAATTGTGGGAAAATGGGCAGGACTTTAACCTGTTTGTTTTTCACACGATCGATTGTGAAGTGAGTTTTACTTGTTGTAAACCTGTTTTCACTGCACGACAGGAGTTACACGACTTAAAAATAAAAATGGCACAGTGTACGTTGGGCTTTATTTACAAAATCGGCATTTACCCGATTATAGGATCAATAGTTTTTAGAAAGTTGTTCAGAATTGAAAAAGCCTTTGGAAATATGTATAAAACCAACCCCATGCTTCTGCCTAGTTCTGAAGTTAATGGTGTTTTTTTTGTCAGGACTTCACACAACCACAGCTGGAACCAACTGAATGATCACGTCTGGAGGAGCAGAGACTAATGACAGGCCTCAGACCAGAGCATAAGGTCACACACACCCATGTTGGCCAGTCCAGTACCTCCGGGATCCACATTCCCAGAATGTCGTTGTCACTGGCCAGGTCCTGTCCAAAGATGGCCTCCATGGTCGCCTCATCCAGGTCCATCTCCAGCTCCTCATCAAGGTTGAAGTCATAAAGAGCACTCGGGTCCTGCTGTTGTTGCTGCTGCTGCTGTTGTTGTTGTTGCTGCTGTTGCTGCTGCTGTGACAGGTCTCGTCGTGACTGAGTGTGGTGGGCCTGCACTGAACGGTACAGCCCGGCTGAGGAGGGAAGACACAATTAATGTCAGACAATAAAATTGAAAAAAATAAACCTTTAAACAAGTGTTCGATAAGATCAAGCAACTAATATTATCAGCCCCATTTCTGCAAAGTATAAATTCTGGGAAAAAAAGGGTGCATGTGAAAGTGAAAGCCCCAAGAGGGCAGCATTTCAGGCTATTTTAGTGATTTATTTTAATAATCAGGGGTTTTTATTGCAGAATGTTGGCACCACTAACTGGAAATATCTGCTTTAAACCAGTATTCATGAAAGTCTTACCAGCACGAGCTAGAAGTGTACGAGCAGCCAAATCAAATCTGTGTTTCCTGCCCACTGCTGAACGTCCTCTTAGAGCACCACCACCAGAAGATGAAGCATTCTCCTGTTCCAAGCCTTCAGGACTAAAGTGAACACAAAACTTTATACGTTATTATAATTCCACAGGTCAAACAAATGAAACTGAAGACAGGATCCCAACACCCACCTGTCACTAAAACCTTCTTCCACTTCGGAGGCGTCTGCGCTGGCGATGTCCCCTGGGGAGCACATGTACGAACTCCTGTCCATGGATTTGCCCCCAGCCATCGCCCCAGGACAAGAAGATTCAGAGACTTCATTGCAGCTGCTGCCCCCCCCTCTAGGGTGGGGCTCCTCATGTTCATCCTCTGTATCTGGATTTTCAATCATCCACATGGCCAGCACTGTAATGTTCTGAGCATCAGCTTCTCCTCTGGTACCTTGAGATCCAATGATTTTAACAGAAAAATGTCATATGTATTTGCTTATTTTGTTTCTTCAAGCTCCTTCTCGTAGCTAACAAATTTAGTGACCAACCCCAACCGTCTACAGGAGGAGGACAAACCTGTGGCCTCCAGAGCTTTGGTAATCTGACGCAGGGAGAAGCCCATCTCCAGTAGAGGCACAGCAATGGCAGGAGGAGGAGGAGAGGTCGACAGTCTGCTGGTAGGATCTGACAGGGCTGCAACAAACATGACAAAAAAAGAAATATTAATTACTGATCTACCAGGGAGCCTAACATTACAATTACAATGTATCAATTCCCAGTCCTAATTCATAATAACCAGAACCATTTTTCCTTTAATAATGTATTGCCTGTGTTTTGCCAAATGATGTGTGCAATAAAAATATTTTAAGGATAGACTGTATATTTAAGTGAAATCACTAGGTGGCAGCATAGCAGCTTGTTTTTCCCATCACTGTTAAAAAAGACCTAAAGGTTTGAGTGCGACATCAGGTGGTTGAATAAAAGGACAACAGCAATAATATCAGAGACAAACTCACAGGTGCCCGTTCGGTTCTGAGGCCTGGTGGGCTGCGAGTCGGGGGACGTGAGGCTCTGCCTGCGACCCACTTCATCAGAAGGAGATGTCGGCAGTGACGACACCGGGGGGGTCTGAGCTCGACGGGTGGGAACCAGGGTGGTGGTGGGGTAGCTGGAGAACATTTGTCTACAGTAAAGAGGGAGAGTGAATTAAAGATCATACATGGTAAACCAGGTGACTAACAGAAGAGGTCACTGGTCTCTGACCTGAGGAGGCTGAGTGGCATGACCCCCGGAGACTCTGAGGCTGGAACCGTCTCTGTGTCTGTGACCGGTGTGGTGGCTGTGGTAGTGTCCTCCAGGGAGGAGCTCATGAAGGAGGTGGTGCTGGAGGCAGAGGGGCTGGTGGTGACCGGTGTTTGGGCCAACTCCTCACACTCTGGACCTTCACCTTCAACCTCTGGCTCATTTCGAGTTCCTGACATAAGTGAAAAAAAGCAAAGTTACAATTGTTTTTATTTCTGAGATTGAGACAAATACAAAAATGTATTCAAAATATTATGATGTCACGACTGACAAACTGATAAAGCAGGATCCGTCAAGTTCTTATAAAATATAAAATCCAAAAACCCTAGTAAATGTAAGAAGCTTAAGTCTTGGTGTGGATGAAGGAGTTCACTGACTGAGCTACTATTTTGTGACCTCAGTAGTTTTTCTCAGCAGTATGAAAAATAAAGACCAATATTTCCTCACCCGTCTTGACTTTTACTCCACATGGTTCTTCCAACAGTCCATTCACCACCAACTTGTAGATGACCGCCTGAGCTCGCTCCAGGTCAGCCAGGCCCAGAGCTCGTTTGATAGGTGAACGCATCACCGCTCGCTTCACCATGTGACGCATGAGAAACTGCAGAGCTGCCCTCATCTCCACTTCCTCCTGACAGACGGGTGAGGTGGGAGCTGCAGTTCCTGTGGTGCCCACGTTTAGATCAGCGTTATGACCACTAGGGGGTGCTTCAGGTAACACCTGGTGGAGTGAGAAGGCGACACATCAGACACTTGTTTCCATTCTTAGGTTCATGGTTTTTAACAAGACTATACATGACTGTCCAATAGTCTAAAAAAAACCCTACATTTCAACATAAATTCCATAAATACAGTAAAGAAACATCACGACTCTTCTCCTGGTACTGGTGCTGGTACCGACCTTTGGGATGAGCAGCAGCTCAGCATATTTACTGCAGCTCAACAAGGCACTGAGGGTCTTCATGGCTCCCAGGTAGAGGTAGGACAACTGCACAGCGTGAATCTCTGACTGCGTGGCGATGGAAGGACAGGTCTCATGAACGCGGGGACAATGCTCATGTCCTTTCTTCTTGTTGCCCCCAGCAGGAGGTGAAGTGGAGCAGACCGTTTCATTACCACAGATCACCGAGGAGATCTCGTTCTCAGACTTGGAGTTGGGGGCTGCGTGTGCCCTCACTTCATCCAGACTATGAGACACACGCAGTTCAGAGGCAATGGTGCTGGGAGCGCCCTCTATACTGTCCTTTTGTTCATTACAGTTGTGTCTCTCATTGTCTACTTTGTCCTCGTTGGCCGTCGGCTCATGCATCGTTGAAGACGTGTTGCGGTGCTTCCTGTCGTGACGTCGCGTGCTCAGCCTGGCCGCCGTCTCCTCGTGGATGCTGGTGAGGTAGGTGATGTCCAGCACCAGGGAGGCCGTCAGACCGCAGAAACGAGAGATGTCAAACGGCAGCGGCTCACAGGGCTCCAGGTTGTACAGTGGCGTGTCGCTAGGTGACCAAAAAGTTGGGAAGCTTTAATCGAAGGGAATGGAGAGTTGAGGAGACAAGGGAAGGAAACACAAAGTGAGGGAAGAGGGTAGGAAGCAGTGTACGGCATGCACAACAAACGAACCAGGAGTTGTGGGTTTGAAAACGATGGACAGAAGTTTTCATGCACAGTCAGTGAGAACAAGAAATGAACCGAACAGGATTGAAGAGAGGAACTACAGCACAGGGCTCAAGAGCACTGGATCAGTGTGGACGACAATACAGTTTCATTACTTTGGTTAATCAAGAACATTGATTGGTTTGAGCAAGAAATATTAAATAAAGTACAAGCAACAGACAGAACAACGTGAAATGTATGAAAGACATCACTCAGCTACTATTGGTTGATGCTACAGCTGAATAATTCAAATACATTTGATTTAAATAAAAGTATGACCTTAAGAATATCCAATAATATAAGGCCAAACAATCTCATCAGCTCAATATTAGCAAATAATATAACATATGCGAGAATCTTTAGAGGTTTTTCCTCTGATAATGATAACATGACAATGCAATAACTGGGGATGTCTATATAATGTGTGCTTTAAAAATAGTTTTGTGGATGAATGGGTGTATGTTAAATTGAAAGTCACTAGATGGCAGCATTGCAGCTCATTTCATGACACAAATAATGAAACACTCTTCTTTTCCCATCATTCCCTGAAGGCCAGTCCAAAAAGATGAATAAAGACACAGACACATTGAACTCCACCACTGTTGTTACCGTGACGATAGAATAATGACTATAATAAGTTAGGAGTCGCAGTGGAACAAGATCAACAGATGTAAAAAAGTGAGTACCTGAGGGTGATTTCAGCTTCATCCCACTGAACCTTAGCTGAGGTGCTGCCTTCCTTCACCACTCCGAGGAGAGTGGCATGGCGGCCAGTTTGTTTGTGAACACACCGTCCACCGACCCGAAGACCGGTGTCTGCACCACCGATCACCGCCAGCACTGGCCACACCTCCGTGCAAAGCGTTTTCAAATTCTGCTCCGACAACTCTCCGAGCCCGTGGTGCCGACCTTGGCGCCCCCGCTCCTCGTCCGTTTTTGTGATGGATTCTTGGTTTTCTCTCTGGGCGTCGTGCTCCTCACGGCTCTGAACCGAGCGGCTTTTCTTCAGCCTCTGACCACTGACCCCACCTGACACACTGGCCACGTCTCTAAAGCACAGCTTGATTTTGTGAAGTCTTTCAATGATGGTTTTGTTGATGCGGTGGGTCCAGTGGTCGGTGCGGTGTAGGATGCGGATCAGCTGAGTTGTGGCCTCAGCCAGAACTGTGGCCATGGGGCTGCAAACCGGGTCACCGGGTAAAAGGTCACGAGGTGTTCCTCTCATCTGCATATCACAGATTTTCACCTGGGAACATGAAAAACACAAGGTTTGAGAAATATCTTATAATAAATATTGGGCATCTATTATATTATTCATCACTCGACTGATAATATGAGCATTATTATTATTAGTTTGTCTTTAGATGTTGAAAAGCTGATTACACTATGCCTAGATTTTATCAGATTTACTGGAATGGCACAGACTGTCTTCAGATCTTTACCTCAGTTTTGGGGACAAAGTGAACGGAACATTAGACAGGTTGACCTCGTACCTTTTCTCCTGGGTTACTGCTGTAAAACATCACACAAGGGTAAAGTTCTGTGGCGTCCACGTCTTCGAAGGCTAACTTGGGCTCCTGTTGACCCAGAAGGCAGCAGTTAGCCATGGACCAGGGATGTTTATTTTAACATCACAGATCTTCATGGTCTGCGTGTCTCACCTCTCCATTCTTTCCAAAACTGATGGTTCTGGCCTCCATATCCAGGACACAGGAGATGAAGTCTCCCTGAGTGAAGCTACTCAGAGTCAGGGTCTGTTCACCGTTGTGGTAGAGGTTCCCGCTGTAGGCCCGGTACAACCACATGTCTGAGGTGGTGCGGTGGTTGAAGTCATGCACGGGCCAACGAGACACACCCACACAGGTGCCCTCGTTTCCACGATTTTCTTTCACGATGTAAAACTGGAAAAAAAATGAAATGTTCAGTGTTTCGCAGTCATTTCTTCATCACTGTTACAACATTTAAACGTCAATCTCACACATTTTGGACTGGATTTATACCTAACTTACATTTATAAAATCTAACGGACCATAAAGTGCAGATAGAAACTAACGCCTTTAGTATGGATTCTGTTGAGGTCACTGACAGAACTGTGCTCTTTGGTCGACTACGAAGTCACTTCAGTGACACTAACGTGTGACCATGACTAAATCAGGTGACCTCTCCATGCACAGGGGCCTCCTACCTTCCACTGGTAACATCCAGATGAGATTCCGGTGGAAGCCAAGCCGTAGCCTTTCCCACCGCTGCCGTGAGTCAGGCCTTGACCGTTCTCCACCACACAGCACTGAGCCTTCTCCGGGTCGAAGGACACTTCCTGGATGGGAAGGTTCTCGTCCTCCTCCTCTGCAGCCTCTCCCTGTGGGTGAGAAGAAGAGAGGTCAGTGGTTCAAACACAGGACTCTGCAGTTGTTGAAGCAGGAGGGTTTCACACCTGTACTTTCAGTTCTTGGACTTTTTCTTTAATCTGGATCAAGTGTTTGGCCTGAGCCACAGGAGCCTCCCACATGCAGTCGGACAGTAGGGAGAAGAGACGCTCCACTACCTGCAGCAGAGAAACAGAGGGAAGATGACGGCACTGATGGGACCACAGGGAGACCAATAACATAATAACATAATAATAATAAAACCATTCAAGCACATCCTTTAATATGTCATATACTTCTTTTTCTAATGAGTAATAATACTCCAGTGGCACCTGAATATTCCTTTAATTTACAGAATTCATAAAAACTATATACATATATAGTTTTTTGAAAATATATAAAAATAAAAATTATATTAAACTATAAATATATTTTTCTCTTCATTGGGAACTCATTTTCGTCGTCAATTCAGAGACCATCGAAACAATGAGTATTTCAGCAGTGTGGGAATTTCGAGAATCAAAGGTAGATTTACCGTGGTCATCTGGTCTTCCTCCATACTGGACTCACAGGCCGGCAGCACGGCCTCCAGCACATGGAGAGCCAACAACCTGGTTCTTAAGTTCCCAACCAGAGGAACTCCTAGAACCAAGACAAGTTCATGTTATCAGCTGCGTTATAGGACATGTCAGACAGATAGACAGACAGACATGTCAGACAGACAGACATGTCAGACAGACAGATGGTGGTTTGTACCTGAGCAACATTTTTGAGCAGCAATGTTGAGCAGCACTTCAGTCCATTTCGGAGAGGCCATCTTGGACTGGATGGCCTTGGAGGACACAACCCTTCTGAGAAAGACCAGGAAGTCTCCCAGGTGAAGCTCTGCTGTGTGCTGCTTACAGAGAAGACCTAGAAGAAGAAGGTTGGATCCGTGATTTAAAAAAAAAAAAAAAAAACACCAACTTTAGTTCAGGTGACCTCTTCATGCACAGGGGCCTCCTACCTTCCACTGGTAACATCCAGATGAGATTCCGGTGGAAGCCAAGCCGTAGCCTTTCCCACCGCTGCCGTGAGTAAGGCCTTGACCGTTCTCCACCACACAGCACTGAGCCTTCTCCGGGTCGAAGGACACTTCCTGGATGGGAAGGTTCTCGTCCTCCTCCTCTGCAGCCTCTCCCTGTGGGTGAGAAGAAGAGAGGTCAGTGGTTCAAACACAGGACTCTGCAGTTGTTGAAGCAGGAGGATTTCACACCTGTACTTTCAGTTCTTGGACTTTTTCTTTAATCTGGATCAAGTGTTTGGCCTGAGCCACAGGAGCCTCCCACATGCAGTCGGACAGTAGGGAGAAGAGACGCTCCACTACCTGCAGCAGAGAAACAGAGGGAAGATGACGGCACTGATGGGACAACAGGCTGCTTTGGTAACTGACTACTAGTTACATGTATCTATTTTGAGAATCAAAGGTAGATTTACCGTGGTCATCTGGTCTTCCTCCATACTGGACTCACAGGCCGGCAGCACGGCCTCCAGCACATGGAGAGCCAACAACCTGGTCCTTAAGTTCCCAACCAAAGGAACTCCTAGAACCAAGACAAGTTCATGTTATCAGCTGCGTTATAGGACATGTCAGACAGATAGACAGACAGACATGTCAGACAGACAGACAGACGTCAATGGTGGTTTGTACCTGAGCAACATTTTTGAGCAGCAATGTTGAGCAGCACTTCAGTCCATTTCGGAGAGGCCATCTTGGACTGGATGGCCTTGGAGGACACAACCCTTCTGAGAAAGACCAGGAAGTCTCCCAGGTGAAGCTCTGCTGTGTGCTGCTTACAGAGAAGACCTAGAAGAAGAAGGTTGGTTCCGTGATTTAAAAAAAAAAAAAAACACCAACTTTAGTCAGAACACCACGGAACAGATAGAACTTCATCTCATCACCTCTCAGGTCCTTTTTCTCAGCATCAGCACCTTCTTCGTGTTTGCTGTCCTCTTTGTCTTTCCCAGGGGACAGAATTCTGACTCCAGCCTGAGACAGTAGGTTCTTCAGCTGACTGCAGAGCAGGTCCAACAGAGACTGCACCACCTTTGGACTCAACTTCTCTGCATATGTTCTACAAACCCAAGGTGGACACAGATCTGTTGACGTCTGCTCTTTGTATGAAACAACATCTACTATCAACTTCTGGAGGAAGCCTCACCCTGTGCTGATGGCCAGTATTTGCAGCAGGCGCGTGGACGCCATCTTCAGGGCAATGCTGAGCTGAGACACACCAGGTTTTTGGAGCAGCTGGAGAGACTGACCCAGCATGGTCTCAGTGCCACACAGCTCTGACAGCACGTTGAGGAGCCCACTAGAAATGGCCAGAGAGACGTCTACCGGCTGGTACCGGACACTCAGTGCAAACACTGTCACCAGTAGGAGGCGCTGCTGCGCTTCTAAGATAAAAAAAAACATTTTATAGAACATTAAAAATACCAATTATTTAAGAAACATGTTTTTTACATGTTTTAAACATTTTTTAATGGAATTTTCAGAAAAAAATATTTTGCCTTGTGGACCTCAGTCATGAAACTGAGTTTACCATATCTAACATAAACCATGAAAATATAGATTTTTACCAATGTGATGTTTGTTGGTCTGCAGCGCCCTCTCCAGGGTGAAAGACAACTGTTGGTAGATTTTGTGGACAGCTGTTTGGATTTCAAGTTGCAGACTTCTCTTAGCAGCTTTGACTCCATCCTTGAAAATGTTCAACATCATTAGGTCAACATGGAATCAAACACCAGAACTCCTCAAGGACAGACTTGGACACCGGCTTCTCACCTGGTAGTGATGCAGCTGAACACACTCTCTCTTCAGACCTCCAGTGCCAACCGTGCCGAGACCAAAACACCCGGCCAGGAACTGAAGCCTCACCGAGGTGAGTAGGGAGGAGGAGTGGAAGTCTGGATGACTCCCCTTCTCCTCCATACCAGAGATCAGAACCACAATCTGGTGAAGTGCCTCCAGGCGCAACTGACAACAGAGAATCAGCACTTAGTTACTAAAGGTTCTGCATCACACTTCACTTTCCCTCACCGCTCATGAACGTTTCTACCGTGGCCCTGGTCTGATTACTGACACTCACCTCAGCTCTGCTCTGCTGCTGTTCCATAGCCAGCGTGATGGCCTGAGGGCTGGTGGACATCCCTTCCTCCAGCTCCTTGAAGGCCGGCGCCAGGCCCACATCACTGATGGTGTAACTGACCATGTTGTCGATGAGAGCATGAACTCCCAGGGAGTGGCTGAGGTCTAGGTCCGACTCCTCATAGGAGTTGGCAGAACCGTAGCTGCGCTGGCGACTCAGTTTGGCTCGGAACCAGGTATCAGCCAAAGAGTCTGGAGAACTGTGGAGTAAACCTGGAGGAACGGAGAACAAACTGTGTCTCATGATCGGACACTGGAGCCTGTGAATCACTGATGGTTAGAGGCGTCCAGATTATTGCATTAGCTCAGCAACACAGACTCAAGGCTGACTGTTTACTGACGCATGTCATTTCATTAACTAACATATAAATATACAATATATATTTAGATTTGCTGCTGGTTGGGGCAACACACAGCACTGACTGTCTCTGAACTCAGTGAGGCCGTTCTTTAAATGGTACATTCAGCGTAACAATTCATTTCCATGGCAACCAGTGACCAATCACATTCTCCATAATAAGGGAATTGACACTGTGGAATTTCACAAACATTTTTAGACCCCAATTATGTAACAGCTTATCAAACACACTGAAATGTCCAACTCTTCAGGACAAATGTCTGGAGGAGTTCAGGATCAACGGTGGGAGAACAAATGTGGTTACCTCTTTTTTTCTGTGTCAAGTCCAAGTCAACGTTTCTTCTTCCACTCTGAAAACAGGAACAAACAATGTCAGATGTTTAAATACGTCACCGTGAAAACAGCTGTCAATTATTTAATCTCTACTCGGCAGATCAGAGATAAGAAAATTATATTAAATTAATATCTTCCTCAGTTCAACTATTCCTACAGAACACTTTTCTAATAGTAACAAGAATATTTTGTTATGTTATGGAGAGGATCGTCAGACCAATCAACAGACCAATATTATGAGCCAGTAATATAACTCAATATCTCGTAGTAATATTTCTGCGATAATGAAAACACAACACTATGACTGGGTTTTGTCAAAAGCTGGTGCCGTAAAAATCGTTTTCGGAGTAACAGCTGTAATTGAACGTGATATCACTAGATGGCAGCATTGCAACTCATTTTAATAATAGCGTGACTGTATTTAGTGTGTGTCAGTCTGACTGTGGTACGTACCAGAGTGTAACTCTCCTCATCTGACTCCGGCTGCGACAGGTCGGACTCACTTCTGGACTTGATCAGCCGGTAACTGGGACTGTTCTGCACTGAGCGGCTCTCTGCGCTCAGACTCTCACTTCTACGCACAAACACACAACACAGCAGCAACAATGTCACAACAGCCCTGAAATCCTAATAAACTAGTGACGGCCCATTGTTCTGACCTGGTCATGAAGCTCAGACACTCGTGTGTCCCTGAGGTGGACTTGATCGGACCCTCCTCCTGGTTCTGTTTGTTCAGTTCAGAGAGCACAGGACTGACTCCCAGCAGCAGCAGAGCGCAACGGTGGATCACTGAGTTACACGCCGCCGTGTACAAGTCCTGACCCTCTGGGAGAGCAGCGCCACCTAGCCTCCTCTCCTGAGACAGGATCGTGTCTTCCTCAGGTCCACTTCCTACTCCTGCGGCTCCTCCTGTCCCTCCACTCCTGGAACCAGAAGTTGAGCCCAGGCCGTTGCAGCTGCTGGCCCGCTCTCTGTCCCGGCTGCGGGCCACGTCCCGCGCTGAGAGGAAACATTGAAAGATTTCTGGGTTGTGCGATGTGCACACACAAACACACACAAAAACAAAATGCACAGTCAGAGGTCGAGCAGCAGCCAATGGGATTTTGTCATCACATATTATTACAGCGACTGTAGCAGAGTGGACATCAGTTAGTCACAGGTCACAGCCCTCAAACTGACCCCATCCCTCTGTGTTATATACATGTATACACACACACACACACACACACACACACACACAAATAAATATATATATATATATATATATCAATATGCCTGTTCACAGACGAACAAATGTTTAGATGTAATAGATTGTTTATTGATTAACATATTCAAGTGTTATACTTTCTATTTTTCTTTCATTAGTGTCTGTTCTCTGGACCAACAGGAAACAACTGACCCACTGTTTTGGTGACGGTGAAGGTCAAACCAACATCAAGAAAATCTGATTCTTCTATTCATGCCTGTTATTCACAGTTAGAGGAAACACACACACACACACACACACACACTTACTTCCTGCTGTCATCACTTCATGATCCCGCTCCTCCTCCTCTTCGTCTTGTTCCTGGTGGCTCTCCTCGCGCTCCCGGCCCGTTCTCTCTTCCAACTCTGCCTCCTCGTCGATGGTACGTGTGAAGGAATGTTCCTGAGGGTCCATGTCCAGAGAATCCTGATTGTCTGAGATCTGAAAGCAAATGCCTGAGAAGTCAAGATAACTAAAAACCTGACTAGTGGTGTTGACTATTTGAATAATGACTTGGTCCTCTGTCTTTCTGAGGTTTACTGTTGCTGAGCTCCTGGTGGGATCTTACCCTCCTCTCACGGGAAGAGGATCTGGTCTGGATGAAGTCCATGTTCTTACAGGCCAGCAAACGGTTCCGTACTTTATAAACACTACGATAGACCTCGGCCAGAGTCTTGGACGGTTGATATCTGCAGGAACAGAACACACACAGGTGGGTCACTGTTGAAACTGGGGCTGATGGTTGGAAGGAATCACATCCAGGTCTGTTCATAAGGAATTAACTATTAATCTGTTAAATAGTTAATTATCTTTATTACAGGGACTAAGAGAGAGAAAAAAATATAAACTAAAAATTAAAATAAGTACACATATATACATCGAAATATATCTGTATAATATATTTATGATAGTATTGTATACATATATACATATACTGTATGTACACACACAGACCATCAGTACAGAGTAATCTAATTAACTTGCTAGTTTCAAGTCTCTTCTTCAGCAGCAGTAATCAATACTACATTATAGGAATCAATAAAAAACAACATGGATTTTGTCTCATAATCCAAGGCAGCTCTGGTTCCAGGCTAGAGATTCCAGGCCAACGCCCTGCGACTGCCAGTCTGGACTTTTCGACCCCTCAGAGGAACTGATCCGACAGAACTGGTAGGAAAACAGAACCTAGATGAACACATCATACCTGCCCTCTCCACAGGCCTGGCTCAGCAGACTGGTGTGTTTCAGCAGAGCTGCCAGCACAAACCTGGACACGGTGTCCAACAGAGACTCATTGTTGACAGAGGCGTTGTCCCAGTCTGGAGAAGTCAGAAAAAAATAGAGATCAACAAACTTCTAGAAAAAAGGAGAGCAGCTCTCCAGGTACATGGGACTCGTCCACACAGACCTTTGCTGACAGCATAGTCCTGCATGTTGATCCACAGGCTGTTGGCAGGTTCTTTACAGGAACCCAGAGCCAGGTCCACCAGAACACTCAGTTCTGGACACATGGTGCAGTCAAATGGCTTCTGCTCCTCATTTCCAGAGAGAGCCGCCTCCAACAGGGAGCTGATGGATGAGTCTGAGGAACAGTGGAAGAATGGACTGTAACACTGTAATCTATGATAAAGTATTTGGTCAAAATCAGCATGAACAGCAACTCATCAACTTATTAACTGAGACACGGTGTGTGTTTCCTACCCAGCTGTGGAATCTCTGTTTCAAGGCCGTTGTTAAACAGTGGTGTTTTGAGCCAGTAGGCGGTGTCCTGTTCTTCCAAGGATGTGGGGGCTCCCTGCAGCATCCCACCAAGACATCGTCCAATCAACAGAGCAATCGTCCTCTCCAGGTCCACCAGCCACACCCAGGACAGAGCGGGCTGAGGCAGGGACATTCCAGGTTCAGCAAAGTCAGATGTTCCTGGACAGAAGAAGATGTAATTCAAATCTCCAGCTCCTGGTCCAAGGCATGAAGACCCTGGGGGCTGTATGAAAAAGAAAACTCACCATGAAGAGGCCACTGAAGCTCCTGGTCCTCCAGAGGGTAGGCAGCAGGGAGGAGTCTGTTCAGCCGGTCCAGAGGAGGAAGGAGGTCCAACAGGTGGTTCAACAGAGGCCGCGCAACAGACACAGGAAGCAGCAGCAGAGAGTTGATGATCTGACACAGCATGCTCCCTGCTGCTGACACAAATATCACATCTGGGAAGAACAGAAACAAGGAGAAAAATGTCTTTTATCAATGGTTTTCAAGTCTCTTATTTTGAAATCAAATAAAAAAGGTGATTCCATTAAGCATCAAATACAAGCAGTGTCTGTAATCCACAGACCAAGTGTTACAGAGGCCTTTAGATGTCAGTATGAGACCTCAGAACAAACCCACTGATTAGGTGGAGATAACAAGGGACACAATGACTGCACCTCTGAGCTTTTCTTGTATGCTGCCGTTCCAGGAGCTCTCCTTAATCAGAGTGGCAGAGCGGGAGAAGATGTCTGTGGCGTGAGGAAGGAGCAGCTGAAGGTGTTTGTGGAGCAAAGCCACGCTGCTGGAGTTCTGGAAAAAAATAACCGTAACACACAAAGGTTCTACTTTAGCGTTTTTAAAGAGGTTTCTTCTTTTGGTTGACCTGTTAACTCCTACCTCTGTGACTGCGTTGATGTGACAGTAGGCTAACAGCTGCTTCTGCAGAGAGCAGAGCAGCTGGTGAAGGTGGGCCGGCTGGCTGCTGTCAGAGGACGACGTGCCAGGCTGCAGTTTGTCACTGTTCTTCTCCAGTTCCCCAAAGGCCTGATCCTGTTCAAGGAGACAGGAGAAATGGTTGGTCTACTGGAACAAGTAGTGGGTTGTCTCTAATCCAGTCTGCTGATCAACTCGGTGCAGATCTTGGGGGACACCAAACTGTCCCCACACCCACAGACCTTCTCTCCCAACAGAAGTCATTAGAAATGTTAATAATCTGTCTCTGTCCTCCTTACAGTATAAAAGCCCAGGTTCCTGAGCAACGTCTTCATCAGGATCTCAGCCAGGTGTGTGTCCGGGTGTCCTGCTGTGGCTCCGAAGGACAGGTCTGGGGAAGCAGAAAACCCCAGGCAAGATGACAGCACCTCAGGTCCATCAGCTGGAGAGCTGTAACCCAGCAGTGAGGCCACGTGGGTGTGGTCCTGGAGACTGGTCAGGATGATGTCCAGCTGCATTCTCTGTGTCACAGAAACAGACATGAGGGGCGTGAATGTCTTCAGCATCATTTTGTTATCACTGATAATGTTTTTTTTTTGTTTTTTTTTAAATTAAATAAAATCCGACAACATCAACACAGTACATCCAGTTACTTTTTTCTTTTAATGAAGCCTCTGCTTCTTCAGCAGCAGTAATCAATACTGCATTATATAAAGTATGAGCCAATGCTCAATACCTGGCCTTTAGACAGACTCTCCCATCGGTCAGGACCCTGGGGGAGCAGGGAGTGAAGGAGCTCCATCCTCTCCCTCAGAGGGGGCAGCAGCATGGTGGCTCCAACAGAGAGCGTCTCAATCACAGCCTGAAAACACAAAACACACAGAGGTCTAATGGGAATGCCCGGAAAATGGGAACATTTTCCGGGCATGAAACAAAGCATGAAAAAAAAAAAATCAATTACACAGTATTTACAGGCATTTTCCAGATAAAACACAGAGGGACGAGACTTAAAGTAAAATCATGAGAAAGTTCAACACAGTTATTGTTTCTTACCTCTTGGATTTCATCTGGAACCGATGAGTCCATCAGTCTGAACAGCAGGTTCCTCAAAGGCCTCGCCTGTCGACCCAGGATACTGGTGGCCACGCCTCCAGCCAGAGCCAGAGCCAAATGATTGGACAAGAGCCGAAGGCACAATTTGAGAAAGTTATGATGTTCCCTGCAATGATTTGAGAGTAGTTACTAAAAATGTGAAATTGGATTAGAACTCAATTAATACATTGGGAAACTAATGAAATTAAGAGCAAATCTTTGCGTCAAGAGCTGAATGCCCTTGGATGACTGAGTTCACACAAACCTGGCAAATGTGCAAAATTCAATGACCAATTTTTTAAGTTAAAATTTTACTGTTATAACATTTTTTTATAACAGACTATAAAAATGAATAGAAGAGTAATTAGGAGCCAAAGTAACCACCAGGTGGCAACAACCAGGACAGGACATCATGGACACATGTGCTCACCTGGAGGAGGGGAAGGGTAGAGGAGGAACGTCACTGTTGATGCCGTCACAGTAACGCTCCAAGAAGGAGCGCAGGTGGGAAAAGGTGCTTTCTTCAAGGTCGACACAGTAGGGTCTGTGCCACGCCACCACCTGTCTGAAGAGGGAGGTATTGTTAAAAAATGAGAAACAGTGAAGTTAAAGTATTTTCATTTTGTTATGATGATGATATTCAAGATAAGGGCAGGAGTTTGGGTTTTCCTCGTCTCTTCATGTTAATAAAACTATAACAGATAAACAATAAAGGCTTGTGTTATAACAAACAGTCCATCTACACTGATAACACATCAAGTCCTGACCTGTCTCTGGGCAGTGCCGTCCAGGCCAGACTGTGAGATGTTCCAGCTGAGATCTGCTGCACGGCCACTCCGTCCAGACCCACCACCTTCTTGGGCTTGGTGATTGGCCCGGTTGAGTTGCCCTGACCGCACTGACCCATGGAGTTGTTGCCCCAGGCGTACACTTCATTGTCTACAGTCGATTTCAGAGAAGAGTGATGAGACACTGCTTTCACAGGTTTGTTATTGTATAATATATTTAGGACAAAGTAAAAACATCTACAACCTCCAACTGAATGACAGTTCTGGACAGGAACGTACCATGAGAGAGGGCCAGGCAGTGGCTGTCCCCGATGGAGATGTCCACCACTCTGGTCGTGGCCAGCTCCTCTATCAGTTTAGGACGAAGTGCCGTGGCCTCAGAGGAGCCGCAGCCGAGGCAGGCGCCGCAGCCCCAGGCATACACCTGGAAACAGATCCAAAATATAACACCTGTTTCTGAGAAGAATTGATAGGAAAACATACATGGACTAAGAGCCCAAGTTTATCACCTCAGTAACAGTTTAGTAAGGATAATATGAAGTAATAATTTGGACAGGTTGTTTGCTCTAAATAGCAGCAATGTCATATCCTACCTGTCCAGTAGAGGTCAGGGCCAGAGATGACTGACTTCCCGCACACACTTTCCTGATGAACATCCCCTGAAGGGCCTCCACCACCTTTGGCTTGTAGACTCTGTTGGTGTCACCGTGACCCAGTTTTCCTGTGAAACATTCAAGTTAAAGAAACTAATAGTTTAAAAAAAGGTTGTTTCACCTAAACATCACCAGAAACCTACCATTGTCTCCGCCTCCAAACGACCACACGGTCCGTCCGTCCTTGGACAGCGCGATGGTGTGGGAGCTGCCGCAGGAAACCTCCCCCACGTTGCTAATGTCTTTAACGACTGTAGGAATGTTTCGACTGTTGCTGTCGCCATGACCTGCAGCAGCAGACAGGAAACAGTTCATAGGTCAGTTCAGAATTTTCTTTTCTCAAGACAGAAATTGTTGAAATAGAGCAGTGGTTCTCAACGCGTGGGTCCAGACCCAGCAGTGGAATTGTGACACTTTTAGAACGCAGCTCTAAAAAAAGAATAATCTAATGAAATCAGACTTATCAGGCTGATAATATCAGCTGACTGATATTATTAGACATTAGCCTTATAATCAGCCTGTTACAGTCACATACAGGGTTTATTACTGGTTGCTCAATGAATGTTGAAGAGAAAGAAAAATATTACAAATTCTGAAAGTTGTAAATTTATGCTAATATGTTAGAACATATCTGATCCTAGTGGTGCAGCCCACTTGACACTTCATCAGGCTCTATGGGCCCTGAATCAAAATGAATCATCATATCAACCTCCTGCATCAGTAAATAAATAAAGTTTTGTTAAAGTATCAGACCTGAGGTGAGAAACTGACCTAATCTCCCAAAGTCTCCTTCACCCCAGGTGTAGAGCTCTCCATCCTCACTGACTGCAGCACTGTGTCTGTAGCCTGCAGACACACACACCACCACCTGAGGAAAAACAACACACAGCGTCAATAAGACACAAAAATACTAAAAATATGGTACACGTGTCTAAAAAGAGTGGAATGTATGGAATGACACCGGATAAGAAAGCAAACGTGTCAAGACAGTGGCTGAGCGGTTACCTTCCCCTGCAGGGGCCCCTGGATGAGCTTCGGGTATTTCTGTGTGGAGCTGTTCCCGTGACCCAGTTTTCCATAATCCCCATCACCCCAGCTGAACACCTCGCCCTCTGTGGTGAAAGCTAACGTGTGGCCATCTGAGCCCTTGGAGGACGACACCTTCTTGATGGCACGGTGGGGTTCAAAGGTCAGCTTCTTGAGAGTGGACTGGTTGTTGGAATCTCCCAGACCCAGACGACCGTAGCTGCCTTTACCACAGGCTCGAACGGAGCCGTCAGAGGAGATGACGAAGGTGCAGTACTGGCCTGCTTCAATCTGAGGGAAAAGGAGTTTGAGGATCAACACGATGAAGATTCATTCAGGTCAGAAAGAATCCAAAGAATTTAGTTCCATCAACCGAACTTCTGGAGCTCGTTTCGTTCCTTAACTGGTTGAACTTCATCAGTTCCTGGTTGATGTCAGAGGAAACACTGGAGAAGTATCACAGCTAAAGATTCATATTATATCAGACCTGGGCAAATTCAGGGGATGATCAGGGAATGACGGCTGCAGCAGCAGAGCAGCAGGACACAACAGATAAATACAATAGAAGGATGGATTACAATCACGCAGAAAACAACTGAAGTGTGAAACAACCTGAACAGCAGTGGGTGTTAGTAGATAAGTAGGTTGGTTAGCAATTAGATTATTACAACCATGTCTCCATGTTAAAAGCAGAAGGAAACTGATGATATAATTCAATCTGGTTTGGCATCCAGCCCCCAGGACTGTTTGACATCAACCAGAAACTGATCAAGTCCCTCTGTTAAGGAACGAGACATCTTTTCAGCTAAACTCTTGGATCTGTGAAGACGTGTTTACTTTGTTTACTTACTGTTTGTGCATCTGCAAAACTGGCCGCGAGCTTTGGCTGAAGGATCTTCTCCTGCGTTCCCTCCACCAGCTGATGGCTGCTGTTACTGCCCCACACGTAGACCTCACAGGTCTCTGACACCACAGGGGCCTCTCCCGTCTGGATGCTGTCAGGGCTGACGCAGGTACGAGAGTAGTCCGAGGCCATTCTGCAGACCTGTGACAGGAAGAGAACTTATTTGGACATGAAGGTTTACAGCTGCTGTTATACAAATATTCCCTCCCATCAACACTTAGGAACACCAGGAATGATGATGATGATGATGATGATGATGGACTCCTTACTTCCTCAAACAGGCAGAGTGCAGCTTCATAGAGTGAGCAGAGGCCGTCGGGCGTCCGGGTGGGTTCTCTCCACTGGCTCCGATCGGCCGATGAGCCCTAACACAGTCAGAGTCAATACCACATTAACATATAGTTTAGAAAAAGTTCTCTCCTGTCGCAGTAATTGCATTCAAAGACCTACGGTAAAAAAATGAAATAAAATCATTATTTCTGTATATATTCCCCTTTACAAATGCTGCTGTTATCGAACCCTAACCCTTTTGGACACAGCTTTAAGACAGAGTTGGAGAATGGAAATATAAGATGGACATATCACATGAATGAATTGAATTCTGACCATAAAGATTGTACAGCCTCCTCGGCCTTTCTCGTTTTATTGCTCTCTTAAGTCTTACACCAGGGATTCTTAACCTTTTTGTCACCGAGGCCCAATTTTTTCAGTGTCGAGTGACCTGGGGCCCTTAATAATAGCAGTTTAAGCTTTTCACGGCCCTCCAGGGGGCGCTTGCGGCCCAACTTTGGGCCGGGGCCCAATGGTTCAGAATCCCTGTCTTACACCACCCTCACTTACTTTTAGACCACTCCAGGCCACTACTGCCTCTCAAGTCTGTGTTATGTCCATTAGCAGAAACAACAGATGTAATGAATGGAGAGTTGCAAAGTCATTGCTGATCATGGTTGTGATGACGACATCCAGTGAGAGCCAACATGTCTCCTAATCAACTGAAGAGACGTGTCCTGAGATGAACCAAGTCTGGTTGTGTTGAGATACTGCAGTAAACCGATCTTCTCCAGAATGTTACTATATTTATGGATATTAAAACACATAACAGTTTTAACCAAAGCTTTGAACACATGACTTTCATGGTTTTGTCCGATCCCTGTGCGTTACTGCATGGCAGGACAAGCCTTACATCATGACCCTCGTTGTTTAACGTCATGTGAGGACTTTTAAGACTCAATTGGGTACAAATGGGAACAACCCATGACAGTTCCCATTGGTGGAACTGACAAAATGAATTCTCATCAAGGCTTCTGGAACATGCTGCATTACCACAAGGAGCCACTGGTCGTACCCTTTAGATCGATCGATAGATAGAACTTTTTTAATCCTTCAGGAAATTACGGTACAGCTTCATGTACAGCTTTGGTATTTTGTTATTATAGATAACAACTAAACAACTTCCATTATAGTTTCTGATGGTATTTTACATAGATCTGATAAATGCAGGACCAGTTTCCTTATTTTGTAAAAACCAGCTGTGATCAAACCGTATGGTAAACAAAGAATCGTGAATCATCTAGTTATGACCATGAGATTCTCCTTTGAACAATTACTTCTCTGATTGACGGCTCAGCAGCTGCTATGAAAACTAAAAAACATAATCAGAGCAGGTAAAGATCTTTGTGTGTCTTTATTCAATCCTGCCTGTACATCAGCATTGTTTTCAACTAAACAGACTGAGATTTTAGTCAATTTTCAGATGATTTAAACTAGAAGAGCATCATTTTCATTATATTTTCTTATATACACTTTTATTAAGACTCTTTATGTGGCGTGGGTTCAAAATTGTAAACAAACAATGGTTTAAGCAAAAGTTGATATTTACTCACCAGGGAGCGTCTCATCTGCATCAGGATGTTAACAAAACAATCATAACTGATGAGTCCCTCCTGATCCTGCAGCCCCTCGTTCTGGTCCAGGCCACTGACCACAGCCGCCGCTGCCAACGCCATCTCAATCCATTCCAGTAGGTAGCGCAAGGACCCCCTCTGAGAGGCCAGGCCCAACAAAAGCTCTGAAGCAAGTCGTCGTCCCAAAATGTCTGCCCCAGAGTTTGGCATGGTCACCCCCTTGAGAAAGGTAGTGACCTGGGCCAGACAATCCTGGCCCATTGGCGGAATCTTACTCTCGTTGGCCAGTGACAAGGGTGGGAGGGAGCTAACTACGTCGATGGCTGTGTGGATGACATCATTACACAAATTTATTGTGCCCACAGGTCCTCCACCAGGACACGGTTGCGGAGGCATCATCCAACTCTGGCGCAGCAGGGCAAAGAGGAGGCTAAGGCCCGTACGGACCCCCATCTCAATGAGGGCGTCAGTGCTGGAACGCGGCCGCTCACTGACGGAATGCAGATCAGCCGCGCCCGAGTTGTTCTCTGGAGAATGCGGCTGCTGCTTGACCTTTCCTTTGTCGTGGTACTTGTTGGAGAGTGCGTAGAAAATGCGCTGGAGCACCAGCACGCGCTTTCGTAACGCAGCCGCAAACGGCGAGTCGGAGCAGACCATCTTGGCCAGTGCCAACTGGCTGTTGAGCAGAGCGTCCAGGTAGTGTTCCTGCTCATCGCTGGAGAGAGACTCGCGCTCAAAGTCTGGCAGCTGGGGGCCCTTCAGACACAGCACCTGCTGGGGCAACAGCACCACCTCCTTGTTGGCCAGGAGTTTGGAGTAGAGCACCGTGACCCCCTCCCGTGTCGCTATCGACTCGCTGTCCTCTGTGATCCATGAGCTGTTCAGGTGTTCCAGCCATTTCAGCTTCACTGGTGGGATCATTAAAGCCATGGCATGTCACTCTGGAGCCATTAGTCCTGGAAACAGAAGTAAAACACAACTATTTAAGTTTAGACTTAACTGTATACGTATACACTTTTAGTCAGTTTAGCTGGAAAGTCAATACATAAAAACATTTATTTTAAAAAATATATCCAAAAAGGCTTTAGTTGTAAGCAACTAGAAACTTCTTGGAGTTTCATTCCTAAACGTCCTCATTCCTCAACGTTTCACTCCTCAGTTGAGGAATGAAACGTCCAGTTGCTGACAACTACACCTTTTTTGGATATCATGAACTGGATGATTGAAAATCTTCACAGATAAAAAAGATATATAAAAACACAGTATTTTCCAGTCCATGAAGTGCACATTAAACCTTTTGTTTTTTCTCTACAAAGTCACACCGTTTGATGGATTGTCAGTGCATCACTACTGTACTCAGGAGCCTCTTAGAGTAAGACTGTACTGAACTCTGACTGGACAGATATGACTAATACATACTGCACTATAATATTATGGTTTGTATGTACAGGGAGCCACAAAGTGAACAACAGTTACATCAATTGACATGACATACAGAGAAGATTCTTAAACTAAAGGCTCATTAACAACAACCAGACCAACAGCATTAATGACCAGAAAAACTTGACACCAAAATCATCCAACTGTTGTCGTCTGGGTTTGAGGAAGAAGAGTGAAGTGAGTGTATTGTTTTGTGTTTTCTCTCTTACAACTGAACAGTGTTGAGACTAATTCTGACGGAATTGAATAAACTTCCACTGATCTGACTATTTTGTGTTGCTTTAATGCACCTTAGGTACAAAAAAGGCTGAAAACATACAGTTAATTGATAGTGTGCTGAAATATAATAGGTTTAAACTGGAAAGTCAAGAAAAAAAGCAGCAAATATGTTTTCAAGGTAAATTTATAGATTTTTTTTTTTTTTTTTAAACTTGGCCGTCAGTTCTCTGCAGTCAGCACAGTCAGTAGTTCGTCATCGTCCCTGCAGTTGGTTCTGCTGTTCAGTCAAACACGTATTGACATCATAAGCAGAACAAATACTTTTCACCATTGCATTATCTCATTAACATGGTGATGTTGACAAGGTTTGCTATAACCGCATTTCCTATCCACCATCACAGTTTGTGAACAAAGAGCTCATTGTCTGCAGGATTACCTAAAACAGAATTGACTACAGTCGCTTTCAATTTTTTCCGCTTTAAAGAAAAGTGCAATGTCATGACAGAATGCAGTAAATAAGAGAAGACAAATAAAAACTCCCCATAACCTTTGAATGATTAGTCACACAATTAGATCAACCAATTAAAAAATAATGATATAATGATGACGATTAGCAAAAACATCGGGAGTGACACTGGTGTTGGTTTGTCGCCTGAGAATCAACTAATTTAATCAACTCAGAGTGGTAAACAAAGTCTGAGTCCAAATGACTCCAGTACGAGTGAATAAAAACCTTCAACTTCACAGGAGTTCAGTTTGTTTTTATTCTTATTGTTCTGTTTGAAATGTGTTTTTCCTTCAGTTGTGTAATGTCTACACACAGGCCACAGTAGAATGCAGTCTGATTCTTAACAGTAACTAGAGTAACCTTTGTCTTTGTTTGTTCACACTGGTTCTACAGTAATGCTGCATTTAATGCACTTTCAATTTCAAATACTGTATAAGAACGACTCCAATAAAGGACCAGACAGTCAAGGATGAAGGACCAGGCTCTGAGACTGACATTAGAGTTTGGCTAAACAACATGGTGAGTGAATAAACCTATGGTACCAACTCAGAATCTTAATAATCTGATCTGAACATGTGCGAACCTGACAGTTGTGTTTTCATCAACTGTCAACTGTTCTTGGATCCTGACAGAAGCTGATGATGTTCATCAGTTGAGGAATGAAAGATCCTTCAATCTCCAATAATGAGTGGAGTTGTTTACATAACAGACCAGGTTTATTCACTGGTTTTATCTCTTTATCTCTGGTCTTTCCAGCTCCTTCATATAAACTACATCTTCTTTTACAAACCAGCAACAAAAGAACCGACATGTTAGAGCTATGGCATTGATTATACACTGTCAACCAACCAATCAATCAATCATTTTGACAGATTGATCATACACTGCTGATACACAAATATTTCCAGTATATGGGATCTAAATACTTGGAACTCACTCTAGTACATATTTACTATGATCTCACGGACCAGATTTGGCCTGCAGACCTGAGTTTGACACATGTTGTATTGTAGTAATTCTCAACTGGTGGGTCGCGGAACGGGACGCGAACAGTTGGTCAAAAATCAAAATAATGTGAATCTGCTGTAGACTATGTGTTTTATTTTAGAAAAACCTATATCTTACATATACTTGTATTTCTACACAATGTAAGTGAAGTAAATACATCGTTCGTCCGTCTTTGCCTCCTACCGCCCCCAGTGGACACAATCTGATCTTCATTTAATATAAACACAAACCGTAAAGAAAACTTTCTCACATTATTAGCATCGACGGAGATTTTTGTCAACTCACTGTGCTCACGGTCTGGAGCAGGTGGCTCGAGTGTTACCGCCACCTGAGCTACGAACCGGTCCCTGGTCAAAATTCAGACCCCGTCGTTCTGGACAGACAGTTCGAATCCCGGAAGGGACGCGAACCTACTTTGAGAAACCACTGTGTTGGGCTGAAGTCGGAGCACAGCTGTTGTGCTAACGTTAGCGGGGCTAACAGACCGACGAAGCTCAACACAGACAACACGACACAACAACCGCTGCTGCCACAGGGCGGCGGTCGACACAACACAGGCCCAGACGGCGGTAAACAGCTCCGTGTGTTGGCTCCACGGGAAAGAACCGAGAGACCGAGACAGAGAGACAGGTCTGCTGGCCTGTTAGCCTAGCACTGAGCTCCTGTCGTTAGAACAAACACCGACTCACCACCATCGACAGCAGGAGGAGTGGCAGCAGGAGGAGCAGGAGGCCTCCTGATCCTGATCCTGATCCTGATCCTCTTCTTATTTTTCTTCTTCTTCTTCTTCCTAAACTGCAGCTCCGTTGTGCTGCATTGCTTCAGTACCAACGCTTAAGCCGCGCGTTCACTCTCTGCTAATGTTACCGTAAAGAAGACATAAACGCGCATCGACCTGCCTCTCTCAGCCTTCCGCTTCAAATGAGACCGGGCGGTGGTCTGCTCCGTCAGTCAAGCCCCTGGGCGAGCCCCAGCCCCGGGCGATGACGCCGATCTGATCATCCTGACAGATCCGAGAGGTCTGCGTCGGAAGTTGTTGAGCCTGTCAGACACGACGCGGAGTCAACAGTGTCCACAACAAGAGTGATCTTAGTTGAAAAACAAACAAACAAAAAAGCCTGCACTACAGCACTGTAAAAAGCCTGTTGAAGTCATTTTCATCAACTAAAAATGACTCTGCAATTGATTATTATATATAAAAACTTAACTGTTAAAAAAATAAATTATCAAGTTGGAAAATTCAGGACTTTATTCTAAGCCAAATGGGCCGGACAAAATGACTTGGCGTTCCACAGTTGGCCCGCAGGCCTGCAGTTGGATTAGAAGTTGCTGGCCACGCATTGATACCGTATCTGTACTAGAAATCTTAGGCCTGGAATAATTTTGCTCTAATATCCAGTCAAGTTTTATCTCATTGAGAAACTTTCTGCATTTGACTTCTCCCAGTTGTCAGATTGAAGCTAAAATGCTGCTCATATTATCAAGGGTTTAGCTTCCACTGCTAACAGAACTTTCAGTATCAGATGGTATTACCGTAAGTAGGGGCATCCTATAATATTGGCCCGATAAAAGCATGTGATATTAGTGAGATTGTTATTGTTTTTTTCCTCCCAAATTAAAAATATTAAATAACACAATGTCTGGGTTTTGCTGGAAATGTAAGGTTCTGAGATGTTTACCTGAAGTCCTGGTCCGGACAAATAAAGTCATGTATCTGTATCGTTTGATATCAGTCTTGGTAAATCAAATGTTCAGATATTGACACAAGTCAATCACAGACCTAATCCCTAGTATTAAGTCACCAGTTGCTATGACAAACCAACACTGTGCTGTGTTTTCGTGCCTATCATTTTAACTCAAGTCCTGGCAGGAAAATCCACAAATATTTACCCACATTAGATAAATGGTCAAAACGAGGTTTTCTTTCACTTTTGGTGAAACAGCTTCTGTTGAGAAAAGCATCAGCTGATGGGGCGTGGCTTGGAGATCCTGGTTATCTGACTGGTGTGAGTGGTGATCAGAGACCACCATTGGTTCAGCTGGGTCTCTGTAGTAGACTCTGTCAGTCCGATGACTCAGCAGCTACTGTTCCATTTACATGGTTTATCTCTGAGTAGCAGTTGTTCTCACTGCAGAACTCTCTTAGTTTTTAACCATAGAAATGTCCCTCAGTCTGAGCCAAAGGATGAATGAACATACGAGGTAATACTCTATTGTCAGTACCTCTCAGAGTACTGCAGTCATGGCTACAAAGGTACAATGACCATAACAAATAAAAGGATCCTCCTTTATACTGTACCTTATTTTCCCAGAGTGGCCTTCAGGTACCAGGTGTACTACCCATTTACTTCAGATGCAAAAGAAATTTAAAAAGAACAACATACAAATGACTTCTTTTTCCAAACAACTATAAATACTTGGAACAACATCAATTCTTCCAATTCTCTAAATGACCGTCAGCAGACTGAAAGTTGTGTTTGCTTTGTAGATTACCTCATCACTCAGATCAAAGGTCTCTGAAACCACCTGCAACCTGACGTCATGACCAGGATTCAACCTGGTCACGACGCGGGTCCATGGAGATCGAAGCTATGACTGTGGGTCAGAACGTAGCATTGTCTTCATCGTCAGTGGCCTGACAGTCGTAAACCATTACATTACTGGTTATATTTTTCATTAACCAGCTAAAAGATTAAAACTAGGGCCGTCTAAATGCAATGTTATCGTCGCGATATTAGCATCACCTGGCATAAATAAAAAATATTATTATTAACAGTAGAACTAGGTAACATTATCACCATAATAAATAACTAATATCTGGGTTTTGCCAAGTGATGTGTCACCTGAAAATACCTTTTGGGGAAAAACAGCTGTATCTGATTGTCAAAGCCACTAGGTGGCAGAATTTCAGCTCATCTTTTTAATCTATCTATTAAAATTAGCATCTCATTCAGTGGTCTGTAAAGATAAATGAATAAATATTACTGGGTACTCAATCATGTTACAATTCAGGAAAAGAGAGGTGAACCAATCACCTCAGCAAGGATGCAGTCCTTATCGTAACCACCAGGGCTCCACTAACCCGCTTTATTTGTATTGGAGTCTGAACTTTACTTATGAATAACTATCAGCATATCGGCAAAAATGTTATCGTATATCCTTTTAATAACGTGATGCCATATGACATTTAATTTCCATCGTCCGGAACCAGGAGCTGTGGTTCTCCAGAACTATCGCTGCTGTCCAGGTTCTGTGAAGTCCAGGTTCATTCCAGACAACAGCTCTCCTCCACAGGAGCGGTTCAGCAGCTCCTTCAGGGCTTCGTTAACGTCGTTATTGAAGACTGTGCAGAAGTTGCAGTTGGGATAACCACCGACACCTCCGTCCATGGGAAAGGACGCCATCACCTCCTGCACCCACTTCAGCTCCTGGCTCAGCTCCTCATGCAGGAGGTCAAAGTGGCTCATCCTCTCCTGGTATCGACCGCAGACGGAGTCCAAGCTGTGGCTGAAACCCTGAATGTCGTCTTGCAGGCTCCTCTTCAGCGCTTCCACTTTCCGGAACTCGTATCGGATCTGAGAGAGTTCCTGACGCACGCTCTCGCTCTCCTCCTTGTACCAGGCTTCCTTGTCATTGTAGATCGAGACCATGGCGTCGATGTCTTCCTGCAGGGAGTCGTGCGCTGCTGCCAGGTCAACAAAGGAACTCTCCATCTGGTCAATGTCCTCCACCACTTGAGCAAAGCGTTCAAAGTTGACGTAGGTGTTGTTTGGGGGCATGCTGGAGTGGGACTTGATGGTATATTCTCTCAGGCGCTTGGTCTTCAGCTGCCGCCGCTCCCTTTTCTTTGGCTCCTGGTTCTTACTTTCCTCCTTATGTTCATTGGACTGTGGATCAGAAGAAGGACAGAATTAACAGACTGAGAGAAATGGGGAATCATCATAAACACAACAGTGTTCTCCTTAATGTTCTCCATCCTTCTCTATTGGACTATCATGTTTAACATGGCAGTCTACCATGTTTAATTCTGATACTGTACGGGTGAAGGTATCTTTGAACTGTGGACCAGATCTTCTTGGATTCTACTCCAGTCATTTTCTTTAGCTCTAATGTTTGGACCCGTTTCATTTATTGGTGTCTTGATGTTAATCGGATCAACCATCCATCGTTTCCTTGTCTGGACCTTTATTCCATTCAATCTTTGGTGCCGTGACTTGTAAAAGGAAAAGAAACCTTTTCAACCTGGTTCCTTCATTCTACAGGCTGGTGCTGTGGCCCTTGAATTGTTTGCTGCTGTTTGGAGCCTGAATAGCCTCTGGTTAAGAAGGTTTTTTACCTTTATCCATGGGTGATTCAGAGCCTCTTGAATAGTTAATCTTTTCCTGTACAAAAACAAATCCCTTTACTGAGCAGACACTCTTCCAAGACACAGAGCAGTTTGATTTTCATAACTTCTTATATCTTCACCTCTTGTCCTTCTCGAGCAGCTGGCTGATGAACCCTTTGGCAAGGTCGCTGGTGTGACAGAAAAGTTCTTCGTCAAATTCATAATTGATATCAGAGATGTTCTCCAGAGTGTCCTGTTTGGTTTCTCCCAGAAACGGTGATGCTCCACTCAGCCTGGGAAGACGGAAGAAGGAAAAAACATCAGACGCCACCGGTTCATCCAAGTTTTCCTTTCTTTAAAACCAACAGTAGATCGGACCTTGAACTAAGACTGGAACCAGTCAGGACTAACATTAGTACCAGGTGAGAATGGGTTCTGTAATGTCTGTGTTGTAGTTACAGGATGTAGGTGATGACTCCAATGCTCCACATGTCTGCTTCTAGTCCCAGTGGCTCATAGTTGACGATCTCTGGAGCTGCAGTGAAAGTAAGGACGCAGTCAGTGGTTTAACATCTGACCTTGTTTTCCTTGTTAACCTTAAAGTTCCTTCAAAGTAAAATAAAGACCCTGAGTTTAGATGGTGTAGCTTTTATGCTAAGCTACGTTCATGATTAGTTCATATCTGTGTTCAAACAGTGACACCTACGACTGTCACTGTGTCACTGGTCGGTCACTGTAGCCTTCAACTCACCCACAAACTCTGGTGTTCCAAAGATGTTCTTGAACTCAACTCCAGCTTCGATCTTGTGAGCCAAACCAAAGTCTATGAGTTTGATTCTGGGCAGTGAAACATTCTTGTCCAGCAGCATAATATTTTCAGGCTGGAGGAAACAGGGAGATTTATTTGATAGAACACAAACTTACAGAGACTGGTGTTGGAACAGTCCAGATCAAACAAACCTTTAGGTCGAAATGGGCAATCTTCCTGGCGTGCAGATAATTCACCCCCTCAAGTATTTGTTTGATAAACTGCGTGGCCTCCTCCTCACTCAGTGACTCCTTCTGGGCCAGGAAGTCAAACAGCTCACCGCCAGAAACCCTGGAGCAAACACAGAAATCATCATCCACACTGAGTGTCAGTCTGGGGCCGTAGATGTACGATGTCCCCGCGTTGTACTAATAACATGTCCTGAATGTTTATGACGGTGTTCATCTGCTCTCTGTTCACTCTCTGCTCACTCACACACACACACTCACAGCTCCAGGATCAGAACCACGTCCGTGCGGTTCTCGTACACGTCGTGCAACCTGACGATGTTGGCGTGCTGCAGCTGCTGCAAGATGTTCACCTCGCGCTCAATTTCTTCCAACCGTACGCCGCGGGAGCTGGCCATACTCTGACGCTTCTTGATGAACTTGGCAGCAAACTGCACACCTGTGCCCTTCTCCGTGCATTGTTTGACTATAGCAAACTGACCACTGCAGACAAGAGAGAGAGAGAGAACAGTCAAGAAGAGAACAGTCAGGAAGGGAACAGTCGAGGAGCGAATAGTTGAGTAGAGAACAGTCAAGTAGAGAACAGTCAAGTAGTGAGCAGTCGAGTAGTGAACAGTCAAAGAGAGAACAGTCGGGGAGGGAACAGTCAAGTAGAGAACAGTCAAGAAGGGAACAGTCGAATAGTGAACAGTCAATGAGAGAACAGTCGGGAAGGGAACAGTCTACTAGAGAACAGACGAGTAGAGAAGAGTTGAGTAGAGAAGAGTCAAGAAGGGAACAGTCAATGAGAGAACATTGGAAAACAATCGAGGAGAGAAGAGTTGAGGAGAGAACATTTGAGTAAAGAACAGTCGAGTAGAGAACATTCAAGCAAAGAACAGTCAATGAGAGAACATTGGAAAACAATCGAAGAGAAGAGTTGAGGAGAGAACATTTGAGTAAAGAACAGTCGAGTAGAGAACACTTACTCCAAACACTTAAATTCCGATTTCTGCTACTGGTTAAAGATATTTTTCATTTATCTGTACAAACCACTGTATACGATTAATTAAATGAGCCACAGTGCTGCCATCTTTACTTTAATCACTTTAATATACAGCCATCTATACCCAAAAAATATTTAAGGTCACACACAAAAATCACTATAAAAAAAACCTGATAATTTCTATTCTATCAATTCAATTTAAACCAGTCTTTAATTGTATCTGGATCAGGGACGTCAGATATTATCGGACACTAATATAAGAACAGCTTGTTATAAATTCATTATGAATTATAAAAAGTAGCCTCAGTTTGATGGTGAGTGAATTATTTTTTACCAGGTTCAGTCCATAAATAAGTGGTGAAAGCAGAGAGTCCTGGGTTCAATTCCCAGAGGAACCACATTGTATTCCAGCTCAGCGTCTGCCTTTTCCCAAATATGAGATCAATGTAAATTATAATTATTGTTGTTATCAAGGTGAAGATTCTTACTGTTGTGACAGATTACTCACTGAAATGTTTGGACTGACCTGAGACCTGTTTTAGCGCGTGCTAAACTAGACCTCCTCCAACTTCATGCCTGTTATTTCTGGTGCGAAGTCTCTAGTGTCTACGCCACCACAAACACATCCAGCTCTAAATATAGAGTCTTGGAAAAAGCAGCTGGACGGTTGCACCACCTGACACTGCAGCGACACGCACTTTATTTTCAAATGTTCAAAACATCACAGGCTGCTTTACTTCACTGCTCAGTTGATCCTGAATTTGACAAATTCACTGGACTTTGATGTGAGACGTTTGGGGGAAATGGCTGCATCGGCATTGGTTGATATAAGAATCACAATTTAAGTGTTTGGATCATAGATATGAGCAAAAACTTTATATCATACATTATTAGTTGATATTTGTGGATTTCTAAAACTCTTCTTTGTATTAACATAATAAAATTGAGAAAAGTAAATGGAAATATATCCCAGCATGCCGACCATACCTGCCCAGCTCTTCACCAATCTCATAGAAGTCCTCCACTCTCTGCTGTTTGAACAGGTCCATGTGTCCTGTTGTCTCCTGACCTGTAGCAACACAGTCAGTGTTAGAATCATCATCACTCTGTCAGTCCAAACACTTCACAACTGGTTCTGGTTCTGATAATAAGCTCACAGAACCAGATATTTTACCAGGGTGAAACGTTTCCATGTGCCTCCACTGCTGCTGCCCCTGGTCCCGCGTGTCTCTGTGATCCACGGCAGGAAAAGTGTCGTGTGTCCCAACAAATGTTCCCTCCTCAGCGGGAGTCACTGCTGCAGAGAGTGACGTCCAGCAGAAGGCTCTTTCAGCAGGAAGTAGGACTGGAGCTCCAGTCAGAACATCCTGGGTTGTGCATTTACATAAATGAAGGTGATATGAGAAGGAACTGAATTAACTGATCACCAACATCAGCCCAATATTAACATTCCATGTCATTTATGTAAACATTGTTATTGGTTTTTCCTCCGATAACGAAATCCTGAAAACGCAATGACGTGGTTTCACCAGAAGATGCAGGTCTTACATATAGTTTTGGATAAAAACAGCTGTGAGTTAAAGTGAAAGTCACTAGATGGCAGCATTGCAGCTCAATACTCATAGTCGACTGTTCAGAGCAGTGGAGACTGTGGAAGAGAGGAGAAGAAGGTGAGATGAGTGGAGTCAAGATGGAACAACTGGAGAAGAGAGTCAGGAGTGATCTAAGATAGAAGAAAGTCAGCTAAGGTGGAGGGATGGTGGAGAGACCAGCCATGTTGGATGGATTAGAGACACTAGGACAGGAGACAGCTGGAGGTGGAGGAGTTAAAGATGCTGCTGAGGTTCTCTTTAGGAGAGACAAGGATGGACAGGATCAGGAATGAGGTGATTAGAGGGACAACACAGACACAGTTTGATATTAACTATCAAACATCCCTTTTGATTTGACAATATGATCAAATAAAGGTTAAAGATGAGATTAAGGATATTTTCTTCATCTCTCTTTTTCTTGCATTATTCTCTGCATCCGCTAGAGGGCAGAGTTGCGCTCTGGCAACATTTGACGCCTCGGACGAAGATGAGGAAGAAAGTGCGGAAGTGGGTGTTCCAGAGGCTGATCACCGTTGGAGGAGGAAAGCTCAGCGGTTTCTCTTCTTCCTATTTTAACCCAATCAACGCTCGGACGGACGTCTGTCCACAGAGAAGATGGGCACCAGGGATGACGAGTACGACTATCTGTTCAAAGGTAACCCTCATACGGTGTTGTCGTTCCCGCCGATGTGTTAGTGTCGAGGCCGACGGGCCAGCTGACTGCTGCCAGGCTAACTCTCCCAGCAGCCTTTGTGCTTCCCTGGTGTTTCCTACGGGTACGGGCGTGTCAGTGGACCGAGGCGGCCGAGGGACGAGGAGAGAGAGGGGCCGATGTTAGAGATTTGCCGTGAAACCAGGCGGGGATTCGTCACGAGCTGTTCGACAGTATTAGGTGTAAAATATGGCCGCGTCTGGGGCGAGCCGTCCGCCGAGGCTAACCGCTGCCGCCCGAGGTTCGGACACACCTATAGAAAGTGAAGCGATAACATGGGAGTGAGTGAGTGAGTCAGGCGGCCACAAATGCCTAGACCTTTCCCCCCGTTGACGTCATGAGGGGGAGGAAAAAAAACACATCAGTTCGATGTAAATAAACCTCCGGGGAGAGAAGGTGGGTGAAGAAGTGAATGTAGCTGAAAACTGTGAGCTTTTCACTCGTTAAAGTTATTTATTGACTTCAGCTCAACAGGGGGTAAAGAATCGAGCTTGGGTTTGACTCAACCTTAGGTTTGTAAACACATTAGGAATGAAATCTGAAATAAAGTTCTCAATAGTATTTGTTACTTATTCTGTGTCTTTCTGTTGTACAGACACTTCCTTTTCACTGTTAATCCTTTTTCACAGAACAACAACAAACAAAAAAAAAAAACAAATGTCTGTGCTATAACATAGAATAGAATACAACATTAATACTACTAATCCTGTCAGTATATAGTCTATGTCAGGTATGGACAAACTAAGGCTCGGGGGCCAGATGCGGCCCGTGCAGCTTTGACCCGTCAGGGGAACTTTCTAAATGATATTTGTTGTTTTGTGTTTGTCATTGTACGTCTACCCTTTCCCTGCAATACCAACATTTAACATATAGAGGGCGTAGAGAAGGCCCTGTGCATATACATTATTTAACCCCAGATAAATGACTTTTACATGTCAGTTATCTACATTTCCATGGACGCTCCATCTTACTACTCCTATCGTGGGCCCTGAGTCTCCGGACTGATCCCTAACCCAGAGGTTCTTAACTTTACAGCCATTGTTTGGAAAAATTATATAGTTTTATGATTTCTAATCATTATTATAACACGGTATTGGAAGTTAAATTCAACTTTTCTTGGAACCTTGTCATTATGGGTTTGCTGGTGGACCCTGAAGACAGACCAGTGGAGAACCCATGTTCTAACCTTCTGTGGTGAACGTTGTTTTGCAGTCGTCCTGATCGGAGACTCGGGCGTGGGGAAGAGTAACCTGTTGTCCCGTTTCACCCGTAACGAGTTCAACCTGGAGAGCAAGAGCACCATCGGAGTGGAGTTCGCCACACGCAGCATCCAAGTGGACGGAAAGACGGTGAAGGCCCAGATCTGGGACACTGCCGGACAGGAGCGCTACCGTGCCATCACATCAGCGTGAGTGGGGGACAGCAGGGGTCAGAGACGGACGCTCCAATCCTGTACGGTGAGAAGAAAATGTCAGTGCTGGGTTTTGGTTCTGTTCCAGGTACTACCGTGGGGCGGTGGGGGCGCTGCTGGTCTACGACATCGCCAAACATCTGACCTACGAGAATGTGGAGCGTTGGCTGAAGGAGCTGCGAGATCACGCCGACAGCAACATTGTCATCATGCTGGTGGGCAACAAGAGCGACCTGCGTCACCTCAGAGCCGTTCCCACCGACGAGGCCCGGGCCTTTGCAGGTGTTTATCACAAATGTTCCCTTTGTGGAGAGAATAAGAGCTAAAATTGTCAGGTCCAACATGTCAACTCTCTCTGTCTGAATCTGACATGCAGAGAAAAATGGTTTGTCTTTTCTGGAGACATCAGCGCTGGACTCCACTAATGTAGAGACGGCCTTCCAAACCATCCTGACAGGTATGTGATTGTCTCCTAAAGTTTTTTTCAAATGGCGCCTCAGCCTTTTGGGTAATAATAATGTGCAACGTCAGCAGCTAGAGGTCAGTGTTTCCCTCCTGTTGTTACCTGTGACTAATCTGAACAGAAGAGAATCTGGATTTTGAGAGGAAATACTGTATTATCTGTCAAGTTGTCCTTAAAATGTCCAACAGTCTGACTCTTGTCCGTCTCCCCTCTCGCAGAGATTTACCGCATCGTCTCTCAGAAGCAGATGTCTGAGCGCCAGGAGAGTGACATGTCTCCCAGCAACAACGTGGTCAACATCCAGGTGCAGCCCACTGAGAACAAACCAAAGATGCAGTGCTGTCAGAACATCTAGCTCTGCCCACTGCCAGCGTGCTGCTACGCCCTCTAACTCCTCCCTCCTCCACCCGTCCCATCACCTCAGAGACATGTAACTACGCAGCGAGGGAAGGACTGACCCCGTCCTCTCAGGGGTGTGGCTCCATCTCTGCCCCTGACTGCACCTCCCTCCTTTACCCACCACTCTCCTCACCCACCCCCACCACCCCTCCACCTTTCCAGGCTTGGTTGAAAATGTGTCCCAGTATAAGAAGTTCCCGTGTGGATGAACCCCCTACTGACTCCTCCCCCTTCCCCAGCTGGACAGCAGGCAGCGAGCATTTCATAACATGTCGAGTTTTATTAGTGTAGACGCGCTGACACACAAATGTCTTAATTTATCATCGGGGTGAGTTCCTCCTCTTCCTCCTCTTCATCTGTTTGTATGATATCCATCATCTGCAGCTGTAAATGAATTTGAAGCACATCACTGATGCTGTAGGGTTTTGTTCCTGTGTATCCTGTCATGGTAGAGCCTCCTCCTCCTCCTCCTCCTCTTCTTCCTCCTCCTCCGCTTTAGTGCAATGTACTGTTGGATTCTCAGAGCCCCGGTGAAATAGCATCTCCACTCGGCTGTGGTGATTTTCCATGTAACTGCTGTGAATGTTGACGGTCCGGCGCGGCCACAGGTGGAAAAACAGTTTTGGTTTTTTTTCCACTCCAACTATGCACAGATCGGCCACTCGATGTCAGAGTGAAAAACAGCAGAAGTCGCCCTGGTCTGACGTCCCATCATGACCAGTGGCGAGTGTCGGTAATCGTCCGTCACCAAGCTGACCTCTGCATGATGCCACGAGTACGTGGACGCCTCACTGAGGGAACAGGAAATGGACGAAGCTGGACTTGAACACACTTTTAGTATCAGATAATCCAGAGTCAGATTAGACACAGAAAAACAAAAAAAAAACCAAACCACTGGTCAACTTCAGCCTGTCCTTTGATTCTCATGTGTGGACAGACATGAGACGGAGCCTTGTTCTGGTCGTAGTGCCTCTTCCTCCTCTGTCAGCAAACACGCCTTTCTCCTCCTCCAACCACTCAGCAGTGACCCACCGCACTGAAGACCAATCACCAACTGAACCTTTGAGTTTTGCTCTGTAGAAGAAGTAGAAAGCAGCTGTGTGTGTGTGTGTGTGTGCGTTTGTGCGTAAAAGCACCAGTGTGTGTGAAGGCTTACGGCAGAGTGTTTGCGCCTGGCTGGCAGCGCCAATGGCGTTTCCTGGAACAGACGGCGCTGCCAGCCGAGCCCGTCCAGACTCGCCTTCCTCGCTCCTTGACTGTTTTGATTTTTTTTTTTAAGTGTTTTTTTATTGACTTTATTCCAACAGTGACTGTAATTGTAGTGTGAACAGGTGTGAATCCATGTTAGTGAATCCGGAGGCTTTCACGTGAGTGTGGTCATATACGACGGCTTTGTTTTTGTACAGACTGAGAAATTGTACAATTTATGTCTATATCTTAAGTTATCTGTTCATCTGATTAAAGCGCACCAGTAACAAACCACGACTTTGTCTCCGTCCTTCAGCCGTGCGTCAGCTGACCACTGTGGTTTTTTAAAAACAAAAGAACATGAAGGGATTTATTAATGAGATGGAAAGAAGATATTTTATCAGTTTAGTATGGGGGGTGGTCAAACATACGGCCCGCAGGCCAAAACCAACCTATGACTGGCCCTAACGAAACCTGAAAAATAACAACGCTGCACACTGACATTCACACTGATGGTTGCGGCTGTTACATCACTTCCTGTTGAGTGATTAGAAAAGTCTCCACTGTCTGAGTTACAACACCTTTATTGGGTCTCGACATGGAGACAGAAAAACAGAAGAGAGAACAACGTCACAGGATTTAACAAGTCACCGTAAAAAAAAAAAAAAAAAAGTTGAGCGTAAAAAAAGAAGTTGTTAAAGTCTGATTGACCACATGACTTCTGAGCTTTGATTAGTGCCGTAGCAACGATCAATTCCCTCAGAGAGGAGCAGGATATAACTTAATAATAAATAAATAAATGATGTGTTCTCACAGTGGGTTAGATATATATATATACAGTCCTGGTGTCTGATTGGTAGCCGCTAGAGGGCGTTTGAACTTTTTGGGTTGGCCTTCCCCTGTTTATAACGTGATGATTCACTGTAATATGACTGAAAAAGGAACATTAACATGCATGACAAGAAAAGAACATCACAACAGCTGTGAGTGCCCCCACAACAGCTGTGAGCCCCCCCCCCCCCCCACACACACACACACACACTGTCAATATGTTGATAAGAAATAAAAAAGATCAGTATAAAAACACACAGTATGATCAGAGTGTGAACCTGTTCAGTTTCATCTTGACCTCAGAGAATCATCAGTGAACAGACTCTACAAAGACTCACGGATTCTTTAGCAAAGTGTGATATAAACACCACCACCACCACCGCCACCACCGCCGTCGTCGTCGTCGTTGTCTGCAGTCCAGGAAAATAAGGAAGGAAAACACTTTCAAAAATGCACCAAAAAATGTAATCTGGGTTTTGGACATTTATTAAAACCTTTATTTACAAACGGAGCTGATGAAGGAAGCTGGAGGAAAATGTTTCTCACCTGAAACTATATGGACAAATGTTCACATCCCTAAAAAAATATATTAAAAACAAAAAACAACCCAGCTGTAAAGAACCCACTGTTACAGACAGCAGGTGTTGTGAATTTTTAAGGGTTTGAGAGGGTTTGGGGTTTGAAAAAAAAAAACAAAACTTTGCAGGTGTCAAACCCCTGGTTCACAGACCAGGAGTGGCTCACAAACCTCTGGCCAAGACAACAGTCCTGCACTGAGGTGTTGTAGCTAAACAGTAAATTGATGTATATAATTTGATTGGCCTGTGAATATTTTTATTTATTTTTTTCCCGTTGTCGTCAATCTTTTTTTAACTAGATTTTTTTATGCATTTTTGAAAGTCATGTCTGAACTGATCCAGACTACGACAAACAGTAAGAACGTCGGCAGAACCCAGAGAAACAGGAACCTTTACCTGTAGTCCAACAGGTGTGAGCCGCCACAGAGCAAACAGAACCAGAACCAGAACCATAGTTTTACACTGTCTCTCTGCTGTAGTCTGGACACCTGTAAGTGTTTAAAAAACGTTAATAGTCCTGAGACCTCAGGAAAGAAACATTCTGGGAGACCACCTGATCAGCTGTCTCCACAAGGACTTGGATTTTAAACTCCTTTAAGAACACAGTATGAGGTCAGCTAGTACTTTTTATCCTCTCAACCTGCTGCTGGTTTCTCTGACACTGCTGTAAATGGACTGTACTGTACTGTACTGTACTGTACTGTACAACTGCTGGCTTCACTCTGTAGAGCAGACACTGGGGGGCGACTGATAAACTTCATTTGAAAGTATTTTCGTCTTCTTTTAAGATCTTTTAACCAAGATCAGAAGTAGGCGGTACCAGAAGCAGCACCAAAAGCCAGGTGTACAATGTGAGATTTAAATCCAAGTTTTTTTTCAGTAGTGTAATGATCAGTGATCAGGTCTGATATCACCTCACTATTGATTGTGTGAAAAATCAAAGATGTTTTAAATCTTGTTGATTTTACCTTAACCTGCCGCTGATACGGAGTAGAAAACCAGTCAACAGCAGGGGGCAGCGTAGTGGAACTGACAGACCAGTCTAACAAGACAAATCCTGGTCCAAAGACGTTGTCGTCATCGTCAACTTTTCTTTTTCGTCTCTGATCACAGAATGGAACAAACTGTCAGGGAAATGAGTTTTGTTTGGAGTGCGTTCTCCTCATGGTGAGTAACTCTGTAACTGTAACAGTTCCAGGTTCTAACCTACCCGTCTCACCCTCCTCCCTCCACAGTCATGACATCACCTTCTCCACTGCCTTCTTAACTCCTCCCTCTTCTCTCTGACCCTGACCTCCCCCAGTGGTTTTGTGAATATTTGCAGGACTCTCTGCTGCCACCTGTCTTTGAGATTATAAAAGACTAGAACTGAGTGTTACCACGCCTCATGAGAATATACAGGTAGGTGTGTGTGTGTGTGTGTGTGTGTGTGTGTGTTGATATTTGCTGATAAATATTTCACAATAAAACAGGAATTCAGTAGTAAAATGCACACACAGCCACACAGTCTGATAACTGTCCGTTTTCAGGATCGCTGATCATTTCAATCAGTTTATCTTGGATATTATGGCAGCTCCGCCCTGTCCTTCAGGAGGGGCGGGGTCCAGGGGGAGGTCCGTGGGCCGGGGTCTGGGTTCACAGGAGTGAGCTGGCAGGGCTGCCTGGCAGAGGTGGGCTGTGGCCGTGGGAAAAGCTCTGTCGTATGGGAACCAGGTCGTAGTGACTGGGAATGTGGCTGTTCCTCGGCAAATCGTACGGATTCTGAGAACAACAGGGAGGAGACACGGCCGTGGCTGGTCCGTGGACCATCGTCAGGGTGGGCTCTGGGGGAGAAGAGTTGGATCTGGTGTTAGGTCTTGTGTCTCTGTTTTTTAATTAAAGTGATGCGAGTGTGTTCTGAATGTTACCAATGTCGTAGACGTTCTTGACAGGAGCTGAACTGGGGCTGGGACTGGAGCTGCTGCTGGTGGTGACCACAGTGACGGCCGAGCAGCAGTGAGCCACCTGCTGGTGTCGGGCCGGCGACTTCATCTCCACGTAGCTGCTCTCTGGATGTTTGCTCACAGCAGCCGCCTCGGTGATGGTGGCGTATGGGTTCTCACTGTTGAGGGAACAAGTGCTGGACAGAGAACCCTTCATGTAGTCTGTGGAGACGGGAACAGAGAGGACAGTAGAGCTGCATCAAAACTGTGGGACACATCCACATCTGTGTAGGTTCTTAGTCTTTGATTCTCAAGAAAACAAACTTCAAACCACACAAGTGATTGGTCGACCAATCAGAGCAACAACAGCAGGTGCAACTTTTCAGCTTTACACAAACCATGTATCATATTTAAATGTTAGTAAAATATAGAATATTACTGATTTCTTCTGCAAAATATAAACATCAACAGACTGGTCCTGTTGGAAACAAGGGTGTTAGAATAAATGTAACATCAAAGGAGAATCATCACAGGAACTGAGGCCAAGGAGAAAAGAAACATTTGTCATTCAGGTGAAAAGGAGCAGGAAAGAAACGATGTCTGTGTAAAAATATTCACAACGAAAATAAAGCCGTGATCCCAAAGTCAAGGATCATCAAATTACCCAGAACAGCTGCAACATCATCCACTCATGCTGTGGTTATGGACCATGAGTGGACAATGAATGACCTCCACTTCTCTGTCAACACATTCTCAACTAGTTCTTCTTCATCACTGAACTTTTTCTTAAAACCAAGTCCTTTCTACTGTTGTTCTCGACGAACAACAAGACAAATGAATGAAATTTACTTTAACCAATTTAATTTATCCACCTTTCCATTACTTGGTCTCAGGGACAGCAGTCTCCACCACTGTCTCCCAAACCACATTGCTCCATACTCTGAGTCTTCCTGTGGGTGGAGACTCCACTGGAAGTTATGTGGGCTGGGACGGCTAAACCATCATGGTGGTTCAGAACCTGGAGCTGCTGCAGCCAATACAATATTATTTCACTTAATGAGCATTCTAGGGCCCCGACCCCCACTTTGGGAACCACCACCCTAACCCATCTGTCCTGGCGAAAACATCAGAGAGGAGCTGTTCTGGGCTCCTTGACTTAAAGAAATTAATGGCGAATAGGAAACAGGAAGTGATGCAGGAAGTGACAGCAGTCAGGAGAGGAGTGTGTTCAACCCGTGGAGCCACAAACATGGTCAGCTCAATGGACAGGAAATGCAGGGTTAACTTGGTCAGTCTACCTCTGCAGCACGGCTCCAGGTGGACGCTGTAGCGACGGTCGAGGTAATATAAACCTGTACGGTGGACACAGAGCCGTTAGGGAACATTAAGACCTTGGTTTAAGTTCATCTCAGGCCAGCTGTGAGATTCCTCACTATGCCCCCCAGGTGGTCCGCCCCATTACTTGGGGAGCCCTGTTATAACCTATGCCACTTATGACTGACCCAGCTGACCAAGGTTGGAGTAGGATCCCCAATCTGGAGCACTGTTCCGGTGTCGCTTCTTCATCTTGGTCTGAAAAAACACACAACATTTCAGATAAAAAAAATCAAATCAAATCAATAAAGATTAAAGAAAGAAAAGACGTTGTCCCCAGAGACACAGACACAGGAGAGGGATGACCTACGACTAAGGACATCCACAAAAACAGGACCTGTTGGACTCATCTGTTGGTACCTTCTTTACACAGAGACATTCTGCAGTATCTTCACTCATTTGTTTTAAAGGACTAGTAGATGGATTTCTATTAGTTTCTGATGTGAAGAACCTTCTGTGACTGTAGGGACAGATGAGCAGGTGTGTTCTACTGGTTCAGTTCATTAAGTGGGTTTTTCTAATTAGTCTGGACTCATTCATCATTTAACAGTATAACTACTGACAGCCTGTAAATACTGGACACTGTGTCTTTATTCAAACTAATTATTTTATTAGTTCTAATCCAGTGTAACTGAGGTGATGGACAGGAACAGGTCAAATCTTATTACTGACTGACACACATGGACCCCTCCTCCTCTCCATCAGCCCTCACCTTGATGCTGCTCCTCTGCTCCGCCCTGTTGTAGTGCAGGGCGTAGCTGCACGGCCTGAGAGTTTGGAAACTTGAGAAACAGCGTTTGTTGAAGCTGCTGCTGCTGCTGCTTGGAGGAGAGGAGTCGGAGGAGGAGGAGAGGAGCCCTGTGCACTGCAACGCTGCTGATGCTGCTGCTGCTGCTGCCACCAAAGCACATTAGAACACACACACACACACACACACACACACACACATAGGTTTGAAAAACAACACACTGAACCAAAGGCTGTGTGTCCACCTGAGGACGAACCAACTGGTTGCACAGTTGCACAGTGTTGGTCTAGACTTGGTGAACAGAGGGTCATCAGAGTGGGCTGAACCCCAGATGTGGGCCTCAACAGTTAATTCATCTGGTCTAGACCAGGAGGGAAGTGGGAACAGAGACAGATTAGCAGGAAGAAAACAGGAGACAGCGCCAACATCTGGAACCAACAGGTGTGACAACAGGTGCTGAGATTAAAGGGAAAACAAAGCTGGAGTTGGAGGAAAATGTCACCAGCTGAGGTCCTCAACACGTGGCCCATGGACCTAAACTTCAAGATTGGATATTGTGTAGTCATACAGTTGTCAGGAGGAGACCTCACCTGAGAGCGAGTAGTCTGTGGAGTTGATATGCAGGGCTGGAGTGTAGGTGACGGCCGGGATGTGGCGACCCTTTTGCCTCTGACGATAACGGAACCAGATGACGAGGCCGAGCATCACCATGATGAGGAGCAGCAGGAAGACGATGCCCAAGATGGCACCAGCTGACTGCTGATCTGAGGCCAGCGATGGGCTGATCTTAGTGTAGGGGTTCAATTCCTCCATCATCAGAGCAGCTGAGGGAGCAGACGAAGGTCAGATCACTAATGAACAACCTGTTACTGTTTAGGTGACAAGGAAAGAAAACAAAAACTCTGCAGGAAACTTCAGTGCCGTCAAATAAACCACCTTCACCTCCAGGCAACAGAAATGTTTTCTTTCTTAATTTGCTTCAACATGGATTTTTCCAGCTTTTACACCACCCACCAACCCTGAGAAGATCGTTCTCTGCAGGTAATGACCAGTAAAAACGACACAAGGACCCAAGCAGCTCAGAGCTGAGCTGTTCAGACCAGAATGGAAGAGAAAATTTATCAGACGAAAACACAGTAATAACTCAGCTTCTCCCTGTACTTCACTAATTCACCACTGAAGGGAGCCAGAATAACATCAGTGATAAATGTACTGTATGACTGAGAGATAAACAATTTAAAAAATTTCCTGATTCAATATTGATTTTTATTTTTGTGATTTGATTAAAATCTTATTTTTGATTCAAAACAATTTGCTTCATGAATGATTCAAAAAGCTTTTCAAATTAAGTGCTGTTCTAAAAAAACTAACCTGCAATGGCTGAGTAAAAACACAAGCAGACTTTTGAAATGGGCCACTGGTGGACACTATTTACTGTCAACAGAGTTTACAGACATCCCTAATCCCTAACATTATGTGTTCACTGGAGTCTGAAAAACTCAGACATTATAACATGATAAATCCCCAACCATCACGATGTGAACAGATAGTTTGTTATTTATTTTTTATGGAAACCTCTGGTGCTGCACACATACAGAAGAACTCACCCTGATCACAGCGGATGCCTTTGAAACTGATGCTGCAGTAGCAGGTCCCTGTCACATGGTCACAGGTGGCGTTGTTCATGCACTCGCAAAGCTCCTGGCACCCGTAACCAAATGTCCCCATTGGACACTCTGTGGACAGGGGACAGCATGTTTATTGTCCTTTGATTATTTGTTTGAGGAAATTGACAAAACGACAAACAAGATGATCGTCCATATTTTTTGAAATTCTCTGATGGAAACACCAGTGAAGAAGACAAGGAGATTTGGTTTGGTTAAATCTCTCTCTCACTCACTGAGGTCACAGCTCTGTCCAATGAAGCCAGTTCGACACAGACACTGTCCAGAGACGTGGTCACAGTCGGCACCGTTGTGACAGTGGCAGACCTCAGCACACTGGGCTCCGAAGAAACCTGTGGGACAACCTGTAGGAGAAGCAACTGTGTCCTCATCACAGAGACCTCTGACGTCAAATTGGACTTGTCTCTCTACACATTAGCAGAGTATGTTGTCTCTTTAGTTAAGGTTTGAAAGTTTGAAAAGTCGTATTCTGACTTCAGAATTAAATCATAAAGTCATGGAATAAATATGTTTTGAGGCGGAATAAGCTCTTGAAGGACTATTATTTTGACAAACTAAAATGTAGTTATAACGTCTGCCACTAGATGGAAACGTCGAACCGAATATGCGTAGCAGCGTTACTGTAAAAATTGGAAGAGTTTGTTGTTTTGGTGACATTTTGCAGATTCTTAACTTTAACCATAGATGGAGCATTTTTTCAATTGAAATACCTGACATGTAAAAGTAGCTGCATTTGTTCTACTTGAGGTTTAAGTGTGTTGTGTTTGTATGCGTGTGTTTCTAACGTTGAGTGCAGTAAAGTCCGGTCCATCCTGGGCCACAGTCACATTCTCCGTCCATGGCACTGCATTGGGCTCCATTGTGACAATTACATGTGTGAATGCAGTCTGGTCCCCACGAGCCCTGAGGACATGCTGCCAATGACACACACACACAGGCAGAGACAAAGAGTACGTCATCCGCCTGAAGACAGGATGTGACAGGGGTCTGGACAGTCAGAGTCTTCATTAGTCACCACAGACTGAGCCATGGTGGGCCTCTGCTTAGCGTTGGTTGGACAATTACTGTCACAGCCCGTGGACCGATGACCAGCGTTGGATTAGTAACAAACAGCAGATCGGTGTCTTACGCTGGGAACAGTCTGTGCCGATCCATCCAGGGTAGCAGTGACACGCTCCATCAACGGGACTGCAGGTGCCGTTGTTGGTGCAGACGCACTCCTCGCCACAGGCCTCACCGAACCGACCGGCAGGGCAGACTAGAAGAAACAGGAATTAAATGGGTTTAAAACTCATTTATAAAATGACAATTCATTCTGGAATTATTGTTTTATCTCAGCAGATCACAAGTTTTGAAGTAGACCCGTCTTTAACCCAAACAGCAGTACATTCCAGCTGAGATGGCACCTGTAAAAATATGTATTTCATCCATATTGGACATCTGGAAAAAGTTAAATAAGATAAGGAAGAACTGCCACTATTTTTTGTTGTGTCTAAATGTTTTTGTCTTAATATTGTTTCCTTCCATCATCTAATACTTTATTTAAGAGAGAGACAGAGCGAAGGGACATTTTTCAGACAATTTATAGATGCTGTTAAAAGAGAAAACAAAAAAGAACCTGTGACAAATTGATTGTTACGAAATTCAGCAAAACTTATAAATCAATCAAGAAAAAATAATACACACAGCACATTACAGAGGTACGCAGCTGAACAACTCCAAAGATAAAAACCAGAGATGAGGTTAACATTAACTCCAAACTCTGTATGGGTGTGAATGGGAGTGTGAATGGTTGCCAGCCTTTCTCTGTGACCACGCAATGCAATGAGCTGACAGTAAAGAGAGGAAAATGAAGAGCTAATTAGCACAGAGCACTGTCCCAGTCCTGCTCATTAAGTCTGTTAAATACCAGTGTGTTTATCAAGCACATCCACCAAGTTCATGTTCTGACTTCAACACAAGTCGAGCAGAGTGGAGTCAGACTCCGGTAATAGTTACATAAGAGTTCGGAATAGATGTCATAATGAGTGAACATTGGTGGAATTCACGAAAAAATTAAATTCATCTGGTTGAACAGGGGAGAATAAAGGCTGTTAGAACAGAACCACAGAAAGAATGAATGAAATCGAATGATCACAGAGCAGGTAAAGACACAAAAGACAACGTCCAGCTACAGACCTGCAAAGTCCCTAGAAGGTCAAACTTCTGATTCCCTGAGAAGATGGTGACCTCTAGCACAGATCACCAGATGACCATGGTCTGTACCAGGAGTTGATCATTGACATGGGTTCCCTGTGTCCTGATATATATAATATAAAGAAACTGGACCTGAGAGACCGCACTTCAGTTACCAGGTGGGAAAGGCAATTGAGGTAGGATACATGGTAAAGACAAGGGGCCCCAGCACTGACTCTGGGGGGACCCCTGTAACAACACAGGTATGCAGCTGTCTGAAAGGACTCACCGACTCGTGTCTATAGTTGACTCATGAGACTGAAAACCAAGTTGGGGTCAAGCATTTTGTTTGTACTCAACTATTCACCAGTGGACGACTGCAGGCACTGACCTTGGTTACAGAGGGAGCCAGAGTAGCCAGAGAGACATTGACAGTGACCAGTCACATGATGACATGCCCCGTAGCTGTGGTCGCAGGGTGGACACGACTGGCTGCAGCGCTGTCCATAGTAACCAGAAGAGCAGGCTGAAGACGACACACACACACACACACACAAACACACACACACACACACACACACACACACACACACACACACACACACACACACACACACACACACACACACACACACACACACACACACACACACACACACAAACGCAATGAGAATGTATGTGTGGAAACTTGTTGACTCCTCTTCCTCCTCCCTCCTCTTCCTCCGTCTTTCCTAACTGGTGCTCATATTGACTGTAATTGATTCTGGTGGAGGTGGCTTGATCCCAGCGCTCCACAAACATGGTTTCACTAATTAACTGCTGAGAGGAACAGAGAAGAGTCTGGTTCTCCCTGCATTAACATTTTTTCTTTTTTTTAACAAGTCTAAGTTAAAGAGATGAGAGACCAGAACGCTGCAGCAGTCGCACTTGCAACCACGTGTCCCGAGCTGAGGACAGTGTGCGGGGGAGCAGCGTCTCCAGCCAGTCTAAACCACTTCTACATCCTTCTGCATAAAGACCTGCTCTGATGGAGGCTCAGACGGTTCCACAGGCACAGAAGAGTAAAAATAAACACAGTAGTCAAAGTGTTTGAGATAAATTTAAGGTGCAAAGATTTTTGGTGTGTACTTTTGCTGCCTCCACTCATTTCCTGGTCTTTTTCAACGTTTAAGCGAAAAAAAGGTGCAGAGGATTATTCTAAATAACATTAAAACTCAGTACTTTAAAAAATCAAGTCCTGTTAAGGAGTTTCTTCTCTTATTTTATTTATTTGTCCCCTTTTCAGTAGTTGCTGCAGTGAATCACTGTTTTCCTTCTCATTTCTTCTTCTCTCTGTCTGTGACTGATTATTACACTGTGTGGATGAAACAGCACATATAATTAACACTAACGGAAAACTACTGCACCAAACAGGTATGTTCGATAATATTGACAGGCCGATAATACTGGAGAATCTGTTTTCTGGAATCACACATAGAGTCCTGGACTGTTGACCTCTTTTGGGGGTTGGACAATCAGCAAAATCAGATATCAGTAAAAATTACCACTGAAGATCCCTTATTACAATACAATTATAAATTCACTCCAGAACACGTTCAAATTTAGGAATGAAGACTCCATATTATAGCAGCTGTGTGTGTGTGTGTGTGTGTGTGTGTACTTCTTCTACAGTTGGTGCCACGGTAACCAGGAGCACAAAGGCAGGTGCCGTCCTCCGGGGAACAGGAGCCTCCGTTTTCACAGGTGCAGCTGTAGGAGCAGTTGGGTCCCCAGTGTCCATCTGCACACACACTGTCACAGTGGACACCTGCAGGACACAGGACGCACACACACACACACAGAGTGATGAAGTGCTGGACTCTCTCCAACAGACTATAAATAGGTCAGCACAGTGTCTGACCCGGGTCCGACTGCAGCCGTGTTCTTCCTGTGGTGATCAGCAGTTGTTGTGTTTGAAAACTCTCTTTTCTCCAAAACACTAACAGACTGACTCAACATGGAGAGAACCGTGTGTTTGGGCGAGTGTTGTGAAAACACAAAGGTTTAAACATAATGTAAAGTCTACACTGAATGAACCTGAGGTGTGAATGCTGATTGGTTAACCCTACAGTGATGTCACTGTAGGCTAACTGCAAAGTAGAATTAAGAAAATTGTTATATTATTTAAGTAAATATTAGCCCTAAAGTCCATCAACCTTCCCCACATATTTATTTAACAGTAGAGCTGAAGAACAGAACTATCAGACAAACAGGTAAAAGAAATATTGGAACATGGAGAAGAGAGAAGAGAGGGAGGGAGTGGACGACACACAAAGGGAGATGATGAAAGATTATATGATGAATGAGTCATTTCTATGTCCATCTCTATCAGCCGTAGGAAGGTCAGAAAAAAAAGATGCACCAAGAGACCATTTACTTTGATGTAAAGTGGGACCAATGTCTAACAATTAGAATTTACCAAAGAGAGCCCATAATTATTTCTCTAAGTTGCGATGCTACCTTCAAATTCACCTAAATATAAAGAAACATGTAACATTGTTTATTGTTGTGTTGAATCCACTGTGAACAAACTCATTTCCTCTCATTGCGACGCAAACAGGAAGTTACTTCTCTGATCACTGTAGGATTTGTCCTAGTTTTCTGGGCCTCAAAACCATCCATTTACCTGGTAGGAAACCTGTTAACTACAGCCAGACTAAGGTGTGGACTGGACCACTGTCCTGGTCCACTTCATCCTTCATCCAATTTGCTCATACGCTCAAACACGTAGCAGCTGCTCTCCTCTGTATCTGACACAGTATCTATCTATCTATCTATGTCCAAACCATCTCAATCTGTCTTCTCTAGCTTTGTCTCCAAACCTTCCTGTCTGTGTTGTCCCTCTAATCTCCTCATTCCTGATCCTGTCCATCCTTGTCTCTCCTAAAGAGAATCTCAGCAGCATCTTTAACTCCTGCAACTTCACCACCACTGCTCCTTGTAACCTCACAAGTTCTCTTGTGTTGGTGCAAATTAACTCAAGTCCTGGACAGATAACAGCAAGGAGCAAATATTGTTAAGACCAAAAACCGCGGGACATTCTCTGTTGGTGGCGCTGTCTCCCATTAAACACCAGGACAAACGCTAGATTATAAACTCAAAAACTCATAAACTCAAAACCTGATCCACACCCGATGGTCTCACTGACCATTTGACAGAAAAGTCAAAGTCAGAAAAGTCACATGCACACGCACACTCATGCACACTCCCCCCTCCATTTCTGTCTGTTTTATGTCTGCTGCTCATTAGAGAGTTCCACAGAGGCAGACAATACGTGTGTGGACACAGAGAGACATTTCAATTAATAAAACACATCTGCTGTAAAGTGGGTGAGAAACACATTCATTACAATGTGCAGTGAGCAGGGGGGAGGAAAAGGGGGGAGGAAGAGGTGTAGAAATTAGGAACTTAACTTAAAATTAAACATGAGAATTCAGACAAAGAAAAATCTCCTGACCCAGTTTAATTACAAGGATTTTTTTTTTCTAATCTCCGTCTCAGCTTTTACTTAAGCGTACTGCAGACGCATCCGCCCTGGGTTTACTGTTCACTCTGGGCCGCTGTGTCCCACTTATACTTTTTAAACTACACTACAATGAAACAAACTAAAAAGTTTCAGGAACTCAGAAGTGAAGAACAGTCATTTAACAAAGACGGGTCCTGGAGTTACTGAGATCTGGTCTGGAAATGTTCATGGGCTGTGATCCAGAGCCTTTTAGTCTGTGGGATTAAACCTTCTTCCACCTTCACTAACATAGTTCTATAATCAAACCCACAGAGCAGTTTAGAATTTTCCACAGCACCTCCATTTCTGGCCTCTGAACTCACCTGTCCAACCTGTGAGACAGCGACAGAAGCCGTCCACTGGGTCACAGCCATCAGAGTGGACACAGTCACATCGTTGTCTGCAGTCCAGCCCGTATGAGCCGTCCTAACATCAACAACACAATAACAACACATTAGAAATGTGAACAGAAAGAGTTGGTAAGATTTTGTCCTTCAGGAGTTAAAATGTAATCATTGCCCTCGTCCACTCCCTTCACCTCTTCTTCCTTCATGTTCCTGTGTCCATACATTAATGACAGTAGAACCTCAACCTCTAATCTGTTCCACAGCAGCTCCTCCTGTGTTGATCCAATCATATCTAGATATCTAGAAAAAACTATTTTGTTCCAGCCCCCGGAAATATACTGTTTATATAAATTGACGGACAAACAGACGTCAAGACGGACAAAGAGCCAGGTCAACAATGAAAAAAATGACCAACTGAGAGACAGTGAGTGTTTCCATACTCTACCTGTACTGTTGATCATGAGCTTAACAGAGCTGGAATGGAAACAATGACCACTTACTGGACAAGGCGAGTCACAGAAGACCCCTCTCCAGCCTGATGAACAGGTGCAGGTACCGTTGACTGGGTCACAGGCAGCTGTGTGGGCGCACTGACAGGTCTGATTACAGTTCCTTCCCCAGGTCCCGCTGGGACAAGGGATGGAACAGTCCACACCCTGCCAGCCTGACACAGACACAGGTGGAGCAAGGACAGGATTCAGATGCAGTAAAAGTTACAACAATCTTCGAACCATGTGACTGAACTCTGTTAGGTTCTAACAGCTGAACGTCAGGTTCGTCCATCAGTTACCTGCAGACCTCTGCTTTAACCTGGGCGTTAAACAGAAAGTTTTCTTTTTAACGCTAACACTTTTGGTCTTAAACTCCTAAAAGGAAAATAAATGAAAGTTAATGGGGTGGAGTTCTACACCCCCAGAGTCTCTGGTTTTGTGCTTCCTCCTAATTAAACTGGTTCTTCTTGATGCTCAGAGAAACATTAATAAAAAGATGCTGACATTCAGTGAGGACCGCAGAGTGGAGGCCGCTCTCAGTGACGCCCCACAGTGGCTGTTTGTCATACAGGCCTGAGAACCAGGCTGGATGAAAGGTATGATGGACCTGGGTCAGACTGGTTACGACCCCAGTGTATTTGTTAACCTCAGCTGTGGAGTTTGTTCCAGGACTGTTGGAGGTAATGTTAGCTCTCTGTATGTACTGTATGTATGTCCATTACCGCCATCTGCAGGACAAGGTGTTTGCAATAGAGTTGGTGAAAGATGTATGAGGCATTGAAAACAGCTTATTGTCCATAATAAGTCATTTAAAAAGAGCAGTTACAGATGTGCAAATTCTAGGGCACGAACATGGTCTGAACCAGTGTTAGTGGAAACAAACCTTCTCTGCAGGTGCAGGAGCCATCAAGGTGTGAACAGGAAATCTCATTTTGGCAGAAACATGACAGGGAGCAGTTGATTCCGTAAAGACCTAAGGGACAGCTGATGGAACAGTCATCACCCTGAACACAGACACCACCAGGAGGACAAATTAATAATTGACCAAAGGTCTGAAACAAAAGATCTGAGAACACGTTAAGACCTCAGCACGTTTTCAAAAAACAAGTAAAAACTGCAATATTTTTCTTGGTGAATACACAGGGGTGTACTACTGAATAATGAATACCACTTATCACCTAACTACAACCGCAGTAATTTTGTTAAATGCTCAAGAAAATAAAGTTCTTGCGTCATCGCAGCTTCACTGATGGTCAACAGGTGGAGCACACACATGCTTAGAGCCCTCAGTTTGTGTAAATGTGCTGACACCGGCTGACCTACATCAGTTCTGCACCTGTTCTTTGCATTTCCCATGAAGTCACCATATGTGTGGAGCTGGCAGTAGTCAAGCAGTCAGCAGGTTCCACTGCTGGAGCTGCACTGGTGCCACATGTGACCCAAACATGTGAGTTGGAGAACGAAACAGAAGATTTGACTCAGATGTTACTGAGAATGAGTTTGATTCTTCATTCAAACTGAGTCTGAAGTCGAACCCTCCACTTACATTGACAACAGTTCTGTGATTGTCATTAAAACCTCATCAGCCACTGCTGCCGTCCCAGATGGTTTAATAGCCTTAATATAAAATACATAAAACAAACCAGTTGCTAAACCTTAGGGGCGTGTGACAGTCCAGGACCTGGTTGACCATCTAAGCTCTACATCAAAACCAGTTTTAACTTCTTCCTCTGACATTACACATCAACTTAACAAAGTCTGTCTAGCAGATTGGCATCTATATGTACACAATGACAAAACCATTATCTCTCCTGCCACCCAGTAATGGATGAGAGAGTGAAGATGAGTGGATGGATTTTATCTCAACTTCTTCTCTTCTAATCTAAAGTTCTCCTCTCACCATAAACCCTGGTGCACACACACACGCCCCGGTGGTACCATTGCAGTCGGCTCCGTTGGTACAGACACACAACTCCTTGCAGCCATCGCCGAAATAACCTGGTGGACAAGTCTCATTGCAGAAGAGACCCGTCCATCCTGAGGAGCAGGAACACTCCCCTGACAGGGGGTGACAGCTGGAAGGAAAGGAACACAGAAATCCCAATCAGAGGGGAGGAAACACACAAGGGTTTTTCACAACAAAAGAGGTAGAGATAGGGTTATCTCTTCAGACCCCTAGAGTTCTCTACCTGGGCCTGTTTGTGTGTATTTGTATATGAAAATAATATTATGATTTAATATTCTGTCCTTAAGAGGAAATTATCCAACAAATGAGAACGAAGAAAACTCAGACTTTGTTTTTATTTACAATTAGGGATGTCTGTTATTAACACTTTAATAAAATGCCTATATTTTCCAAACACTTAATGTCGAAAGCCGATATAAACTGATACAAATAAAAACCTGGTAATATAGAACAGATTTAACAGAGTTAAAGTTAGCAGTGGTGGACTTCAGGTTGGAATCCACCGGCTGTTAGGTTGCCACTGAGGTGCTGTGGTCGTCGCACCGTCCCGACCTACATCACTTATGGCTACAATATGGTGCAATGTGATTTGGGTGGCGCCAGCTGCCCCTGCAACCCGCCAACGTACAAGCAGATGGCGATAAATGAATGACGTAAGATGTAATGCTGCCATCTAGTGACTTCCATTAGCCCTTTATCCACAAAACAGTTTTTAGGGCAGACATCATTTTGTGAAACCTACATATTGTTTTTTTGTTTTTGTTTCAATGACCTCAGCCTGTGTGAGTGTGTGTGTGTGTGTGTGTATGTTTATACCTGAGTGTGTGTTCAGTGACACATGGACAGTGTTTGTCACACAGGACTCCATATAGGCCACTGGGACAGAAGCGGTCTTCACAGCTGGGTCCTTTGAAGCCGTCGTTACAGAGACACGCCCCATTGATGTGGTAACATTTGGCTCCGTTCTGACAGTCACACTTGTGGGCGCACTGCGGCCCATAGGTCCCAACAGGACATTCATCCTGACACCTTAGAAACAAGACAACGGAAAGATGTGAAAGAAAAGAAAGACAAACAAACCGTGGAGAGAAGTTCTCTGGATGTTGGGTCACTTTGTTTGTAGGACTTTGAAACTCAAAACCGTTTTCAAGGAAAGATGTTTTTTCTGCATTTGAACCAGTGAATAAACACTAATTACTACTGAAACTGAAATGGGCATACAAAGGACGAAGGACTGTGTTGCATCATCACACAGATTTCCCAAAGTTCCCCTGACGCTGCACACGCCAACATTATTCGGAGGTCAATCTAATTGTCTTGAGACCTTTCTGAAGCTGAAGGTTACAGAGACGTGGGTTCAATGAGCTTTATTCAACACACGTAGGTTTGAAAAGACCAACAACAACAACAAAAAAAAAACAGTCAGAGACAACAACACGACTCATCTGAGCCAGATCTCCACATCTATCATCCATCTGATGCTGGAGGAGTGGTTGGAGCTCCAGGTCAGATCAGGACAGTATGGTGCAGTCAAAAGGTCCACGATAACAAAATTAGAAAGGCAGGAGCCTGGACACACTGTGTCAATTGTGCACTAAGTGGAGCAGAAGCTTATTTCTAAAATAGTGGGGCGAGGCACCTTGAGGGGCCTGGACAGGGTGCGGAGGCAGCGTAAGGGATTTTAATGCTACATGGCACAATGACCATAAGTGAAACACTGTTGTAAAGTCTGTCCAGTCACGGTGGGGAGTGAGACAGACAATAACTGGGCGTGAGACTGGTTCTGTCATTGGTGTACAATTCGGGGCGTCCAGCAGACTCATCACCTGCAGGGAGAGGCTGGTACAGTGCGTTCTACAGACTTTTAACCCAGTAATGGATAAGTGGGTGAACGTGAATGGATGGAGATAGATGGTTGTCCTCAAATAAAAGCAAATAAACCTGAAAAAATAATATTCATACAAAATTTTTACAAAAATATAAAAATAGTAAGAAAAAGTGTAAGAATAAGAAACATAAGTGAAATTACACGAAGTCTGGATGCAAGACTTCATAGATGGTAAAAGTAATTAGCAGCAGTACCACAGTACAGAGCAGTAGTGTCCTCAGTCCTGGGGGTGAGGATGTATTCAACATGGGGAGAAGCTGTTACTGAGCCAACTGTTTTATAACTGGCAGCTTGTTAGAAAATATGTTAGAACATTTGTCTGCTGTTATCTTAATGACAGAGAACATTTAGATTCCATCATAAACTGGAACAATAGTTCTGATTTTCTGGTAATGATTCTATTTTCTTCTTTTCTTTGTTTATTTTTATCAATGTTTTCTCTCTTTCACAAACACAGACAAACCACAGGGTTTCCTCTCCCTCTGCCTCATCTTCTCTGATCATACCACAGTACAATAGTACAATATCATTCTAGCTGTCAGCTAAAGTGCTATCTTAATAAATGATCCTACTCTGTGTCCCATTCCTTCTCTCTACTTTATATCTTGGCCTCCTCTAGACCTGGTTGTAGTCGTTTGTAAATTCTTTATTGTGCAGTCTTTGCCTCCGTCCCCTGTGCCAGTGCAACAATAATTTCCCTAGTGCAGGATCAATAATGTTCAACCTCAACCTTAACCTTTAATCCTGGAGTTATCAACATCTCCACAGACCACAAACCAACTCCACTGCTACAGGCCATCCCAGAGTCTGTGTTTAAAAGGTCCAGCACAGGTTTGAACAAAGACTTCCAATGTGATTGGTTTCACCTGGATTATTTATATTATGTTCTATGTATTATATACTGTGACCACATACCTCTCTCCAATGTAGCCTGCAGTGCATTGGCACTGACCGCTGATGTGGTCACACAGTCCTCCGTTATGACACGTGCACTCCTCTAAACAGTTGACGCCAAACGATCCAAACGCACATGGCTGCGTGCACACTGGTCCCTGGGGTTGGACATACAGGAAGTCCCACTTCAGAATAAAACAATAATGGAATAGAAGTCCAGAAACCTAACGATAATGATTCATTTATACTTATGAAAACATTATTTATTAAGGACGTCTGACATTAACCTTCTGCCCAAATCTTAAATGCTGATTTTGTCCAAACACAATACTTTGCGTCAAACATTTTCAGGTCATAAAATTGAATGAAACCCAGGCATTGTGTTAATGGGTGTTCATTAACAGAAGCAAAGGTGATAATGACTCCAGTAAATATTAAATAACCACCAATAATATTGGTATTGGTAGATGACCAATATCCTGGTCATCCACATCATTTGCTGTGTTATAATTTGAGTGAGAACCCGACCAACTACTCAATGTACTGTACCATCCAGCCAGCAGGGCAGGAACACTGTCCAGTCACGTGATGACAGGTCCCTTGGTTTTGACAGGGACAGAGCTGTTGACACTGGGACCCATGTTTCCCTGGCGGACAAATGTCCTCACAGCTGAAGGAGACAAAGGACTCGGAATTAGCTGTTTGTCAAATATCCATCTGCTGAGAATTTTCAATTTTAACAGTAAACAGCGTCAACCAACTTGAACAAAAACCACTGGAATGTATTTATTGTTTGAACTGTATTTACCAGAGCGCTGCAGAGGAGGAGACTTCTGAGTGTGACTCACTACAGGTGCTGTGGCTATTTGCACTATAATAATGTCATTTTTTTTTTTTTATTTTTAAATGAGTTTAAAAAAATAATTTCTGTGTTGATGAAATGCTGAAGATAAAAAATGAATACGGTAAAATTTAATTTGGAAATGTATAATGATTGGCAACCACTTAGTCCTATGGCCATCACCACTTCTTCTGTGCCTCACACTTATTTCAAGAGGCAGTGGCTCATACATATGTGTGTGTGTGTGTGTGTGTGTGTGTGTGTGTGTATGTGTGTGTGTGTGTGTGCTATCCCCTAGGTATTCCTGAGTACTTAGAATATGCTGTGATATTACCCTGTCCATAATTCAATGACAGAGTATTGGCTTAAATAACTGTCCACCTAAAATACTGCCCTCATCATCATCAATATGAAGGCCCCAAGTGTTTCTGTATGGAGGAGGGGAGGGGCCATTCTAACCCGATAGAAGAAAAATTGTGATTGGTCCATTATCAGCCCATTATTTCACACAAAGTTCTAGTCAAAGTTTACAACAAAGACCTTGGAAGTATTACTCAGATTTATATACTCACTGACTAAAAACATTTATGAATAATACTTCAATGAATACCTAGAACGGCCTGTTCCCCTCTGAATGTAATGCACTTGAAATTGAACTTTGCGGGGCTGGAGGTGTACATTCATGACACAATATGTGAAGTAAATGAGCGACTCACAGGGCTCCCATGTATCCTGGGGCACACAGACACTTGCCAGTCTGATGGTGACAGGTGGCGCCATTTACACAATGGCACTCCAGCATGCAGTCTTTACCAAAGAAGCCGGTGTCGCAGGTCTCCTCACAGCGCCAGCCCTGGTAGCCGTCGGTGCAGACACAGGCTCCAGTGATGGGGTTACACTTGGCTCCGTTGCGGCACTGGCAGCGGTTGGTGCAGTGAGGCCCCCAGAAGTCACTGTCACATTCTGGACACAGAGGACAGAGTGTTTGTGAGATTTGCTCACTTGGGTTCGAATTTATCGTATTGTCACCAGTCTGAACAGACCTTTGAAGAAGGTAGTGGACGTGTGTGTGTGATGTACAGATGGAGGGAAGAATCTGTTTCTATTTGTGGACTGTGGACCTCGGACCACTGGTATAAGTCACTACTTCCTGCAGATCAAGACCAAGCACCATTTGATGAACAGTCCTGATGCCAATGTGGCCCCTGGTAAAAATGGCCCCGTCTTTCTGGGTCACAGCCTGGTGTTTATTTTGTGTTAGAGTCTGATTGTGTCAGCTGACCACAGCGGTGCTGGACTAAGAGCTGAGGGTCTTCATCACATTCACACTCACACAATCACTCTCTAATCTACTATTTAGCTACTTTGTCTTCCGTCCTCCTCCCCTTTCTCCACAAAGTCTCTTTATTTCTCTCATCTAGCGAGTCAAATACCTCGTGCTCTCACGGCGTCAATTATTCAGCAGCAGAGTCCAAATCGAGTGACTAATGACTTTGATCAGAAGCAGCTCGTTGGCACCGAGCAGAACTTTCTGCACTAAAGAAAAAAACAGCAGTGTAATAAAGTGTGGCAGAGCGGGAAGTAGTGAGTCTGGAAGTTCAGTCTGAGATGAGACAGGAGCCAAAACCCTGTCATGGAAACATGCCTCAACGTGTGTGTGTGTGTGTGTGTGTGTGTGTGTACGTGCACGGTTGGTTGGATGAACAAAAGACACTGAGGCTGATGACCAACATCCTCACTGCACACGCTGTTACACAATGAAATATCGACAACAGAGAAATCCTGCTGCTGCTGATTGTGTCGTTATATTTCCTATTATTTTGTAGTTGCTTCAGTGACTTTAACACAGTTTATGGAACGCATTAAGATTTAATAAATGTTCTACTTAACCCGACAAGTGCGTGCATAACTTCATACAGATTCACACACACATAGGCCAACAGACAGAACCATGCAGAGTTCTTCTACACAAACAGACACACACAGGCCAACAGGGCTAAACCAACACCTGAAGGTCATCACACAACAGACCGCTTATCATGTGACAGTTGTGTCTTTGAATGAGGAACTGAAGGACTGTCGGGCTTAGAACTTAAACAAAAACAAACCAACCAACCAACAAAAAAAGGACTGATGGCCTAAAAACATGAAAAAAAATCTGTAAAAAATATACAGTACATATACATTATATCCTGTGTGTGTGTGTGTGTGTGTGTGTGAGAACCAGGTTTGAGTTGAATTTCAGGTAAAGATGAAAAAAACTAAACCTTCACTTTGATAAAAGAGAGTGGGAGTGACAAACGACAAAGAACATGAAAGCAATAAGTGAACCTTGAGCAACAGTGGCAACAGTTGCTGTTAAACTGGAACATCTATATTCTTATCAATGCCTCTTTTAAAATTCTTTTAATTATTTAAATGGTTTAATCAGCTTTTCAAGAGTTACTTGTTCTGACTAATAGCTTTGTTAATGCTATGTGAATTATTGATTAGAATTAAAGATGAACTTCTTTTAGGAACTTTATTTGTGACGTACTCCCATCACCCACTGCAGCCTTTCCCAGGACTCGTCAGGTGAGGGTGGGGTCAAAACCTGGGAAATTCCCCAGTTCAGTGCAGGTGGAGACAAACGTCAGTTCACTGTCACATTCACACTCATGTTCACATCTGTTCTCAGTTCAGATGGGACCTTTACCTAACCCAGCATGATCTTGCATTGATGGAAGATCTCTGCCCTCTTGTGGTCTACACTAATCTGTATATAACCTGTTGCCTCCCAGTCAAGGAAGTGGACTTGGGTCCACAAGGTTCTAATCCAGAATCTGCCACTGAGGGCCTCTGATCATAGCGCTGTCCAAACCCAGATAACCTCCATGAGGAAGGCTGACATTGACAGTATGGAGCAGTGTGATTTGGGTGGCTGTGGTGGAGACTGCTGCCCCTGAGACCAGGTTACTAATTAGAGGATGAAGATGAATGAATGAATGAATAACCTGTACATAAATACTTATTGTGAATATATAAAATAATCAATTAATCCGTTCACCATTGTTTCTCATTTTCATAAAGAATACAAACCACTTACATTATGCTAAATTAAAGTAATATTTCATATTTTAGAATTGAATATTATTGGCCACACAATGACATCATCATTTGTAGTAAACAGAGGACAAAACTCTAATGAGACTCATCTGTCATCCACTCCAACAAACTCATTTAAACTGAACTCACTGATTGAGGGTAAACAGCACAAACTGGCAACCCGACGTTCTCATTATTATGAATGGCTTCATATCAACTCTATGGAGCTCCAATAACTCTGACTGACAGAACATTAATACAAAAAGTGAAAAGCAGACTTTCAAACTCTCTCTGCCTCCACTATTGTTAATATTGTTTATGACGAGGTGATAATTGTTCAACTTTATTTTTAATAGTTTTGAACTACTACTAAGAAAGTTTTTCTTTTGGAAATAATGACCAAACAAAATGTGTTTTTCCCTTAGAAACTGTGTTCACTTTGATGCTGGATATTTGTTGAACGCAGTGGGAAGAACAGACTCCCACAGCAGCGGCAGGTTGAGACTATTTTAAAGACTCATATTAAATACAGTTGATTAAAATATGTTTCAGACCAAAACCTTGTGTTGGTTTCATTAACGCCGAGGCCATAACTTCTGCTGCAGCATTAAAAAGAGCTGAGTCATTATACTGAGGCGCCAACTGTAAACCGTATGCTTATTATTTCTTTAAAGCACACAAATGCTGAAGACGCCGCGGCGCTTTGACAAACGCCTGGGCCGCCGCCAACGTGAGGAAGAGTCACAGAGCAAACTGATGAAAAGGCACAGAAATCACAGGAAACTCTGACTCTGTGTGTGTGTGTGTGTGTAAAGAAGAGAGAGAGGGAGAGAGAGGGAGAGAAGGGGGAGAGACACAGAGAGGGAGAGGGAGAGAGAGAAAGAGAGAGAGAGAGAGAGTGACAGAGTTTTCCTAACACAAACAAATGACGTTACATTGATTTCCTTTTTTCAATTAATAATTCTAATTAGGGCAGCATGTTTCAGACCGTTGGGGATCAATGAGTTTTGTGTGTGTGCGTGTGTGTGTGGTGGGAGGTATTAGGTGCAGTCCAGATGGATGACATCGTCTACAACTGACAAAGCTGGAATAAAGTGTCAGTTCACTGACACGCCAGTGTGTGTGGGAGATTTCCTTCCTAAAGAAGTCATCTTCACACACAGAGAAACACACACTCACACGCACAACTTCTGTTTGTGAAACTCACTGCATCAGACGTTCTGCATGTGAGAAACTGTAAAACCTGCAGAAAAGCTGTCAGTCACGAAGGAGATGATGATGATGATGATGATGATGATGATGACGATGCAGCGGCAGAGTTCACCTTTGTCGTGACAACAACACCCTGGGTTGTGTGTTAATTGTCCAAACCCCCTCCTCTAATGAGAAGCTTTATCATAAACATCTCAACATCAGACGACCGGGGGCTGTGCTGGGGATCATAGGTCAGATCATTATCATCATCACAGCCCAATGATGTCTCCATTCTCCACAAACTCAGTGGGCAGAGATGTCCATCTGTGTTTTCATCCATCACAAACATCCTGAATAAAACTTCCTCATCAGAGGTGAACGATAGTGTTGTATGAAGGTCACTCAGGACCACCACTAATGTCCTACATGTCCTTTTAGGTACGATTTAACATTCTAGGTTTACGTCTTGAAAACAAATGAAGTGCAGCTCCACAGAAACAAAACTACGACCAGACCTGCAATGAAAATGGTGCTTTAGTGGTTGAGGACACACACTTGAGTCCAAAAGATTTTAGGTTCTAATCCACCAACTGCCAGGTCACCACCGAGATGCTCTGACCATGGCACCGTCACCACACACACACACACACACACACAGCAAGTGTGGGTCACAAAGACAAAGAGTTTGCGTTCTTTCCTTCAAAAGGTACCGTCACAGTCCATCAGTGGTTCACATTCTATGATTCATTGCAGAGGTAGAGCCCTCTAGTGGTGCACAGGGAGTCACACGTATGTGTATGAACTGCTGTTCACGTGTCTGTAGAGATTCTCCATGACGCAGGTCTGTTATCCAAAGAGTTTAGTTGTTATAAACTGGACAACTTCTTGGAGATGAAGATAAGGTTGAGACACTAAACATCTTTCAAGCTCTATGAGGTCGTCCAATGATGACAACAACAATCCTTAGATAACAGAGAATCTTCCACCGTGAGTCTCCTTAATAAAACACAGCTCTTCACTTGAATGAACAGAGTAACAGAGATTATTATGGGACTCAAACACAACAAAGAGTTACAATACTATTACAGTCAGTCACCTGTGGTAGATTTGTTGATGCTCATTAAACAGGTTAATACCTTGTGGCCTGTTTGTAATATTGTACATAACAGCATTAATACATCTCTGTGATGTATTCACTCTGTATGTGGTGCAATACAGGTGAGGACAAACAAACAGCAGCAGCAGCAGTTATTGCAGTGCATCTGTACTGAGCAGCTTGTGTTTACACCCAGGACAGGAAAAACTATAAAATATATATAATTTGAACCAAAAAAGTTCTACAGCTTAATTTTGCTTAATTTTGTGTGTGTGTGTGCCCCCCCGGCCCTCGGGCCACACACACACACACACAGATTGTAATGTAAATGAAACATTACTAATGTGATGGACTGTTTCCTTTAAATCCAGATGAGATTTGGACTTAGTTGTGGAGAGACACAGTACAGTACTAGTAGAACTAGCAGGACTACCTCTCCACTGAACGTCCACAGCTTCAACAGGTGACCTGGACAGTCTGAAAGAGCAGTGATAAAAACTCCGGCTCTTGTCTCTCCCTCATAAACAACTCTATGTTCACTGGAGGCACTCTCCCCCGTGACTTTGTTCAGCTTCCTGCTTAAGTTCACTTTCAGTTGGAACATTGGAGAAGTTCTTGTCTTGTGGACTTTGCTGTAGGGTGAGTGTCTCCTTGAACTGCAGCCCCCCTGAGATAGCACGGCCAGTAAATAACAGGTAGGAGAGCCCCGCAGTGTGATAAAGTAATCTCCCTGAAAGGCCGCACACTGAGCTGTGATGCTGGACCCCGGGGTGTCAGACGATGCAACAGCCAATCAGCTTAGCTCAGTGACTTTGTTTCCCTCTCGTCTCCCGGAGGAGCAACGACCTTTGTCCCATTCCGCCGAGCACGGTCTCAGAGGGGGGAGACAAAACTCATCTCCTCAGGAAGCAAGTCACGTTTGTCTCTTACTTTTCTCCAACACTCGCCTGCATCTTAAACACATCAGTGTCAGTTCCTCTCAACAAGTTGTTTTGTCTGTTATAAGTAACACTTGAGGAGGTGGACGTTGACTGGAAAATGAGGATGTAAAACATTTTTATTGGTTTGAAGCTTTCAGGAATGTTAAAGGTTTATCAAACAAAGGTCAGACAGCAGATCGAGATTCACACATTCATATTTTGCCAACATAGGTAAGACAACAACAACCACATTACCCCTGAAAATCAATGAACGGAAACAGAACAGAAAATAATTCTGTGTCCATATGTCACCTTGTCTCTAATGTCCACTGACCAGCTCAGTCTAATGTCTGACCATTCACATATCTGACCCTCGTCTGCCAAGTACGACGTGGTTGTTGAGAAGAACATGACGCATGAAATCAAAGGTCATATGAGAAGGAGTACGGGTGAAAAAAGCCAGTGTCAGATGTGAAAATATAACGTTTTTTCCCTCCGCAGCTGTGACCAGTTGCTAAAGCTCCGTGAGCACTGACATTTGAATTTGCAAAGTTAAACTTGACTGTGAATAATAGAGTGAAGTGAAGCAGAGCTGAGTATTAACTCAGTCCAACAAACAAAATACAGAAAACCTGAGCTGAGTGAGAGACCAGCGTCAACGCTGCTGAGGGAACGTTTGTTTGCACTTATTGATTAACTATTTAATTGCAACTTGAAGAGGAGTGTAAATTAGGTTTGGACAAAGAAGAAGCTGCAATGGCACATCTGCTGTAAGCTCAATGTCCAGGCCGCGGGTCTGGGACATACTGGAGAGAACCCATCTGTCCAGTCCACAGTTAAAGACACCATAGTTAGAGATACTGCAGTCAAAGATACTATAATTAGGGATAACACAGTTACACCGTAGCACTGTTAGGGAAGGATACTGTAGTTAGAGATAGTCAAAGCCTTAGACGGTCTAGTCAGAGATATTACAGTAAAATAAAGTCCTTTTAAAGACACTATAGTTAGTAGTAATGTAGTCAGAGCTTATTTAGTAATAGTCCAAACTGTTGGAGATCCTATTGAATGACAAGTTTCCAAAGGTGAATTGATTCACATTTGCTGCTCCAGTTAACAATGAGGTCAGACAGACGTCTGTGTAGTGGTAAATGAATGAATGTATGTATGTATGTATGTATGTATATATATATATATATATATATATATATATATGTAAAAATATAACGTAAAATATAGAAACATGGAGGAAAATAAATGGAAATAATTTATATATATATATACATATATATATATATTTGTGTGTTTGGCCCTGCTGAAGGTCTGTTGTTAATCAATAACAACAATACCAATTAAGGAGGACAATGTAGACATGATGTCTCAGTCCTGCCCTCTGTCTCTTTCAATCTGTGACCAGAATAAGTCTCTAACTTGACAATTCTGTGTGGACCAGACATGGCTGGATTTTTATGTCCAATACTGTAGATACTGTAACATGGAGTATCTGTCAATACCATTTTTTTTATTTTATTTGACACCTTCTTTACTCTTCAGACATGTTAGAAGCAGCTTCTACTTTAAAGATGATTTTCTTGTTGGTAAGACATTTCCAGTCCAGCTAATGGAACAGCTGAAGCTCTCACTGATAGAGATTCTGTCACTGTGATGTAACATTTACTTCAGTGAAACATTCAAGTTCATCCATTTCATCCACAGTTACACAACAAACTGCTCCAACTGAGGAGTGTCTTATTGGGAACATTGGTTTCCTAGGCAACAAATGGAACCAGGCTGAACATTGTTATTTTTAAGAAACAAAAGCTGAACTTTCATTAATTCATTCACTCATCATTCAGTTTCCAGGTCATGACTGTCACATACTGTGAGCGTTCCTGTGTTTGATGAACCCACAGGGCAACCAGACAGCTGGTGGATTCGAACCTTGCAGACCCAAGTCCACTACCTTAACCACTAAGACACCACTACTACCCTACTGAACAAACTAGAAAAAATATTGTTTGACAACAATCAGACTGATGTTACCAACCTGTCACACAGAAGTCTGACAAACTAAACACATAATATGAATGGTTTCAGGTGAGTAAAGAATATTTTTTTTCAATATAAATGTTTCAATCATTATGACCATTGTGACCGACGGGCAGTGAACTCACCACTGGAACAATCCAGTCCTCCCCAGCCAGGTTCACAGTGACATGTATCTGGAGAAACGCAGCGTCCGTGGTCACACTCCGCTGTACACAGAGCTGGACAAAGAGGAGAGGAAGTGACATCATCAGTTTCTGTGACTTGACATTTGACTTCATTGTTATTATCCATGAAGAGTGTAAAGAAAAATAAACATACACTAAAAAAGTTTTATATCGCATTTGCATAAGACTCTAGATGGACTATATTGCTAATTATATGGCACAGTTAGCATGAGGGTTCTTCAAAAACCTTTCACTGAAGTTCCATGAGCAGAAGAAACACTGAAAATTGATTATCATAGCACATAATAATAAGATAAAATGTATATGTGAAAGGCATGGTGACTTGATGACACTAGATTGAGTGTGGACCCATTATTTTTAGGGTCCATAGTTCATTCTTTGCAGAAACTCTAAGAGTCGTCTGCTGTACAGGTGTTTCTGCTGGACTGGTGCTGAGCTGTTAGCAGCTGAGGCTACAGACTGGTGTTTTTGGTCCCTTCAGTGACTCACCAGTATTTTCACCCATATTTGAAACTTTCAAATCATATTTCAAAATAAACATGGGTCATACATTTTTAAGTGGCCTTTGTCAAACGCCCTTTGGAAAAATGTGTGTTGTTGCTGCAAAACTTCCCAGTAATGAAGTGGCTTTGCCCTTTTCTAAGGATGTACTACTAGAAATGTTGCTCCTGTTGTTGTCCCAAGACATGAACAGGAACACAGACAAGACAGACCGTGGAAGTGGGGCACTGATAGTTCATGTCCACCACTTCTATGTTCACTTTGGTGATGGGTTAAATGCAGAGGTTTGAATCAACATGACAAGGATTTTGTTTTCCTTTCCTAAGAAATTAACATTTTATAAGAGCACATGGATTTTATTGAGATAAATCATCTAATGTTGGAGATATTTCCATGATGTTTCTGTTTTCTAAGAGCTTTTCTCGGGCCTGAAAATGTCCTGGTTTTTATTCTGTCTGTAAGGATCCTGACTTTACCGTCTACACCACAACAACTACATCTGCTATTCACAACACATCTCATCAGACATCAAGATAATATACAGTACATGTCCCTCCTCCATGTCTCACGGCTCATGTCCACCAACCAAACCAACTCTTCTCACCTGCCACATCCACTATGATCAAGAGTTTTATCCTTATCATAAATTCACTCTGTTTTATAACAAAGCTTAGTCTAGACAGGAAACAAGTGTGTTTTCCAAGTGACTTCACCCTCCTCTTAACCACTGTATATAATCTGACTTAATCAAACCATGAGGTGAAGTTTTCACATTGAGAAGAGCTGTGAAGGTATTCATCCATCTATTCCTCTGTTTTTTCTCCCTCTCTCTCCCCCAACATCCCCTCACTGCTCCCTCTGACCCCTCAGCTACTCCCATGTGATAACACCAACGTGCTGTTTATACAGTGTTGAAACCATTTGTTCTCCAAGCAGCTGACAGCATTTGAGAGCACTAAAGGTAAAGTGAAGTCATGGTGAAATATTACAGCCAGTGGAAAAAAAAAAAGAAGCTAAAGTGAAAGTGAAGACGCCACAGCGTCCTTATCTGGGGGGGCAGTAACACAGATAAAGAGGCTGAACGCCGTTATCAGGGGAACTCTCCAGGGCTATGGGTTCATAAATATATAAATATAAACACTGTCCCTGCTGATAGATTAATCTGTGTTTCTATGAAATACTTTATTAGCGTGTCAAAAAACAATCAAGTGAAACTGTCAACCAGCAGCCGGTTAAACACTTTGTACACACACTCATTTAAATGCTGTCGACTCAGTGCTCTTTAACTCAGGCTTGTGTTTTTATTTTTTAAACTTTAAATAATAGTGGTCCACAACCTTCTCTAAGCCACAGACTTGAAATTACAAGTTCTGATAAACACATCCAAATATATTTCATTTTCTAAAAAATCGCGACTTACAGATGAGAACTAACATTATCAAGCTTGTGGTTCTCCAGGGAATCAAACCCAGGACACTCTTTCTGCGACAGGCTTTATAACCGTCATACTATGGAACCCCATGTTAAATATAACAATAAACTTTCAGCTACTGTGCATCTACTTTATTAGCAGCGTCCTCGTAACACTTGTTTTTTTAATGCAGAACTCTTGGTCTCCAGGTGGTGGAGCAGTTTTCAAGTCTTCATCTCATCATTAAAGAGCCTATAGCAGGCTTGGTGTTTGGAAACAAGGTGACGCAAAACCATATTTTAGTGGGACTCCTGAAATCGTCTATTAAATACAACTTTTTCTTCAAAGTCGTGGGCTTTTCTTCCATCTCCTCACAGACTCATATAATCAAAGCTTTCCAAGGACATTTGTACTTTTTGTGACTGAGGTGTCACGTTTGAGTCACAGACAGACGCAGTGGAGACATTACAAAAATTCTGAATATAATAATAATCATTTTCTGTGCGTCTCAGTAAAAATTGACACAGGGACCAATACCAGTCCTCGGCCCTTGATTTGGGGACAACTGTTTATGTGATGTTATAAAAAGAAAATAGAGATGGAAACCTGTTCTCCAGCCTCAAGTCTGGGTCATGGACTGTGGACAACACTGGAGAAAAGACAACCCACACCAGAGAGAACAAGACAACTTCATCCAGAAACAACAGCAGCTACAACTGGAGAATGAAACTCCAACCACAGTTTTACTTAGAGACCAGGATAAAACTTTCAGAAATATTATAGTAAACTTTAAATATTTAAAAAATGTGGCAGTAGAAAGTTGTCAGCTGGTCATAAGTCACCAGATATCCATTAACAGAGGCTCAAAGAAAAAATTTAAAACTCGGTTAAATCGCAAATCAGGCTATAGATTTAATATGGTAATAAATTTGGAGGTCAACTATACTGTAATTTAACTCTCTGTCCAGAGGCAAGAAACAGTGTGTTTCCAACACTGACACACACACACAGGTGTCCAAAGCAGCTTTTATGAGGAGGTGGAATCAGAGATGCACGTCCTCCTTCTCTGAGTGTCTTCTCATTAGAGGCTTCGTTCTCCAGAGAAGTGTCAGAGAAAACAGCAGATTTACGTCTGATAATCCCAGAATAGAAGTTTAGGATTGTGCTGGTGTGAAAAGACAGCAGACGGGACCCAGGAAATTCTGGGACATTCCTGCATTATCTCACTGTGTGAGCTGTGTGTTATTGTTCACACATAGTAAGACATAAAACAAAAGAATGTTCACATGGTGTAACACCAATGATATCAATTAAAGCAGCTTCTCATTTAACCTGCAGCCTGTAACACTACTGAATGTATGATTTTTTTCTCCACACTGTCTTTACATTCACTCAGAAAATGAAAAGGTTTTTGTTTGTTAGTATAGAAGCTCTTCCAGACCTGACTTTTTCTGCCACCCTGTGTTGTTTGGGGGCAGTGTAGATCTAATAAAAACTAGTCTTTATCTTTGCCAGAGGAGATGCCTCTTTGCGGCTAGGAACAAAACCTGTGTCCTGAATGATCAGGGCCAGCAGCTCCTCTGGAGGATGCAATGGATAGACCTCGACCCATATGTTTTCTTAGAAGAAACAGAAAAAAAAATCAGCTTTGGTGCAAGTAAAAAAAGCAAGACATTGTTAAGTGGTCAATATATTCTTTTGAACAGTCTGACCCAGACTTGAACTAACGGTTGACCTGAGTCTGTCGATCGACCGTCCAATTGTCACTGATGCTGCCATCATTACAGCTGTGCAGAATATTGATTTTTAATCAAACGCTTTGAAAAAAAAGAATTTAATGAGTCTACACTTTCTGACTATTCAAACTTGTGTGAATTCATGAAGGGCAGAGTGAAGCTGCAGCTCTTGGTTTGATATTACAGATAGACAAAGGTCATTGACCTGATAAATCCAGTCCTATACTGTGTCTGACAATAATATTACATAGTACTGCAGTACGAGTGTGAGACTGTGTCTCAGAGAACACAAAAGATCAACTTGTAGTCTGAGGGTCTTAGCCCCTCCCTCACACCACCTGTCTTACTCTCCTACAGAGGGAAACCTTTTATTCAGCCTTGCTGCGTCCATCCTACAACAAAAGACTTGTCAAAAGTCACCAGCGTCAGCAGGACATTGCTTGTCCCTCCGAGTGCTCGGACCCCTCCCCCAACAGAGGGACGTTGTGCAAGGGAGCGTTTTTATGTTTTCCTTGAAAAATCCGACAAAGATGAGTTTAAGGGGAAGGGATGAATAAAGAAACACAATACGGACACACATTCCCTGCAGGAAAAACCTTTCCCTCAACTCCAGTGGATGAAAAGACTCAGAGCTCCATTGAGTTTACCATCTAGGCTGGATAATTGATGTGGGCATCTGAAGACATAAGAGGAGAGACATCTTCCTTCCCTCAGGTTGATACATTATGTCCACATTCAACAACATGTGAAATGTTTCTTTTAATCCTTCCTTCTCCCTGATAATTAGTAATATATGTGTTTCATTATAATGGATAAACATAATACCTGGAATTTAACGTCTCATTTTGGATTCTTTATTTATGGAAGTTCCTAATTTCTGAAAAAAAACAAACAAAACAATTACGCTTCTGGACAACAGTCCAGCCCAGCAGGTGGCAGTAATGCTCCAAACACAAAAAGGTTTGATGCTCAGTGATGGAAAAAAGGCCCATGTTATTTTTGTTTGCCTGAACGCTTTTCCAACTTTTCATCTAAAATTATGGTGTAATCTTTTGGCTGAATGGTTTTATCACCAGAACAATTCAAGTCTGAAACATCAAACAAACTCTGAGTCCTGGTATGGACAACGGAGCTAACGTGAGCTGCAAAAGTCCTGGTGGAGACACAAGATTTATTCTCATTTCATGTTTTTAAACGTCCACTCTCTGACCTCTCTGATGTTGACCTGTCAATAACTCTTCTGTTATAAGTCTGGACTTTTGTATTTTCCGCTCTTTTCACAGCCTGTAGTTGGACTTTGGTTGGACGGCAGAAACACAATGACTATGCAACAGAGCTGCACAAAGGTGATGTTTTTGTGTCTTCCACCACCACCACCACATACAGATCCAGAAAAGTGGCTGATGTGAGTGGAAAGATAACAGCAGAGATTCAACAATGCACAGCAATTTCCACAAACATGGGGATTTGTGTGTGAGGGGAAAAAAAGGTGATGGAGGTGACAGGAAGAGAATTACTGCAGAAAGTTCAAACCGCTGCTTTATATCAGAATGTTTTTAAAAAAGCATAGAATAAAATAATAAACAATATATATAATGTAACATGTTGGTATCATAGTAAAGACTTTTCTTTATCTTTTTATATTTTTTTAATGATTGTTTCCTTCTGTGGTCTAACACCCTTTTATCCTCTTTTTATTCAAATATTCATGTGTATAAATGTGTTTTTGTTGAAGGACCTACGGACACAGAGGTCTCCACTCTCATAGAAGCCTGGGCAGCACTGGGAGCGTCTCCTGTACATGGTCCTGACACCTTTCCTGTACGATGTCTTGTAGCTGATCCTGGACAAACACAGACACATGGTATCACTGGTTACTAACATGATCGCAGTCAGTTGAAGAATACCTTTCCTGGAGAGAAATTGGACGTGAGTTAATGCATTTTTGCACTTTGAATAAAACCAACATTTTCTAATCCATATGCTCAAATGGTTTAAAATTGGGTTTTGTGTATATTTAGCCGGCTCTTTTTTTTCCTTTTGCTCCTCAAATCGAGGGCAACAACATTTAACTGCAGGGCTGAATTCTGTTTTTGCATATTTCTGATTTTTACTCGACACCAGCCACACAGTCAGGAGGTGGAAATAGACTCAGCAAATTATCATCACTTGTGGAGAGTGAGCCAAGAGGATGGAAGATGGAGGAAAAGGGTGGGGGTGGAAGGGACGTGTCAGACTCTGTCAATGACAACTGGACCTTTCAAAAAGAGCAGCACCACAACCAGGGGGAGCTGTCTGTGACGTTTACCCCCGTCACATGGAAGAGTATGAGCATTCTAATATTAGCAAATGAAAATTAGAATTACTACAGTCTATGTTCCAGAATCAGACAGTTCTACTAGACATCATGTATATAGTATCACTCCAAAAAAATTAAATAGTGACTCAAAATAGTTTGATCTTATATACGTGCCTGTATATGTGTATATATGGGTACAACAACAATATTGATTTAAGATGGCAATAACACAACAACACCACATAAGATGGATTATCTACTAACCTACTATCACTACTAACATTAACCTACCTGTTTATCTACCAGTAACAATGGCATTGTTTTTGTACTTAATTGTACTTTATTCTACGAAGGATATTCAAGAGGGATTAATAGATTCTACCTACCTATCTATCCGTCCATCCATCTATAATGGAGTGGAAAATAGAGTGGAGTTCTGATCCAAACCTTTTATTCAGAGTGAACAGTAAAAAGTATTCAGTCAGTCAACTTCCTAGCGTCAGTAGACACACTCCTCATATCCTCTAATACACTTGGAGCACAGTGACCAATAAAGGCCAATAAAAAGTGTGTGACCAGCAGAGTTTCACCGTCTCTACGACTCCTTCAAGGACGTCAATGTTTTCTGACATTTCACTTCGTAATCACTGACTGAGCTTTAGCTGCAGGAGCTAAACCGGCAGCTATCAAACCTAACGAGGGTCATTAACCTGACAGCTGTTCATCTGCTCGGTGATCACAGCAGAGTGGTTCAACTTATCTGTGCACCAGTCATGACTTGGCTCAATATATTCTGAAGTTAGACACGAGGCTGCCAGGATAGGTACACTGTAAAACTGGTTATAACATTAAGGTGAGTCGAGTTATACAAGTTATACGACTGTTTTTTCTTCTGTGGTTTCCTTCCCCTGTTGAATTATGGAGGATGACCAGTGACACCAGACCATGACCTGCTTCTCTGTCTGGTCCAGAATCCTTGCAGTAACACCCTGAGTTCACTACCATCAACTAGAACATCTATTTTGAAACTTGTGGAAGTGAAAATAAAAAAAATAATCAAAATTTATCATTTAAATTTTTGTGAAGAAAACTTTATATTTGTTAAATGCTGTCAATTCATGGAATTCAAAATCAGCAAATTATTTTCTGAAGCTGTTGAACTCACTGAAAAAACTCCATATGAACCAACAAAATTAAATTGGTAACAGCTCAACCCTCAACCATAGTCACCTTCATAAAAACTAATGTCCCCTTAATAAGAACTACACACAGGGACATTAACTATTTCATTTCTATGAACAGAAGTCAATTAAACTAAATAGACGTTCAGGGATAAAGACCAGACTTCAATTGAAACAAACACTACTCCGAGTTCAGGTGAAACTTCATTATTACCTGTGTCTGGTACATTTGAACCAGTTGAGGATGTCAGTGCAGCGGGTGTAGTAGACCTGGTCGAATGGATGAGCGTACGACTCCTGCACCGTCACTGCATAGCTGCAGAGACAGAGAGAGAAGTCACTTTCACATTCACGAGCAGGACTGTAAAGACAGCACCGCTGTGATGGAGGGAGAGAAAATTCCAGGTCCTGTCAATACTTCTAAAATTTGCCGAGAAGCTGTCGAGTCAATAACGTTTACTCTTAAAGACGAATTATCAGGGTGAGGAAAATTGATCGGGGATAAAGAGCCAGGACAGAAGACAAGATCAATTCTTCTCCTAAACTCTGAGTTCGATTTGATTTTTCTACAACTTTGATGATTTCCACTTTGATTAATGTCCTATGGTCGTCCCAAGCTGAGACACTGAGGTGTCATTAGTGAAGGGACGAGATGAAAAAATCCTAATTAATTATAAAATTAGCTTGGCAAAAGTTTTTAAGTAGGTTATTAAAGACTAAAAAATAAATGGATGTTGTTTCCCTCAAACAAACTCTGAGCCAATGGAAAGTGAGGAGATTCTACCAGTGGTGTCCTACAGAACATTCATTAGAACCAACTGTAAAATTAGGAAGACGTCTTTAAGAAGGGAGATACAATTTTCTCATAAGAACTTTACAGCCTCTTATATGAGGCCTTTTGCTGATGTCAGCTGGGATTGGCTCCAGAACCCATTATGTTCTTCAACAGGATAAAGCATTAGGTGATGAGTAGCTGAACAGTTCCACCTAAGTACAAATACCTCCGTACTGCACGGTCACGACTGATACGCTCACGACAGCACGGCCTTCAGGAACTACAAACACCCAAAATTATCCAGGACCAAATAGAACAGGACTGTGTGCAAAACGTGGAGTCCACACTGACCTTTCCCAATGGCTGCACACATTGGGGTCATCAGGATTGAGCGCTGACCCCACAGAGATGAAGGCAAAGAGGTGAAAACAAAACTGAAAGTTCACCGGCAAGTTCATCCCTGTGGAAAAAGGTGAGAGAAACAAGAGATAATCATGAGATCATATCCATCAGCTACATTATCAGTGGAATTATTGTGCCATCATCAGTCAAACATGACATAATCCAGAACACCACCATAAACTGGATGATGGATTCATCTTTATATGTTTTGGTTGAAACCACAATGCTAACCCATGATAAAAACCAAACAGCATTTTTCCTAATTGAAATAACTAGACCAACACTTTCCTAAATATACACCAGAGGTATTAATACGTTTTATCTACCTAACTGTATAAAGGAATTACTTCAGTCCACAAAGAATATTATTATATATATTATAATCTTCTATTAGGGAGAGAGAAGAAGAGAAAAAAACAGGTAAAATGAAGAGGCAACACAGTGGCTGAGAGAGTGTGATAGTGTCAAGTGGTAAAATGGAGCGGGTTGAATGGAACAAGATGTTTCCTCATATTGCAAGAAAAATCTTGCATCATATCTCATATCTTGGGGCTCCACTGTATATAAGACAGACAGATACAATCAACAGATGGTAAATCCAACACATCCCCAACTCTTCTGTTCACTGGGAGCTGTGGGCGGAGGAAGCTGTGATGCCCCAGTGGAAACTCTGTGCCGTCGGGTGGTTTAAGCAGAACTCACTGTTACAGCTGCGATAAATAAACTCCTGAGTGACAGAGGTGGAACCAGCCAAGTTCTCCTGCCAACACTGTCTTATGAAGGACTGACATGACGGTGTTCTCCAGTGGACAAGGGTTGGCATCTTCTCATTAGCTGGGAAGTCATGTCCGTTATGGTACTTGTGCAGACAGACAAGCAGACATTCATATTTATGATGGAGTCAGTCAGGGAGACCTTCAGACCTCACCTGTCAACACCTGGTCATCACCACTGACGTCTTGTTTTTGGTGAAAGTCTTGAAGCAGCTGCGTTCACACAGCAGGAGAAAATTATTACTATTAAACATCACTATTAAACAATATCTTTTTTGATGCCGATCACAATGATGCAGTAACATTGGTCTCATTATGCACAGCAACTATTTAAAATCTTTTAAAAGTTGAAGATTTCTGGGTTAGGGCTGCAATCTGACAGACATGACAGCTGGAGAAACGACAGGTTCAATGTCCAATGTTTTAAAGCACATGTCAAACTCAATCCACGGCGGCCATATGTCGCCCACCAAGTCATTTTATATGGGCTACAGGAGCTTTACAAGCATTTAATTTTTTAAGTTTATGCTGCAGAGTTTCTTAAATCGATAAAATATTATACATTGCAAAGTAACCAAAGTTCTGAAGTGTTTGAAAAAGCCGGAGTTGAACCATGAGTGAAGGGTTATTTGTGTTTGTGACCAGATGAAGACTTCTACGTCTGACTTCTGTCTCCAGTAACATGAATACAAACCAAGATAATAATGTTGACGGTGTGACCTGGTGTTAACGGTCACCTTCCAGAATTCTCTGGTGGAAGCACCAGAGAAAAAGAGAGCAACAGGAGACATGGAGAAGATGGAGGAGAGACAGAGAGGGGTCAGAAATAAAGATGTTTTTTGCCTTAATAATCTTGCAGTACGCCGAGCTTTGCAAAGATCTGTCAAGGACCTTTATTTCTTCTTTTGCATATTAACATTTTCTTTAGCATTAAAAATTTATTTATCCTCAACTTTAACGACACAGTGTTAATGAACAAAAACAATTTATGTCCATCACTATGAGGAGTGTTTGTTTGTTCCTAGAAATGTCGCCTCAGTCAAATTCCACGTTTTATTACCTGGGTTTGATATCAACCCACACGTAACCACAACACTTGATTCTGTCAAATTGCACTGCAGCCACTAATCATTCATTGTAGGAATAGCCATCTATCAAACTTCTGTATCAATAGGAACATTTCTTTAACAAACAATTTGATAATTCGGCAAAAGTTTAAACAACCAAATTAATTGGTTTACAAAAAAAAACAATAATTTAAACAATGAGGTTAACCATGGACCATGGGACTAAATGGAAAGGATTGACTACCACCACTATCACCTCTCAAAAGTAACAATCAGAAGTTAATATAAAATAGGTCTGTCAGTAAATAAAATGTTAGTTTCAAATACGATGCCAATGTATTTGTCCAAAGAAGACATTATTCAGTCATAAAAAAAAAACACCACCCAGTCCCAGAATTGTCCAGTCAAACCAAAAGGATCAACAAACCAAGTGCATGACACAAAAACATATTGTAGCGACTACGACACACACCAGGTAAAGGCTTTCCATCCATACAGTTTAATTAAAACAGGCTCTGGTCTCATTATGTTGACAACCAAGTAGATAAACACACAGTTATGACAGAGCCATAACGAGGGTCTTCAAAACAACATGCTCTGCACCAGGGGCTTTGAGCAGGACTCGTTCTAATAGAAGGCATGTTAGGAGTGGTCAGTTAGACGTCTAAACATATTTATACATTTTGAGTCTAAAACATCTAAATTACTCTAATGCTGATTTGAGAAAAACAATCCCTCATCTCACGCACCATCCGACCACAGTATAGTCGGTAGTCGGTTAGTGAGTCACTGAGTCACGATGAATCAGTAAGTTTATAAACTGCAAGGACCTCACTCTCTCTCTGGCTATCATAGCATGGCCTCAATGGAAGAGCAGCAATCAGTAAAACCAGCCTAATCCCAGTGATCAATGGTCACCTGTGGGAAATAGGAAGTGGAGGTTGGAGAGATGGTGTATTGATGGCACTGAAAGACCACATCAATAAATCAACCCTTCTGTTTTGGGTATTCTCTACTTCTGTTGATCAAGACCATCTTCATTGGACTGCAGATGGTTCAGAGCAGGAGCTCATGAATCTCTCTCTCTCACACACACACACACACACAAGCTGTAATAATAAACAGCCTACAACCCTGACAGAAATCTCTCTGCCTACACATTGCACTTAAGGACCAGCACAAGGCCTCGGCCGTAATAAATCATCAGATGATTTCCGATAGAAAAGATTCTTTTCTTTAGATAAAGTTGACAATGAAGGAAGACCTCACACGGGTCTGCATGCTACTGGGTCGTCTAACCTCAACTGTAATGGTCGCACCAGTAACTTCTCTCTGTGTCTTAAAGGATTGATGCTGTTTCAGGATCAAAACCAAAGTTCTTCAGGAATCAACTTATAGACTCACAGAATACCAACTCCACAAACCACAACTACCAGCAGAGGTAGTGCAGCTGCCTCCCACAAATGTAATCTTAGCTAAATATGAGAAAAAAAAGGGAAATGACCTGCAGAGAGCAGAACTGTTCCAGGTTCTCTATGAGTTTTTCATTGAGACTCATACGTTCAACACAGAAACTGACACGACACGACACGACAAAGTAGCAGATCAGATCAGAATGAAAACGGGGAAAATGGGTAACAGAGACAAAGGTCCCAACAGATCAGTTCTACCCAGGGATGTGAGCGGATTTTCACTCATGGTGCTGTCAACACTAACTGACAGGATGTGACAGCTCAGCAAAAGTGTCCAAATCATCGACAGGTTTGTTGCTGTCAATAAAAACAAAAAAATGTGTCAGGAAACTGCTTTACTGCTCGAAAAAAAAATGTTTCTAAACTTTGCATCATTTTGGGACATTTTAAAGCAGAAATAGTTGGTGGGGACATCGCTGGGTAGATTTATATATTTATACTGTAAAGCATATATGCATTCATTTATTGCTGACCACCATAAAAAAACCCTAACATTTGATTAATCAATGTTTGTAACTCTGTACATATGGGTAAACTAGATTTTTAAACATACTTCACGACCTACTAAACCTCCCAAAGGGACAGTAAATAATAAATAATAATTACCGCATTTCTACTTTGCGGTTTTTACCTATTGTAGGCAGACTTGAAACATATCCCTGCAATAGACAATGGAGCAATGTATTTACGTAAACTATGTCACACAAGAGGTCTTGACCCCCGCGACACACTCACTAAGAAACAGAAGAAAACAAAAAACCTCTCTCTGATAATGTAGCCCTTAAGTGTACTTAGAGAAGGACTGAAGTCCACCTGTATTGTCTGTTTGGTCTTCAGTTTCTCCAGGCCCTAAACTAAAACCTAATGTACACTCAGCCTAAGGCTGCCCAGGACGAGCGTTTGCCGTCCAGCAGTGTCCTCTTTATATTGAGAACAATGGAAGAGCACTTCAGTAGGAACGGAGCTGAGAAAGCACTTCCGAGCATTCGTGCCACCCTAGACCATCTCTCATCTGCGTAAACACGCTACAGCGTCTTTCAAATAAGCACAAATCTCACCTCGGGGCCCTGCGTCTTACTTGGACACATGGTTCTGCAGACACAGCAGCTTGACTTAGATATGCAGTAGTTCCTTTTCTCCTTCCTATAGGCAGATGTCAAAAAGCAGGAACGACTGTCTGTCTGCCACCACACCTTCTCCACAGCACAGAAATACAGCCCCACTTGAAGGTGTAATGGCTGCTCTTCTAATGTTTTATGATGCTTTCACTTTATTTCTGTCACTCTTGCTGAGGAGTGATGAAGGGCTTAGTAGTGTCTGCAGATGTAACGTTTCGGCCCGTCCTGAGCTGGGTTCTGGAAGCATCAACTCACTGAAGGTTTCACTCAACCAGAAAACAAGCCATGAAGTCAGGATGTCAGAACTGTTTTAGTAACGTGGTGTTCAGCGTTGGGCAAGTTACTTTAAAAAAGTAACTTATTTCTTTACTAGTGGATGGACGATGCATCGTAACTTCTCTAGCGACAACCAATAAACATTTCCAAGAGTTGTCCAAACATTTCCCAAACGTCCAGGAAACAGTGGCGTTTCACACTGATGTGTTTTGTGTTCCACTGGAGAGAACAATGACTCACCGACTAAAGAGTCGAAGGCACCAACTAACAGCAGCATCATTATTCAACTGAAGCGTTTGTGATTTTTTTTTTCTCAGTGCTGCCAGAAGACTGAAATCTGAAAAATCTAAACACAGGTTTCCAAAGAGGAGTGTAAATCGAGGACCAGGGATTAACTGTATTGAACGTTGTGCACTACATGCACACTACACACTACATTTAACCCAATCCATTCACTCACTTCACCGGGAAAATCATGAAGAAAACATCTGAAGCTCAAACATTGCCTTGACATCGGACTAAAGTATTGGTCATGTTTCTTGATGTCTTCCTGGTTCAACCCTGGAGATGAGAGACCTGACCAGGTGTCACTGTTTCTGCCTTAAGTAAAAAAACTCTAAGAAGATGCAGCAGTGGACTGACGCAGACATACAGAGAACCGTTAATGGTGGCTGGTTAATGTGATGGATCACTGATAAATGGAGAGAGTGTGTCTGACATGTTCTATTCAAATCCTCCCCATGTTGAATGCATTTTTGGTGAGGGTCAGCTGAAGCAGCAAGAAAAAACTCTTCTCCACCATGTGAAAAATAGAAAAAATAAAGACAAAATGTATATTAATTCCACTTTATTCTCACTTGAACCCAGGCTCAATGTCTATAGATAGAACAAGTAAAAGCAGTCTTAGTCCATGCCAAACTTTAATTTGTAAAAACCAGATTTTAAAGATTATGGGAAAATGTTGCCTTTTAGTTTTAAACCACAGCATTTAGAGTTTCTCTGCAGAGAGCAACTGAAAATCCGTTTAAGATGAGTGAAGTGGAAGTTGCTGGCAGCGCCCGCTGCTGCTGCATTAACCCAGCGATGTCAGTGCATCGACAGGGAGTGAGGGGTTAATCCTGGAGGCTCTGTGACTTTGGCGATGACAGTCCCACGGGTCGGCTTTAACGCACCAGGAGAGACATCAGCACTATTTGTAAAAAGTCACATAAACACTTCCCCAAGGGGGCGTCACACTGTCAATGATAAACTGATGCATAATTTATGCTGTCAGGACAGAGGGAGAAGACCCTCAAGTTGAGTGCCAGAAATTTCTTTGTGTCACTGACTCATTTGTTTATTCCAAAGAAGTCAGGCAATTGATTTACTAGAACAACTTAGATCTGTTCAAAAGTTTAATTAGTAATATATATATATATATATATATATATATATATATGTCATTATTGGTGAATTTTAAAAAAATAAATAAAAACACAACATGACAGTGTGTGGGATTTTCTCAGTTCAATTCATCAGCCAAACCCCTGAGCTAAAGACAAAGTGTAGGACATGTGGTCTAAGGACCACTGTACGTCAAACTAATGCCTCCAAAAAAACAACCATAGATTTTCAATAGTGACCATTGACCAGTCTGTGACCTCAGGGAGTGTCTGACAGTCCTCACAGCCCTTCACTGATAATTAATCCATCTCTTGATTAAAACCCAGCCATAAAGAACATAGAGCACAGATGGGCAAACCTTTTGACTCACAGGCCACATGGATACCAGAATTGGACACGGGGCCGAGTCAAGACCAGAATGATGGAGCATTTGTTGAACTGAGATAAATGGGATGTAAAAGTCATGTATAAAATTTAAAATGCTTTATTTTTAATAGCCTTTCTGATGTCATCTACTGGGGAATTGCATGCATTGCAGGGTAAATGCATTGCAAGATAGAACAATTTCCTTTGGGATAATAAAAATATTCTGATTCTGAAGTTTAATGATGATACAAATAAATGATTTAATTTGGACAGGGTTGACGGGCCTCATGCGACCCTTGGGCCTTAGTTTGCCTATGCCTGACATAAAGTAGTAATATTATAATATAACATAGAGTGAAAATATTAAAATTAACAGATCAGCTGTGAAAAGATGACCATTGACGTTGGGCTGTAAGTGGTTCCTTAAAGTGGGATTCAAACACTGGACTCCTTGCAAGTCAGGTGCCTTAAACACAATGTGAAGTACAGCACATTTGGATGATACAGGACTCACTAAGTTGTCTCTGTGATACAACTGATCTTAACTTCTTCTGAAAGATGCTGAAGTATATTTTGGGTGGACTTCACTGATGACCTTCAGTGCTAATGAAGCACAGAGCTGATTGCAGCTGCAGCGAATCAAAAACACCTTCCTGTCCCTGACGTGAATGTTAACGTCAACCAAGGAAATCTGCTTCTTCTACCTACACTGTTCAGGGACAGCGGCTTCAAAATATTAAGTGAGTGTCTTAAGGGGTTTCAGAGGCCAGAACACAGACAGAGGATAAAACTAGGTGTGTACAGTATTATAGTATTACTATACTCTTTGTTGATGTTACTTTTTTGCATCTGCAAAATCCATTCACAGAGTTGATCTCAAAAAACATCTTGTACAACATTAATTACAACAACACCTGTACGATTCTAATTTTTAAGTCACACAAGAAAGAGTATTTCTATTTCTGCACTGACATCACTCCTCTATCTAACTGTGATCATTTTTATTTCAAGTGAAGAAAACTAGGCTCTAATCTACAACCCCTACAAGATGTAGACTGATGTGATGGATACTGAGAGTTGAAGAAAATTTAACTTGCAGACATCAGCCCTGGACAGGAAGTCGGGCCGTGGTAAGAAACACGGAAAAGAACTTTTTAAAGCAAGGACAAATATTGTCCAGAGAGCAACAGAGCCAGTAAGTGTCAGAAGATAACAGAGAGAGTGAATTCACGTCCGTGGACCAGCAACAAATCTCCATGGTCAAGAACAACAGATACTGACAGACCTTTTTTTTGGTTCAGCCTTGATACTGTAGAGAACTGCTTACTGCGGCTGTTCAGACCGACACGCTGCCGACATCCTGATGTGGCTGCTCTTTCACAGTGAAGCCTTTTGTAGTGAACTACAGCCTGTCTTGATTGATGAACACATAGGAGTAAAACGAATAGTTATTTAAATGTGCTTAACATTACCTTCCATTATAAAGTAAAGAATCAATTGACTCAGTCTAAAAAAAAACACATTAGAGACAAGTTTTACAAAACTTATTTTGAGGTTTTTTAAGAATATGCAGAGCAGGCTGGAACGGAGCGGAACAAAATTTAATGGATGATCTTTGTACAGCGTGGACTGAGAAATAATTTATTAACACGCGTCGTTGGATTTCAGTGACAAAAACAGCTTTTCATAGAAAGTCTTTCCTCTCTCTATTCTCTACTAAGTTCAGGTTCCTCGTGGCTTTGTGACTGCAGAAGAAGGACGCTGGCTCGCAAGAATTACTTTGTGTTGCTGTCGCACCTCACGACTCCAAGGGCAGGTATTTCTTAAACTGTGTTTAGTGTCAAAAGGCTGAGTCACAAGTTTGAGGCACTGCAGTTTGGACCAACAATTATTTGGACACAGTCTACAGAAGACTCCTACTGTTACTGCTGCAGCCAAGAACAATCACTGCAGCCTCAATGCCAACGCTGTGAGGAGATTCAGGATTTTGTAGGTCGGTATAACCAAATATGACAGTGCATTCCATTCAAGCAACTGGGCAAATGTTAATAGGCAGCAGGAGAAAAACTTAGTGGAAATAGAACTGCCAACAGGAAAAATATAAATATATCTTCATACGTGTGCGTAAATTATCCTTAAAGTCACTTTTATTTCTGTGTTTCTTTAGGAAGAATAAAACTTCACATCATCGTGCCACACTTCAATTGTGTCTAACGGCAGTGTGTATGGTTGAGAATATTGCAATACAATATATATGTTAAGGTAAGGGATGATGCAAGGTTCTTTTAAGGCTACAAACATGATCACACTGGGGCCTCCACCCTGTCAGTGCATGCAACAATTTTTTTTTTTTTGGCTCATGCCCCTTAGTGGCGATATAGGGGCAACAATGAAATTCTTGACTGAGAACTGTAATGCATAAGGGCCTACAGCACATCTATATGGTATTGTCAAACAACCTTTTCATATAACCAGATAATTTGTGATATTTTATCAGATAATCAGGTGATATCTGGTGTTCAATTACAGGTTTTCTTTGCTTGAAAATTAGCATCGGGTGCAAAACCCAAGCTTTTTTCTAGTTTCACTGTCTAGTAACTGATATCCTTAATGCTTTGTCAGCTGGGATCCAGTTCGTCAACAAAATGAGGTAACTAAAATGTTTTGTTCAGAATAAGGGGGAATTAACTAAGACTAAACTAGAAACAGGTATAATAATTTTATATATATATATATATATATATATTGTATATGTTTATTTATATTTATTCAACAGTCCAGGTCTTGGCACTGAAATCTTATCTCGGAAATCTAAAAATAACCACTGAAATGAGAAGAGAAAATGTTTTACATTTATATCTACAACAATCTACATTTAAATAAATATGAACAGAGTAAATTATGTCTTGGAACTCTCTGATGTTATGTTTTACAACTATGTTTCATTTACACCTTAAATGCAGAAAACATATTTCACTGTGTTCAAATGTCCACAAGTAATTAAAAGGCAAGAAGGTGCAAAGAGCATTGATAGGTTTCTGTTTTGATAAGCAGTAAAGCAGAAGCAGAGACACGTTTAAGAAAATACATCTACAGTCATTTCAGCTGACTGCAGTTCACCCTGCCCTACACACCTCACTAGAACCTCACTCGTACCCTGGGAGTGTTCTTCTCATGCATACATGTGCACAAACACATATGCTGCCGCACACACAAGCCAGCGCACAGACCACACACGGCAGCATCTTAAAAAGGAAAATTCATTTAATTAAAGTAAGAGCTGGGGGGTTGTCAGAGGCTGCATTACTATTATTGGAGAGCACGTTTGTGACAAATGTCTTCGTGACACATGGAACAGCATTGTCAGACTGCAGCAGCTCCACCAACACCAGCAAGAGGTGTAGACACCAGACTGAACCTCTATTCCAACTCCAACCACCACAATCTCAGAAGATGCTGTTAATTATGACATTTTTAAATGTTTAAAATTCCATCAAGAAAAAAAAACTTAAAATAAATACCCTCAAGCAAACCAACGTGAATGTTTCTACAAAGCAAAAAATAATCACATTTAGAGATGGTAAAATCAAATAAACCCAGTTTTCATAAACCAGTTTATCCAGATGGGGTTGGTTTTATTACTGTTTAATGGAATAAACATGGCAGGAGAACCTATGGGCCATGGTATGAGTTATGAACCTACAACTTCCTTCCACAATGCAGAACCCTGCAGGTGGCGCCATTGTTGCTCTGATAAAATCAGGAAGTAATTGAGTGTGAACTGTTATTGCCCTGTGTTCAGCTCTACATCAGTGTCTTCAGATTAACCTTGCACTAATTCATAAAACACAAGTCATAACACAATATTTTGGCCGTCAGAAAAAAAAACTCAAACCACAGATGTGAGATTGTACTGCTCAATATCGCCATCTGACGTTCATAAACCTCCCCTGTCACGTAAACGTGTGCACATCAATGGTCGACAATTACCGTTGATAATCCGACCTCTCAGCCATTCAAATCGTACGAACTGGCATAAGAAACTCGACACGAGGAATAAAAAACAAAACTTGAGGAGAAAGTCATTTTGGTATTTTGAATGAAGACAGAACTTTTTGTAATATTAAAGTAAGAAATTAAGGAGTTGTTACAACAACATTCAAATGTTGATATTTAAATACATTTCAGAGCATGATGCTCTATAACAATTTCTAAAGAAATCCGGACAGTTAAAAAAATAATCAAAACAACATTGACATTAAGACTCAGTATAGACAGATGTCTGTCACAGTAGACAAGTGTGTGTCAGGTCCAAAACTCACCTGCCGGTGGAGGCGTCCGGAACTCGAAGTTATTCCGTTTGGCCGAGAGAGAGCGGAGCCGCGACTGGAGCAGCAGCAGCTCTCAGCGGTGACAACCAGGAGCAGAGGCGGAGCAGAAGGATACAGTGGGAGCAGAGTAGGAGCAGGAGCAGAGCAGGAGCAGGTGAGGATGAACAGTGGTTCACTACTCTCATCCTTTACACTGTCAGCGCCAACTTCAGCAATGCGTGATGCCTTCACTGACGCAGCAACAGCAGCAGTACATCCAGGACCAGCGGCAGCGAGGACCCCTCACCCCCTCCCACCCTCCCTCTGACACACATCCCTCGTCCCCTCCACACACACATACACACACACTCTTCCGGTTTTCCTTCATTTCCTTTCCTCTGAAAAATCTTTACGGAGAACAATTCCTCAGCACATATTATCAAAATATATCAATTTTAAACGTAGAATAAACTACCTTATACCGAGTAAGATCTCAGATCAAAATGACTTAGTATTTATGCCCTGCTGTTAAAAACGAGGTAATATTTTTTATTCACGATCTGTATTTATTTGACTTTGGTGAAAATTAACCCTATAATTTGTCCTTCCGCAAACTTCCTTGGCGCCGTAAAGGCAAGCTCCAACTAATCGTTCATTTTTTATTATCAAACAACTGTGAAAACTCAAACACACATTGTTGCTAAACTTAATATATGTTTACTGTACTGTATGTCTTCATTCCATCCATGTCAAGGAGGCGACTGTAACGCCCTCAACCTCCTGAAGGGGGCGTTTCCTACTTTTTTTTTACATTAAATAAAACATAAAAGTACTAACAACCTAACACAGGACTGAGTAACTCAACATGTTTAACATTTTGCCAAACACCGTCCACCTTCAACAGACGCCGTCTCACTTCGACGACATCGTTCCCGTGTTTTTAACAACTGTCCTGTTAGCCCTGGCATTCTTCGCCAACCTCCCATCAAGTAATAAAGCCTTGGAGCGACTTTCTAACACTTAATGTCAGTGTAAGAACGTCGCTCCAAGACTTTATAACACACCTCGCTGACCACAATGGCCGCACCACAGTCCAGTTCTAACGTTCTTCGGCTAAAGTCACCCGCTCCGCTTCCAACCGACATTTAAACTTGAGTTCTTCGTCGCGGAGCGTTTCTTAAGGTTTTGATTGAATGTAAAGAAGCACGTGATTTGATGCCGCGAAAACACACGCCATACGTAAGCACGTACGCTAGACGTAAATTCAGTGTAAACTGATAAACTAGCCTAGCCATTTAATGGAGGATTGAACTGACCGAGCATCAGCATAAAAGGTTTCTGGCTCGGGGCTGACAGGAGTTTCTATAAATGACGTGTAAAGACCAGACAGATTTTTCTTTGTGTATGAAACCTTATCATAATTTAACAAGCTTTTATTTTGTAACACACCTTTGACATACACTGCCCTTGTACGGTGGTCAAACCCTCCCTAACCCTAAAACGGGCCATTCATTCATTTGGGACAGATTTTCAAAGTATAAGAGTTTAACTTAATTACAAGGAGGTTAAAACACAATCTGTGTAAAAACAATATATGTATATATAAAAATAAAGAAAATAAATATTTGGTGTTTTTTCCTAAGCAATACTTAATATGAATGATTAAATACCACATTTACAAAAGAAGAGGAAACGAAAAGACAACTTATTCAGATCAAAAGTCTAGTCTGTCTTTATGCACAATCATTTGTCATAAAAAAACGGTTTCACTTCCAGAGTTGCTGAACTGAGTCAGTACATGCGGGTTTCATGGCACGCAGAGGAAAATGTTAACTATTAGTAACTTCCTTTTTTTAAACGCAGCATTTTAAGCAGAAAATCACTAATTGAGATGTTATCCATGTTTTCTTCTTTGTTCCTCCAGACTGGGGCAAATATAGGTGTTAATTAGTCTCAACTTTTATAATATTTTAACTCTGGGGGTTTTAGTGTTTCAACAACAATTGGCAAATGTTGTGACATCACAAAACATACAGATCAGCATAGTGTGATTCATTTCCTGTCTGAGTGGCTTAAGCAGATGTGAAAGAAACAGAACAAACCTGTGAAGTTGAAAGGGTCACTTGGGAGTGAGACACCACCGTGACACCATGTGGACTCTGCTGTTGGTTCTCCTCTTTGTTTCTGATGTTCAAGCTGCTGGTGAGTTTTTTTTATGTGTTTGTGTCAAAAATCATCAAAACACCACGTTGGCAGTAAAATAATCTGAATAATCCCTGAACTTTCAGGACGAGTGACGTCAAACAGGAGAAGTAATCATCTTAGTGATTATTAAAATTAACTAAGTGCTGGGTGATAATTGATATTTTCTTCCTGTCTTCCATAGACAACTGTCACCATGTCCTTACTGAGTGTTACCAACGTTTTGGAGAGCATCAGAATGTCCACTGGACCAGGTCAGTCTTTTGTCAAACCATTTTGTCACTTACATCGTGACATTAGTTGACTCACTCATGAAACCAACATGAACTTCTTCCATTGGCCTCACGATTACTGGAGTTTTTTATTGTTATTATTTGTAACCAGATTTTTTTTAAAGCTGAGTCATTGATTTGCTAAAAGATAAAACATTGTTTAAAAAAAAGTGAAATTTAATCTAATATAAATATATTGTGTGCCCGACGCAACTTTTTTAGCCAATACGCTGACATTGTCTGCATACAACATTTCTGATGCCAATATAGGCAAGGTTATTTTTATTTCATTATAAATTCATACAAACCACTGTATGAACAGTGGTTTGTACAAACATACACATATATATATTTGCTATCATATAATATATTTAACTTACTTACATTTGGGATTTCATAACATGAAATCTGAAATACATTTAATTAATCTAACTCTTTTCTGTTCTGTCTTGGTGTCTCAGGTGTTATGAAAATCGCATCTCTACCTGTTCACAAGGTCGTTTCTTCATGTCAAACTTCATTCAACGGTTGGTCAACACGTCTGAAGAGGTGAGTCTGTGTGTTAACTCTACTGAATCGGTGTCTCCCTGGTAAACTGACTGGTGTGGTCTTCTGATGGCAGTTCAAAGAGAGTCCCAGTGACATGCATGGGGTTCACGTACCGTCGGAGGCCCTGCAGATGTCCAGCAGAGTGCGCTCTGAGGATGTGGTGCTGGTCACCACACTAATAAACAGCACTTATTTTACGGTTAGTTGACATAAAGTAATTCATTTATTTTTCAAGTTTATCTCAGGTTTGGATGATTTTTTCCCTGTCTGATCATAGAATAAAACAATTGACAGGGAATTTAGCCTTTCCTTTCCTTTTGGCTGTATCTACAAAACATTCCAACACATTTGGATAAAAGCCGATAAAAGCTTTTATGCATTAAGCATTTCCAGTGACATAATTCAGACATGTCGTGTATGGACGTGCAGTGTGATCAGTCCAATCATGCTCTGATCGAATCCTGTGAAAATCCTGCTGTGAACTGACAACCCTGAGATTGACTCATACAGTATGAGCAGCAGATGCTGAGATTGGTTTCAGGTTTCAGTAGCAAAAATACAGTTGTTCACAGTATGTGTGATTACTGACTTGTGCTTGTGCTGCAGACTCAGAGAAAAGGACGACGCAATATGCCGGTACCTGACCAGCGCAGTCCTTTGGGGGGGTTGGTCCTGGTGGTGAAGGTGGGAAACCGTCCTGTCAAGAACCTGACGCAGCCAGTGGTTTTGAGCTTCAGACACAACAGACAGGTCAATGAGGTGAAACTCTTCAACACTGGGGAAGAACATGTGATCTCTAACCATACATGGTGTTTCAACAGGTGAGAGATGGAGTCTGTGTTTTCTGGGAGGTGCCAGAGAACAGATCAGGTGAGCTTCATCAGTCAGAAACAGTCTCACTCATACATTCTCAGAGCAGTAAGCTGATTGAAACTGTTTGACCAGGATACTGGAGCAGGGAGGGCTGTGAAACAACAGACCAAGGAGACAAGTTTGTCTGTAGCTGCGACCACCTCAGCTTCTTTGCGGTGCTTGTGGTAAGATAATAAATATTAAGTCAAAGATTATGGTCATGGCAGCATCTCACAACAGTATAATTGTATCTCTTTGGTCTACAGAACCCTTCTGTATCAGTGGATTCTGCCAATGCTAGGAATCTAAGCTACATCACCTACATTGGATCATCACTGAGCGTCATCTTCACTTTGATCAGTTTGATCATCTACCTGTGTCTACAGTGAGTTTTTACTCTGTTCTTAGAAATATTTGAGTACTTGCTGAAGGGACAGGAAGTAACAGGAACTGATGCTGAGTCGTCCTAACAACAACTTAAATCCCACCTCACAAATTCATCCTCAAAAGGCAGGGATGAAATGCACAGCAAATTGAAAACAAAGACAGGACAGGACACGACATTTTCAACCATCAGATATCACTACTGAATTTCATTTCTCTCCATACCAACATCAACCAATTGCCAATGAGTATTTTTGTGGCTTTTTGCAGAAATACAATAAAAATGTGGTTTTCAGTCCCTTAAATCTTCACAGAGGTATATTCAGGTGATGAATATCCAATACACTTTTTTGTAAATAAAGTTGGTGACTTGTTGACATCAAAAAACACAGGTGAGCACAGTTACATTTACCTGTAAAAGGATTTCCTCACATCATGACTCGTCCAGTAGAGGACAGTTTCACAAACTTTTTCTGCAGCGCCTCCTTGTGTGGTGAAGACAAAAAAACCCCCAGCGTAATCAGTCCAGCGTGGGACAAATCAGAAAATGTCAAAAATGGAGATAAGCTTGTCTTACTGTGCCTCACACTGCAAAAGCTCCTGGCCTCTGAAAGAGCCAGACCCCCATTTTGAGAATAATTGGTTCATTAACTAGTTCTCTTTGCAGTGTGATGATACTCCCTATAACTTTGTCTATAACTTTGAGTATTTTATTTCTATTGTATCACAGAATTGACTTAGCCAATACATTTATTGAGTAACATTTAGTCCCATCAGAGGTGGCGCCACCTTCCTGTTGCAGTAAAAAAGAATACTGGTGGAACACAGCTGTTGCTGCTTAACATTCTGATTGTTCATCAATGGCAGAAGAAAGACACTCTCATCATTTATCAGTCATTGTGAGAACTTTACCATGGTCTTCCTCATCTTCATGGTCTGGTGTTTCTCCTTCAGAAAGAGGCGTCCAGAGAAGGCCATCAGGGTGCATGTGCAGCTGACTACCGCACTGCTCTGCCTCCACCTCAGCTTCCTGTTGTGTTGTCTGTGGGCATGGAGGATGAAAGAGAACGACTGGGTTTGTTTCTCCCTGGGCCTCTTCCTCCACTGGTCCCTGATGGCCACTCTGTGCTGGATGGCTCTGGAGGGCTTTCACCTCTACCTCCTGCTGGTCAGAGTATTTAACATATATGTCAGAAGATATCTGCTCAAACTCAGCGCAGTGGGATGGGGTGAGTTTCAACAGTGCAGTTCCTGCCTCCTTCACTGTTCACACAAACCTATTTATAGGAGTGAATGATAGTGTGAATCAACATCTCTATAGTAGACAAACTCACAAACCTAGGCCTGAATGAATCAACATTTTAATCCATCCTGCCAAACTTGTCCATCATACTATTAATCTCTAGTATCCAATGTTACTTTCTCCTATATGTTGAATATCTCACTTCTGACGAACGCTCCATCTTCCTCTGGGTTGGGTTGTAGAATCAATTGTGACGAGCGGGTCAAAGGGTTCGCCCATGTCTGGTCTATAGTACAATATACTGTATGTGACTATATGACTGACTGGAGAACCGTCAGAGAAAAGGTGCAACATCGCCCTCCTTTGGTGACTGATGGAACTCATATAGAAAAGTTTGAGTTACTGTTCTAAAAAATGTCATGACTACTGCCTTTGTTTTTGATTTTCTGAATGATTCTGAATGATTCTGACTGATATGTTTTACAAAAAGACTTACACATATATTATATATATACATATATTTACACGTATATGTATATTATTATTTATTAAACTCACTAGATCATGTTGTAAGTGTAACCTCTCTCTAAAAGCAAGTAAAAGTAAGGGAACAGAACCATTTTGATTCTCTTTGGACTAGTAGCACCCTGTACATTTGGTAGAGGTACATATATATATATATGTGGGTAAATAAATGATAATGATAGGTGTCCTTCATGTCTTTCTTGCAGGCATTCCCACTGTGGTTGCAGGGATCTGTGGGATTTTTGGTGTTTATGGAAAGGACAGTCTGAAACTGACAGATAGAAACAACCCTACTTCACCAGCTGACATGTGAATAATCTCCTATTAACGCTGCACTCTTTCAGCAGACATAGTTCACCTGTTTTCTGACATGGGAACTATTACCTTTTTGTCTCACAGTTGCTGGTTGAGCGACGGGTTCCCTCAGAAGCTCCTGGTCAGCTTCATCACCACAGTGGCATTCCCAGGCCTGGTGGTTCTGTGCAACACCTGCATGATGGGTCTGGTGGTGTATAAGCTCTGGAGCCTAAGACAGAGTAAAACATGGGAACAAGTGAAATCAGAGAAGAGGAAGAGGTTATGGAAAGACGGTGCCACAGTGCTGGGCCTCAGCTGTGTGCTGGGTCTGCCCTGGGCTCTGCTCAGCACCACCTACGTCTCCCTCACTGGCGTCTACCTGTTTACAATACTGAACTCCCTGCAGGGTTAGTCAACAACCATTGTCTGTGTTTGTCACAGAATCGTGTGTTTTTTCTGACTGCATCTATGAATTCTTCTCAGGTGTCTTCGTGTTCCTCTGGTCCCTCAGTCTGAGTTGCAAGTCTCACATCGACCACAACTCCTCGTCCAGAAACCCATCAACTCAGAAAATGATGACCACCAGCTTTAATAACTGATAATTTAAACATATATATCATTCATACCTGCTAGTTTCTAAGAAAATCATCTGTGAGATGTCCACTGCCTGCAGTTGTCTGATGTCCACAGCTGTATTATTGTAGTATTGATTGTTTGATTCATTGACTCCTTCACTACACCTTTGTATCAGTTGTGGAATTTGTTTAAATGTGTTTGACGTGTGTAATATTTCAAATGTTTTCTTGTATTGCAGTTTTTTTGCCATGTTTTTTTATAGTATAGAAAAATCATTTATTTTATTTTAAAATAAGCATTGTCAAAAGTAAAGAAAAGTGTAAAAAAGACATTTTTTAACATGCATATAGGAGGTTGAAAGAAATATCCTGCATCTATGACAAACAAAAAGTGTGAAAGTTTTGTTTTAAATGTTTTTTTCTTGCCATTTATAGCTCTGTGATGCTCCCAAGGTGTTGTTAGACACATAAATCTATTTTTTGCTGTTTTTGCATATGGCGCGGCATTTTTAACCCACAGTATTCACTACTTTGTCTCACATTTTGCTGTTCTGTAGAACATAGAAACAAAATAGATTTTTTTTTAAATCCACCACTTTCTCAATAATGTTCTTACAATAAACACTCTCCTATAAATCTTGAATCTTCTTCTCCTCTGGTCTGGTTTCTTCTTCTGGTTTCATCATCCTTTTTACATCTCCCCTGTTCCCTCTGTCTTCTACACTGACTCCATCTACCTCCATCTCCTCCCTCACTGCATCCATCAATCTCCTCTTTGTCTCCTACCTGGTAGCTCCATCTCTAGGATCATTCTTCCACCAAAGTGTATCCACTGTCCCTCCTCTGAACATGCCCAGACCATCTCAATCTGTCTTCGCTAGCTTATTCTCTGTCTGTGTTGTCCCTTTAATCACCTCATTCCTGATCCTGTCCATCCTTGTCTCTCCTAAAGGGAATCTCAGCAGCATCTTTAACTCATCCACCACTGCCTCCTGTCTTCTGTCTATTCCTAGTGTCTCTAATCCATCCATCATGGCTGGTGTCAACACCGTCCAGTAAACTTTTCCTTTCACCTTAGCTGACTCTCTTCTATCACAGAACATCTTAAAATAAACATGTAATCTTAATACTGTTTTATATGGAAGCCTAATTCTTTGCTCTGTGCGGTTTATTTGGAGTATTTACGGTTCAAACATACGTTCTTGCCAACTTCCCAACTTCGCTGTTGGTTTATGACCACCACAAGCGTTAAAACGTGGTGACGTATTCACGTAACCCGGAAGTGAAATCGCAATCCCTCGGTTCATCTTTATTGTGATCGCCAGACACAACAGGCAGCGGAGTCAGACCCGGGACCATCATGGATCCGAACACTACGATTCTGCGAGTCAAGAGAAAACGGGGCACAGACCCCGCTGACGCACTGCTACTGGCCTGCAAACGAATCCGACCGGAAACGTCCCAGAGCCCCAGTGAGACGGTGCCGGAGCCCAGTGAGGCTGAAGTGGAGAATTCTGTCTTTAAACTCGTGGCCACCGTCGCGACACAGGTACAAAAAACTAACGCATCCAGCTAAGCTAACAGGCTAACTTCGGCGCCACCTAAAATAAATCGTCATTTTGAAGTCCCAACTTTGTCAGAATAATGTTATTTTATAGAATTGCTTAAACCGTGAAAAACTTGGTTTTATACACGATGTTTAAACGCTACGAAATGACCGACGGTGTCAGTTGAGCGTTAGCCTCTCACTGAGGCCAGTCAGCGCCATTTGTCAACGTTTGTTGGTGTCTGACGTCATTGCGAGGGTTGTTTTGGCCGTTAACTTTAGTTTTACGGCAAAAAGTAAATGATAGTAACTGATTAAAAATACATATTCTGTTTTTTAGCCTTACGAAAGTGATACAAAATGTTTAACAATGATTGACGAAGTTACAGAGTGGCGGTGCCACAGCCTACAGGTGTTTTCGTTGTTGTGCACTACATTCAGGCACTGTCCCTCCTCTGAACATGTCCAAACCATCTCAATCTGGCTTCTCTAGCTTTTTTCCTTCAAACCTTCCTTTCCTGATTCTGTCCCACCTTCTAAAGAGAATGTCAGCAGCATCTTAACTCCTCCACCTCCAGCTCTGTCTCCTGTCTTCTGTCTATTCCTTGTGTCTCTAATCCATCCATCATGGCTTGTCTCACCTCTGTCCTGTAAACCTTTCCCTTCACCTTAGCTGACTCTCTTCTATTACAACACAGCAGACGTGTCTGTTGATATATATTGCTGTTTCCTTCCCAGGATGCACCTGTCCAGACACAGGTACGTCAGGCCTTGGCTCGACCTCGTGTGGCACATGCACTGCGCCCCAATGCTGCCAGTTCCCAGCGAATAACTAGTGATTTACGGAGCATGAAATGGAGCAACCGAAGGGAAGAGCGTTACAGGATACTGTCCAGTCACCGTACGGGCCTGTCGGTCACAGCTGAGCAGCAAAGTCTCCCAGCGGATACTCCTGAGAGCACAGGGAATTCTGGGAAAGATGAGAGCAAGTCCTGGGGTCAAATTCAGGTGGTGGATCTCTTACATGAAGACTCTGAGCTGGACAAATTCTCTGGAAAGGTGAGTTTGATGTCAACACTGGCCTACCTTTCTTTTTTCATTATTATTCATTATACTTTAACTGAAAGAGTCATTTGGTCTGTGATGGATTCTACTGTTGCAGATGATGTCAGACCCTGAAGTGATTCTGTGCAACAACACAAAGATGCTGCGTGAGCGTCTGAACCTGACTGGAGAAAGGTTGGAAGGAGAACAGCAAGAACTGGAGGAAGACTATGTCTACGATCTCTACTACCAGGAAACGTCCGCACCAGGCTGGATTCAGGACATCCTGTCTGTCAGGGCCTACGCTGACGAGGGAGAACTGGTGTGTGTGGATGGATGATGGACAGAGGGATGAATGAATGCGTACCATCAGAGTGAGTCAGTGAAGTGATGTGGAAGTGTTCTTAATAATGGGTTTTATTTTTGGCTGAACAGTGCATTCTACATTCTTACTTTGGATTATTGAATTAAATTGTTACGATCTAGTAGAGTTAACCCTCAGTTAAAGGTCTGGGGGGTTGACGTTAAAATTTTTTCATCTGCAAAATAGGTCAAAATACTGTTTTTTTTTTAAATTTATTTTAACGTAACAAAACTGTTGAAACGCTTTACTGTAAAAATAACCACTCATGTGGATTCAGGTGCTGAAGCTGTGATGCTGTTCTTAAAGGCCGACTAGTTACTAAAGCAGACGTTGTCTTCATGTCCCAGGTTCCCGATGTTGTCGTTCACGAAGAGGAGGTGTACGAAGATGAGGATGACGAAAACGAAGAAGGCAACTGGAGGAACGACTACCCCGACGAAGAGAGCGATGACAGTGACAGAGAGGAGCGCTACGGTGGTATGTACTGGCTGTCAGTATTCCTGTCCACAAGTACACGTCACAAAGTACACTGTACTCATTCAACTCTTGGGGTTTACTTAGTTGGAAAAACTGCATGAAGTGAGAAGTTGCTCTGGAGCGGTTTACTCCCTGCTGTCACCTAGTGGAAGGGAATTGCTATAGTCACTCGGGTGCAAAAAGATAAAGAAGCAGCAATGAATAGACTTAAAATTTGTGAAATGTTCCATTCCTGTTCTGCGACACGGAGGTGGAGAACTGCTGATGTATGTACTAACCATTCCCAACCTTGGTGCACGGTGTTGTTATATTTATGGTTTAATTCTATCAATAGAAAGTGTCTGACAGCCAATGCATCAGTGCATTAAAACTGCCCACCCCATCATTTTTACTCCTGCTCTAAATGGACTAATTCAAGAGAAACAGAGCCAAGGGTTAAAGTAAAGTTCTGACTGGAGTAGATCTTCTCCCATGTTTCTCTCTCTGAACTCATGTCCGTCTGTCAGTCTCTGTCCACGCTGCAGTATTGGATTAAACATTGAAACTCCAGATCATGACTCAGTGATAATCCTGACTGACGTCTGTCTGTGTGCAGGCTACTGGGAGGAGGAGCACTCCTACAGCCGCAGGAACTGGGAGCGCTACAGGAGGGAGGTGTTGGACGAGCTGGGAGGTGACGGCGGTGAAGAAGAAGATGACGAGGAGGAGGAGGACGAGCGTGACCTCCAAGACGGAGACAAATATAATTCAGATTAGTCACTTTCCTCCATGACTCCTGTCAGTGCCCTGTGAACCTGTGACATGTCTGTAGGTGAGAGTGGAGGAGAGCGACAGTGATAATCCCAGAACACATACTGACCTGGGGGTTAAGGCCAATCTTTGCTTTGAGTTGAACACGAAAATGTTCTGGCAGTAAATGGTTGCATAAATCAGTATCAGATCAAATAGGAATTGAAAACTAGCTTTGAGGACAGAATCAGATAAAAGTTGATAAATGACATCCCTAATAAATAAAGGTGCACATGGCCTAGACTCACAGGTGATGGTTTAGAAGTACAGAACAGTACAGTACAGAACAGTACCAGTGTCATGGTTGGCTCCTCCTCCTTCCTGCAGGATGTGACAGGTGTCATTTCTTTCCAGAAGGATTCAGTCTTTGTTTTTTGTTTTTTTTTAATGATTCTGTCAGTGAGAGACCGTTTGTTTCCAGTGAGTGTTTGTTAAAACGTCAGACAGTAGTTTCGTCTGCCTCGTGTGCTTCGCTGCGTCAACAAATCCCTGTGTCTGTGTGCGTGCGGTGGCGTTTAGAGCGTCTGCATGGTGGCGTGTCGGTGTGTGCTGCTGTGTGGTAGTGACTTTTTTAACTTTGCGTCCTGAAGCGTGTTGTGGTGGATGTGACAGTTCTGTTCATTCTTTCTTCTCTGAATCTTCATGTCGTTTTTCTTGTCCACATGAACCTGTAAATATGTAGATGTGTATAAAAACTTTCAAAATAAAGAGAACTCATGTCCAAAGTCTTTGTCCAAGCACCCTGAAGACACACTGGCTTCAATTTTATTAAGTACGGGAAAAACGTGGAGTTTGTTTCAACAGTAAAGGGCAGTAAATGTTGATCATCATGTTAGAGTCCAACAACTCAAACAACAACTCCAAAGATTCTGCACTGGAACAACTGTCACTGTACTGGTTGATCTTAAAACCTCTTTACACCAGTGGATCTGAAACTTTTCTAAATACCAGGACTGGTATCAGCTGTTAAAGACTTATCACTTTAGGATCTCTACATTTTCAAAATAAAACGTCTTTTAGCTTCAGTCTGAGTGACCCAGTGTTCAGAAGCATTGACAGATTCTCCTTGACTAAATCTAAAACTTTTTGGGGGGAGATGTTGGCGACCCATGCTTTTACACCATTTCTTGGTTTAAAGTGATTTTCATCCTATTTTGTGTTGAGGATCCATTTGCAGTTAGTGAAGAAGATGGAGCAGTGGAGAACCACTGATCTGCTCTACCTCAGAGACCTACATAAAGATGTTAGATTAACATTTAACTTCACCTGATTTCTCAAGAGAACTCGTGTTAAATCTGCAGCATCTCAGTTCAGATGAGAAGAAACAGGTGTTAAAACCTTAAACCACATGACAAAATAAATAAAATTAAGGCAGTTTTTAATATGTGATTTACAAACTTTTCATTTACTAACAGAGGAGTATCAAAATACCAACACTTCATTTCCATCCACTCAATGTAACTTCATTTTTGGTCAAAAGATTTGTGGAAAAAAAAAGAATTAAAAGCTAATCATTGGGATTTAGGGCTTTTGACAAAAGTGGACAGAACCAGAACCTACGGGTGGAGGGAGAATGTGAGAAGGCCGCACAGAAAGACTCTGTAGAACTAGGACTTGATCCTGAGATCCCATGGACAGAAACAGAGGTAGCGTCGAGTTAAAAACCAACCTTCGTCCAAAATATTACATTTTAAAACTACAACATTGAGACCAGGATAGAAATCTCACCAACAACACTGTTGATCTGGACCAAGGTTCTTGCATTAGAACAAACTCTGACCTCATAACATCATTAAGGAACATCTGGTGTTAAATCTGTGACAGTGTTTTCTTAAGGCAGTATTTCATCCACAGGTCGCACTGTATTTCCAATAATAATAATTATTATATTTGGGGAATGTCTGATATTGAGGCTATTCCTACAAATTTGTCCCAGGCCGTGTGTTATTGAACTTTTTATTATCAGAGGTAACAATCTTACCCATATTATATTATTATTCTAATATCAGATTAATAATAAGGGGTGACTGATATTATCAGACATCCTTAATATTAATATTATAGAAGTTAGCATCGTAATGTACAGTCCATAGTAATATTTGATGCCAACATCTCTGTCCTATCACTTAAGAATCAGTGTCTTACTGATTCTTACTATCCTCAGCCAATCAGAGCTCTTGTTGCATTACGTATTCGCTTCTTGTCCCACTATTGGTTTATTTCTTTTTCTGAAAACACAGTGATAATAAAGTCAACAACAGGTTCTACTGCATCTCCTGAGACTGTGACCCACGACCTTCTACTTCTGTGACCTGATAATGTGAGGCAGAATGTTGTGTAGTTCACCTTAAAAACAGCAGGTGCTGCTGGAGGCTCCAGGCTCCAGTGAAGACAGAGTGCAGCAGTGACAGACTTTTCTGTCCGAGTCCAGAAAAGAAGAAGAAAAAAAAAACACAGTCCAACATCCTACTTGTTTCTCCCTGTTTGTAGACAGAAGACTGAGCTTCATCCACTTTTGTCCAGCTCTGAGACCACACAGAAGCAACTGTACTGAGTGGAGTAGGTCAGGAAACCTGTCAGACAGAAACAAAGATCTTCACTTCCTGTTCTGTCACATGTGTGTGTTTATGGTGCAGAGAGGAGAACGTACGCAGGAGCCTGGTGATGATGGGCGGTCGTTTGGACTCTGGCAGGTAGATTCCCAGGAAGTAGACGGGAACACCTGACAGGGCGATGCCAATGCCGATCAGAGAGTTGAGAGTGTCGCTGTAGAGAGGGACGGCCACCAGGAAGACGGCGCACAGACAGAAGACAACTGGGTAGACGAGGCTCAGCTGAGGACACACACAGGTCACAGACAGGATCAGTCGTCATTCTTTTTATTTCTTTGTTTGTTGCAGAAGCTGTAGCCAGGCTGTTACCTTGAGCGGTCTGACCCGGTCCGGTTCTTTCCAGCGCAGGTAGATCTGTCCTGCCACGGACAGACCCATGAAGAACCAGTAGCTGAAGCTGTAGTAGTTGATGAGCTGGAAGACGTCCTTCACCGTCAGGTAGATCAGTGACATCACACACTGAGGAGCAGAGAAAAGTTGATGATGACGATGATGATGACTGCTGTCCACAGACATCCAGAGAAGGTCCACACTTACGTTGAAGATGAGAGATGGAATGGGCGTGAACCTCTGGATGTGGATCATGGACAAAGCGTTTGGAAGGTGACCTTCACGAGATCCAACGAAAAACAGCCTGAAGAAAAATGTTTATGTCTGATAAAAACTTTTACTAAGGACAGTGGAGTTGACAAGGTGATGAGTCAACAACTGTTGAAAGATTATCCTAGTGAACCATCTAGTTACAGGTGCTTAACCGAGTTATATTTTCCACCTGACAGCATATGTGTGTTTACCTGGAGGCAGTGATAATGGAGGCGTTGAGGCCTCCGTAGCAGGACAAGGCCACAGCCAATGGGATGATCCAACTCATCACGCCCAGAGTGTGGTCTGCAAACGTCTGGGTGAAATACAACAACAACAACAATCAAACCCCTGGCCTCCACCTGTAGTTGGCGTGCAGTCGGAGTAACTGATGGGTTGATAATAGGGGGAGAGGTGGAGTGGAGGAGGAGTCCAGTGGTTCAGTCCAGTCCAGTCCAGATCTACTCACCACTGCCACTGCGTCACTGGCCAGTATGGCGCTCATATCCAGGACGGCGTAGTAGGCCACGTTGGTGAGGATGTAGATGATGGTGACGATGGGCATGGAGACGGCGATGGCCAGGGGCAGGTTCCTGAGACAGTCACACACTGGGGCATTAGCAGGGGCAACAGTGAACAGTGGAAAGAGTGATGAGATACAGAAGGATGAAGGAGGAGGAGGAGGAGAAGGAACCACCTCTGTGGATTCTTGATCTCCTCAGTCACAAAGTTCAGAGTGTCCCAACCAGAGTAGGAGAACAGAGCAGAGTAGAGCGCCAGCGCGATGTCTCCAGGCTCTGTGGACGAGCCCTGGAAGGAGGACTCAAAGTTGGATGTGTTTCCTGAGAGACAATGAAGAAGGGTTAATATTTCACCAAACTGGCAGTCAGAAAGTTCTCAGACCTGATGGACTTGAAACTTGGACCGAAGCCTGTTTGAATGATCGAAGCTCATCAACAGGTGCTGATCCAGAATCATTCACAGGAATTGGATTTAATTCATTAAAAGCAGGTTAAACATAGAAAACTGTGGCTCTCAGCCCAGATGAGTCCCAGACCCTGCTGTCAAAGGTCCTGCAGTGTTGGAATAGTGCAGACGACTGTTGATGTCTCTGAAGTTCTTGTGTCTCCTACGTCAGTAAACGTGGACCAATCATAACAGTCGGTTGATTTGACAAAATGACAGGTCAGTAAAAAGTGTGACATCACACACCCTGGCACAGCTTGACCACCCCTGTGGTGATGATGAGGATGAGGGCGGCCACCTTGGCATAGGTGAAAATGTCCTGCACCCGAGTTCCCCACTTTACATAGGCAGAGTTGATGAAGGTCAGGAGGCCTGGGGACAGAGACAGGCTGTTAGCACCGAGACAATAGCTTAAAGTTTTTACTGTCGAGTCATTAGAAATGAGTTGTTACTGTCTGATATCGGCAAAAAGGTGGTTGGAGACATAGCTGTCCAAGTTTTGACATTCACACTGAAATAAGAGCAATGACCAGAGGGGGCAGTCTCACTAGGACATGTTGAGTGACCTTCATGGACTCACACACACACGCCGCGGCGATCAGTCTGGACGCTACATACGGCGGTTCACAGGTGGGGAACAGCGGCTGCACCAGGTAGTTGGCGAAGGTGATGGCGATGACGGCCTGGCTGGTGGGCTCGATAATCAGCAACGACGTCCACAGGCGGATGAACGCCAGGAAGCCGCCAAAAGACTCCAGGATGTAGGCGTAGGACGCCCCCGACTTGGTGATGGTGGTGCCCAGCTCAGCGTAGCACAGCGCCCCCACCACAGAGAACACGCCTCCTATCACCCAGATGACCAGCGACAGGCCGTACGACGCGCTGTAGATCAGGACGCCCTTGGGCGAGACGAAGATCCCGGAGCCGATCATGTTCCCGACGATCAGGCTGACGCCGTTCAGGAGAGAGATTTCCTTCTTCAGCTGCATGCTCTCCTTGGGCCCCTCCAAAGAGTCAGGGGTCCGACGTCTCACCCCATTGGTCTTTGGGAATTCTCCAGGGTCAGCCATGGTTCCAGAACCTTCAGAACCTCCAGGAACACCTGACACAGAGAACAAACTGATGGTTCTGCTGACTCACTGCTGCCCATGTACTACTACAGTACATGAAGTTAACACATTCCAAGATAAGGTGCAAGGACACTCTGTGTCCCGCTCATTGTTTTCCCAAAGAGGCCTGTGCAGCAACAAGAGTCAATAAATTAAAAATAAAAATAATCGAGTCCCAGTCTCTGTGAACCACTGAGTTAAAACTGTGACAAACAAAGGTACATTTACAGCCCGCGGGCCTTATTTTGGTTACTTGTACTTAACAAAGAGTGTGAACAGGTGTGGGATTAAAAGTAAACATCGTTTTTTTGTTTGTCTTCTTCACAGAGACAACTATGTCCAACCCACTGTTGATAGAATGTTCAACTCTGCTCTGGTGACAAACGTTTTGTTTAGAACAATAACAATAAAAATCTCACCGGAGTCAGCACCGACCCCACCGACCCCACCGACCCCACCAACACCAGCAGCAGCAGCCTGTAGTTCCGGTTCTCCCTCCGCCGCCTCACCGGTAAACGCGCTCGTTCTTCAGCTCCTTTGTCCTTTGTCCCGGTCCTGACCGGTGTCTACGGAGCGGACGGTCCTCCGTTTACAGGAGCAGAGACACGGCCAGCAGGTGTCTCTCCCTCAGTCTGTCTCCCTGTCTGTCTGTCTGTCTGTCTCACCGCTGACCGTTCCACCCTCACAGGCAGCAGCGACTCCTCCGTCACTCCGCCGCAGCCTGCTGCATCATTAGAGCCGGTAAACAGCTGCTGATGGAGGAGGAGGGGGAGGAGCCGTGTGAGTAGGGGCGGTGCAACAGATAACAGTGTTGGAACTACTACAGTACTGCACCACCTCCACCACAACAGAACACAATAATATCGGTCGTCGCCAATACTTAGAGTTATGTCATATTTACGAGATCGTTATCACTTGATTGGTATCGGTTGATATCAGAAGTGAATATGAAGTGTTTGGTAGTTAAATTCAATAATGTCGGTCACTGATATTATTGGCCCAATATTAGCATTAGCTGTGTGAATATCAGAGAGATCCCAGGAATAAATGAGTAATTCCACAAGAAAATGGTTGTACATTAATAAAACAATTATAGAAATAAAATTAACACTAAAAATATAAAAAAAACATTGTGGAAAAAAGTGACAAAATTATTATTTATTAATATTATCTTATAATAAATTACAAGAATTTAAATAAAAACAGTAACAATTTAAAACAGTCTTGTTGAAAGTTAAAAAATATTTTTAAAAAGTCATAATTTATAGAGAATAAAGCTGTAATTTCACTAAAAAGTCAAAGGTGAAGAATAAGAATCATTTTGGGGAGAAAACACACACACACACACACACACACACATAACAGAGCAGCAGCTGAAGGTGAGGCCTGAACCAGTGACCAGTGACACATCAACCCTGACCTGTACCATGTGACCCAGTTATTTTCCATTATCCATCGTCAAAACCTCACTTCTTACCTGGTCACTCCTCACCTGGTCAACCTGAGAATGACGGCTGAAAAGGACAGGACGTGAGGACACAACAAAGAAACCAAGTCTGAGTGAAAGACAGTGAGAGGGAAAAAAAAGGACAAAACAATCAGTCGACAGATGAAAGTAAAGGTTCTCACCAGATAAAAGTCACATCAGAGTCTGACGTGGAAGTGAATCTCTGAGCAGAACTCACTCTGACTGTTCACCCAGTTCACAGGTCAGAACACAGGTCAGCTGACCAACATCAGCATCTTTATAAAAGACCTCTAGGATCATTATGATTTTTTTCTTTAATATTAAAATTCAATAACACAATTTCACAATTTTGACAAATTTGCTGAAATCCAACCCAGGATTCTGAGACCAATACTTTGCTTCTAGGAGGAAATATCGAAATCCTTTAATTTCGGAATTTGAAATTCTTTGGATAAAACTATTGTGACCGAAGTTAACACTGAACATTCCTATAGTAGCGTTCAGGTGTGTCCCACAGTGTGGACACCGTCTCGTGCTGTGGTGCAGGTGAGTGTGGTGGACACTAAGACGTTACTAGAAACATCATGATATCTGAGAAGTGAGGAAACGCTGGTTTCTCTCTGACATGTGAAGGTACCAGTGGAGCCCACTGGTCTGCTGGTGTCAGGAACACACTTTAATTAGAGTGGTTGTGTCACAGTCAGAGGACAGCGCCGCCCTGCTGACCTGTGGTGACGCTGTTGTTACATGGGTGTCAAAAGGCACCAGTGTCAAAGTGTTCATTTCTCTTCAAATACATGTGGTTCTGCACATACAGTGAGAAGCACCAGGTAACATACTTAAGGTCACATGACCAAACAACCATTTATAAAGATGTTCTTGTTCTGCTGATAAAACCCCAAATAATAACGAGTAAAAACAAAAAACTGACATGTTGTTGACACACAAAGACATTTTATGTATTTTACTTTTAATAATTTTTTTTTCTATTTACATTCAAACACATACAAACGACTGAAATGAATATTTTCAAACGTTGGAAACATCACAGTTGAATTCTTAAAAAAATAATGTATTGAACAGAAATTGAACTGATAAAAACTTCTATAAAATTATAAAATTGTATTTATTACAAAAACCACTAAAGTGCTTATTATAAAGAAGCTAAAAAGCATTTCCACAACAAAAAAAGGCTTATCTGTGGTCCAACACAACATATATGTGCATACATATGTATATACACTTATATATATATATATATATATATATGCCATACAAATATAGCACAAAATAAGGAAAGGCTTATATATGGTCCAAGAATGTATATGTATATGTACATTCATACACACACACACATATATACATACATACTCTATATATATATATATATATGTATATATATATATATATACGTACATATATGTATGTATGTATCTCCAGCATCATGAATCTTCTTGGACATTCCTGTTCTTCTTGAACTTCTTTGTTCATCAACTAGATCCAGTCTAGACGACATCACAGACTCCAGGTCTGTTCTCCAGAGTTCCTGAGTCAAGACTGCGTTTCTTCCCCATAGAGAAGGAGAGTTAGCACGTTAGCTTCATGCGTGTTCAAACTGAGTGATAGAGTCATGTGACTGAGAGTCATGTGACCCATTTGACTAAATATGTGTTTGTTGACAGAGCCTGAAGAAGTAAGCACCACAACCGGGACCAGAACCAGGACATACTCTGGATGAGGAAGCGCAGCCTGTTCCCATTGGACAGTCAGATGTCACATGACCTACTGCTTAATGATTCACAAATTAAAAACAATCTGCAGCGACTGCTTCTTTGGCATCAAATCAATCTTATTATTTACAGACAAGTCTGAACGTGTCAGGCTTCAGACGTCGCTGTTGTTGACATGAAGGATCTACTACAGGGTGGAGAAGGTTCTGTGTCAAGTTCTAGACTTCTGCTCTCAGACTTGTTTGGCTCCATGTTCCTCTTCTATGGTATTTTCTCTAATAGGTTTTAATAACCAAACCAAAAATCGATTTTGCGCTCCATCAGCCAGATAGCTTGGTGGTTACCATGGTAACCTGGATGAATCCAGCAGTACTTCAGTCACTGAGGTCCTGTATGGTTATGATTTTACTACATGTACAACTTTATCTTCCTGATCAACAATCACATTTGGTTGATTAAAAAAACAAAAATCTGAACTCCACTGTGACTGTTCTTCAGCTAATCGACAGCTTGGTGGCGCTGCTTCTCTCCCTCTTCTGCCTGACTTTATTCTCCCACAGCTTCTGCTGCTTCTCATAGGTAATTCATATATACTATATATACTGTATATATCTTCTTATATGGTATTCATCAAGTTTTCCAAGCTGCACAGACAGAATTCACTCTTTACCAGAATGACGTCCGACGAGACGTCTTCGCTGAAATTGGACACATGAAGACACTGGAGTGTCAGTGTGGACTGAGAATTACAGCCGAGTCACAGTGATGTACAAAATGTCTCAGCAGTTGTTCTGCTGCCACGGCTGAAATGATGAGGTGACTTTTCACTGCTGCTCAGGGTCAGGTTTAAATCAACTGGTCTCACAGTGACCAACACGTCTGAAGACGCAGCAGTAACAATGATAATGATGTCAGACCAGTGGACAATGATACTGGGCAGAGAGGTGACATGTTCACCTGTACATCAGTATCAGTTACTATTGGAATTGGACATGAGGTGTTTGGACAGAGTTGGACTGTGTCCTGGACAATATAAAAAAAAAACAACAGTGACAGGAAGTTGTTTTGACTCAGCTCTTCTCCTGCAGCATGTGTTGTCTGGTGGATCCAGAGCTGTTGCTGTTGCGTGAAGAGGCAGCTCGTTTCCTCATCCACTCCAGCAGGTAGAACCGCAGCGCGATGAAGAACCCTGGTGGAGAGAAGAGGAACAACATCAAGACCAGTTTACAAATATTTAACTATTTGTTGTTTTCAGTTGGAATGTGAACCTAGAACAACAACATTTCCACAAACACACTTGGAGAACATTAAAGTCATTTCTGTCATTTCACTTTGATCTGAAGTCAGAATAAATTCACCACAGACCAAACTGTGACAGAAGAACTCACCCTGAAAAGAGGTGAGAAAACAGGAAATGAAGAGGAACAGGTCGGACGTGTGTTCGAAGAAGGTCAGACACCACGATGTCCCAAAGAGGCAGCTCAGGCCCCAGAGGCTGAGGAAGGCCACCCGGGCCTGCCTCCATTCATCCCTGATGCGGATCTTCTGGAAGACCAGGATCAGCATTACGATACCAGAGGAGACCAGGAGGACCATGGGTGTATAGTTGGTCAGAGAGAGAGCCAGTAAAGCCTGGGAGGATTCTTTCATCCAGCACCTGGTCGCCGCAAGTGAAGGTGAAAAAAGACAATTAATCCCAGAGGATAAATAATAATAATCACAGCAATAATTTAATCTCTGATTTGTAACAGAATGAGTTAATGTTCAGTCTTTGAAAACTAAACACAGGGCCATTAGGTTGGAATGTGAAGTTCATTTGGGAATCGAACCTTGGACTCTGCTTAGAGGTTTCATAATTGCTTCACTCTGAAACCACAAAGAACCAAAGGACAACGCCGGTCTATAGAGGCCGCTAGAGCACAACATTGAGTCCAAATGTATGTAGCTAACTGGCTGTAAGTTGGCTCCACCCAGTGGTTAGTAGTGGAATCTACTCACCACTGCCATGGACGTGTGTTCTCAGCATTGAACTGCAGTTTCACTTGTTATTGTCTGATAACGCGTGTAATGCAATACATTTTATGTTTTTTCCTCTGTCGCCCCCCAGTGGCCGGTAGTGATCTACCCCAGTCTTGGAGGACTTACATGTGGTAGGGGTTGAAGAGGTCATCAGCTGGAATGATTTCCCTTAGGCCATAAATGTCGCCCACTGCTGCCAGGACAATGACCGGAATCACAGGGAGACCTGAGGTTGGACCAGAAGGTGGCGTTAAAACAGAACCTGGACCAGATCAAACCCAGTCCAGCAGAGACACTGAGCCAACAGAACCAGTCAACAGACGTGATCTTCTATAATCTGTTCACTGAATACTGTCAGGGTCTCCATCAACTACAGAGTACTAACTGGTGTAGTACAGAGTACTCACTGAAGTGTCGCTGAGTACTAATAGAAGTACCACACAGTAATCACTGAAGTACTGCTGAATACTCAGTGGAGTAGCAATAAATAAACACTTGAGAACAGCCAACTACTCACTGAAGTGTGGCCGAGTACTCACTGAAGTACCGCCGTGTACTCACCAAAACCCACGAGGTTCCAAACATATGGTTTTGGAGGAGGTGTGAAAACCATGTACACCAGCCAGAAGGTTTGGAAAATCTCGATTCCCATCCAGGTGTAGGAGCTGAGCAGACTGTAGTGCATTACAGCCCCAACCCAAACACACAGGCCCTCGCCCCCCAGGTTGGCCAGCACACCCGTGAGGAAGAAGAGGAGATGAAGAGCAGCCAGAGACAGAGCCAGACCAAGGTGGATGGGAACGGACTGTTCCTTAGAGCGAGGGCTGATGGGAAGAAGGGAGGAGGGGGAGGACGGGTGGAGGAGGGAAATGGAAGTCAGACATTTGGATTTGTGTGTCAGGAAACCAGAAAGCTTCTGAGCAGTACTGCAGTACACTCAGTACCCTGTCTACTACAGTACTCTTTACCTCTTAGTGCAGAGGAACACGATGAGAGCGACACAGCTGAGGAAGGAGGTGGCACAGCCCAGGGATGTAATGACGGTAAGAGCCAGGAGATGGCGCACTGGTCGAGGCTGCAATTCCTGCAATTGAAGACAAAAAACAATCACACACCAGCAGGGGGAGCTCTGCAGAGATGAGTTAAAGTCTGAGGATTCTGTCGCTCACAGACATTTTTTAAAACTGAACGACCGAAAAGAAGGCAGAGAATTTAGTTCTTTGAATATTTCAGAATGTAGCACAGGTCTACAGTGAAGGTCTACAGAGCAGGTCTACAGAGCAGGTCTACAGTGGAGGTCTACAGAGCTGGTCTACAGAGCAGGTCTACAGAGCAGGTCTACAGTGAAGGTCTACAGTGAAGGTCTACAGAGCAGGTCTACAGTGAAGGTCTACAGAGCTGGTCTACAGAGCTGGTCTACAGAGCTGGTCTACAGAGCAGGTCTACAGTGAAGGTCTACAGTGAGGGTCTACAGTGAGGGTCTACAGTGAGGGTCTACAGAGCAGGTCTACAGTGAGGGTCTACAGAGCAGGTCTACAGTGAAGGTCTACAGTGAAGGTCTACAGAGCAGGTCTACAGTGAGGGTCTACAGTGAGGGTCTACAGAGCAGGTCTACAGAGCAGGTCTACAGAGCAGGTCTACATCCTCCTCTTTGCTCTTGTAGTGTGTGCACTGCGTCTCACCACCAGCACGGTGAAGTAGGTCAGGTGGTTGCAGGAACACTCGGTGTGTTCTTCGTCTCGTTGTATTGTCTCACATCCCTCCGTCAACCACTTAACCTGCACAGGATCTACAACAAAACACACAGGAAGTTGATGCAACAGAACAAGTGAACAACGTCAAAGTTTCTTTTTCTTTTTTTACTTTTCCTGGAGTCCCAGGCCACACACTTCCGTGAATGTCCTTTCTGGAAAAAAACATGAAGAAAGTTCCGATCAGTCATCGGTTCGATTCCAGACAAAGAGAGAGAATCAGTAACGTCAGTGTGTGACTACGATGTACCGGTATGGCCTCGTGGTAAAAGCTGATCTTGATTGACTCAGACAGCTCAACGATGATCTCGTTCTCCACTGTGATGTCCACCACCTCACTGAGGATTTTCGTCTCCTTGGGACTGTCCTGGGACGTTGGACACCACAGCAACACACCATTTAAATACTCAGGTCTCCTTGGTAGAGCTGCTAACAAAGGAACGGAGGGGAGTTCAACTTTACCTGGAAGAAGGTGTTGTTGGAGTAGAAGGTCACCTCCACCTCGCTGGTGGTCTTCATGGCCAGTTTGAGAGCGGATGGCAGATGGACCACGATGGTGGGTTCTTCATATTGACCTCGGCTGATCTGAAAAAAACAGCTGGGAGTGAGACTGATGCTCCATCTACACTGGTCTGCTAAGATGATGATGACGTGTTCAAAGTTCATGTATCTCAGAGCAACAACTTGGGGCATGTCAGAACTCCAAGACCCATATGTTTGGAACCCTGTCCACTGGTTCCTCTATGTTAGAGTTAGAGTTTGGAGCTGAATTAACTTTATTGATCGTCTGGTTCCTGGCAGCTCTGCTCACTGCTACACTGTAGTACTGTGTCCACTACAGTACTGTGTCCACTACAGTACTGTGTCTACTACAGTACTGTATCCACTACAGTACTGTATCTACTACAGTACTGTGTCCACTACAGTACTGTATCTACTACAGTACTGTGTCCACTACAGTACTGTGTCCACTACAGTACTGTATCTACTACAGTACTGTGTCCACTACAGTACTGTATCTACTACAGTACTGTGTCCACTACAGTACTGTATCTACTACAGTACTGTGTCCACTACAGTACTGTGTCCACTACAGGTCAGTGGTGCCGCAGCACAGACAGTGGCCCCGCCCTCCTCTCCCACCCCAGCACAGTATGAGATGAAACTTCTCATTATCTTCAATCCTCCTCAGGATTAAATGTTGTTGAATCTTATTAGAAACGACTGTTTTTGTTACGGCAGCAGAACGACGGCCTTGACTGAGAACCTCATGATTTCCACACAGTGGAGCGTTTACTTTAAGACTTAAGTAGTAGGATCTGAGCAGAAGTATTACAGTAGTGAACGTGAACCCAGGAGAGAAGGAAGTAAACACTCATTTAGTTTTCAGTTTTTTTTCCACTTCAACCTTCAGTCTGTTCTCTCAGCTCTTACAGGAGATGCCAGGTCGTGGGCTTTGGAATCTTCCAGGTGGATGTTAAAGCTCACGGGCTTGACAGGCTCGGCTCTGTGTTCAAGACTGGACACAAACACAAACATCCAGGAGATTAGACCTTCAGCCTGACGCTAATTTAAAGTCTGACTCTGCTTCAAAGTTCATAACATTTAACTTCACAATCAAGACCAAGTCACAGGAGGAGGACGAACACAGTCTGCAGGAGGACGGAGAAGACAAGAAAAAGAAAAGATAACGAAGAGACAGAGACCTGCTCAGGCGGGTGGACTGGTGGTCAGTGTTTCCACGCAGGATTTCTGAAACAAACAAAGATGAAATAAAATTGAAACTCAGTAAATAAGTTAGAGTTAAATCATTAATAAGTCAATAAAACTTCCTTACTGCAGGGGGTGCTTTGTCCTGCAAAGGTGAGGCCACTGTAGGTTTTGGAGTTGATGGTATCAGTTCTGATCGTTAGGTTCTTGATGCCGTGAACCACTTCCTCACCCATGGACCCACGAGACAGGTCAGTGCAGCAGGAGCCTTCAGGGAGGGCGGAGTTACACAGAGTGCGGTTCTTTTCTCGGATCTGGACAGAAGAACAATTCAAAACAGAACAAACTTTGGGTCAATGCTGAGCAGGGAGACCTCTAGGGGAAGGATGAGGGCAATACATCAGAGTGCAGTCAACCATCTTTGTAGAAGGAGAACGAATATTCACTAGAATGTCCGCTGGCCGTCATTTTGACCGTTCAATTTTAATTGCTAAAATCCATGACTCATGTCACTCATTCAGAGCTGCCATCAGATATGAAAGAGCGATGATTCATCAGTGTAAAAGATTAAATGAGATACATGCTGCCATCTAGTGACTTTCACTGTATTACAGAGCAATTTATCCCTAAAACTCTTTTGTTATTATAATAAACTAATATTGGGTCGATAATATGGGACGGCTGATATTTTCTCCTCCTCTGTGGAATTCTGCTCACCTGCAGGATGAGGCGGTCCAGCGGTGGCTCCCAGTACAGACAGAACCAACTGTTCTCTTCCAAACCAAGGCCAAAGTGGTCGGTTGAAATCCCTCCGGAGCGCTGACATTGAGCGGTTATCTGACCGTTAATGGACAGAGTCGTCCGGTTGGCTGAGACCGAGATGTTAGAACATCCAGAGGTAATGTTCACGTTCACCTGCAGGGGGCCACGGTCATGGACCCACAGGCCACAAAAACTCCAGTCCTTATCATGGTCACCAGAACCTGCAGGACAGGAGGAGACAGAAGCAGTTGGTCTCTTATTTCAAGATCCAATATTTCTAAGTAAAACATCAAGACACTGTGGTGACTCCGTAACAAACCACAAAACTGGTATCGTGAACTAAAAGTGAAGGAAGTGAATCTTTGCTCTTTGTAATAAAAACTCAACCACATCATCATCCAATAAATCTCTCTCCTAAGGACGCCACTTGTTCAAGAACCAGGGGAGATGGAAAAAAAAGCAAAGTAAAAGTGAGACAGTCCTCCTATTATTTGCATATATATTTCCCCTTTAACACCACCTTCCACCACCACCACCACCACCCTCCATTTAAACACTTCCCTGGGCGGTTTCAGCTACAGTTCTCTAACAGAAGATTTGGAGAAAGGAAATATCAGACAGATTTAAGAAATATTAGACCACGGAGAAGAGAGAAGAGAAGGAGACAGTGGTCAACAGACCAGGGGAGAAGATGAGAGATGTGATGCTGACTGAGCCAATCAGAGAGAGGAACAGAAGAGCAGGATCAGCTACTGTAGACAACACAACACAGTGTAGCCGTTGTATCAGCCAATAGCATTCTGCGTACAATCAAAGCTGGCAGCCAATCTTATCATCCTTCAACAAACACCCAGACATCTGTCCTTCAGAACCGTGGACCTGTGACGTTCCTGTTCTGTGGCTTCATCTGTTCTCCTCTGAGTCACAGCAGCGTCTGTTCTGACCACAGCTGTGGTTGAAAACTTCAGAATTCTCACGTTTGTTTTACAGAAGTAAAAATTTTCCATTTCAGTTTTTTCACAACTTATTCTACTTCAGGAGGTTCGAACCTTATTCCAGCCGTAAAAAGGAGCAGTTTTTAAAAATATCAAACTGATGGTAATATTTGACAAAGTTGATTGGCTACAATAACCGTCCATGGTTGACAGTGGGCAGGTTCCATTGGGTCAAACTGGTCCTTGGAGTTCGCTGACAGACTGGGACCCACTGACAGTGGTTTGCAGAAGTCCCAGAACCACGAGTTGGAATCTCATGATTATGTCAACTAAACTGATGTTTCCTGTTTTCACATATTTCTCTTTTCTTTTGACTCAAAGAGAAAAAAAATTCAGGAACTCAATGGAAAATAAACCTCTTTAGCAAAATCTATGGATTAAAATATGAATGGACAAAAAAACAACAATGGACAGAAAACAGGAGCTGGGATGTTGTCCTGGATGGTTTTACTGCTGAGATCTTCCTCGTCTTACCTGAGGAGAGAACGGCGATGAGGAGGAACACCACCTTCAGACCATCACGTAGCTCAGACGCCATCGGTAGACACTGTGTTGGAAACAGAGTTGACAGTTAGAGGAGGTTCAGCCACAGGAGCAGGTGTTGGTTAGTATTATCTTCTGGTCTGACCCCTTCACTGTTCCACGTACGACCCCTAACCCCAATTACTTGACTACTGTCACATGTCGTGCAATAAAGAGCAGTGCTAGCAGCTCACCGCACTAAATGGGTTTTTGTGTCGTCGTCCTCAACATCATAAGGCAGGAAGCAGAGAACCACAGACAGACAGACGCGACGAGGACAGAGAAAGACAACATCGGAGACAGGTTAAGAGGAAGACCAGGGCCTCGGCAGGATATAAATAACTAGACCCCGACACACCTGATACTTCAGACCAATCTGAGACCTGGACCACAACATGAGACACGTGGAGACCAACCAACAAACACAGCCTCAACACTTCACTCTGAACCAGGCCTCAGATTAATGTTACAGTCTGTTAACCAGCCAACACTACACACTCAGTGAGGCATTCAGGGACACAGTCAACAGGGGACTTCGATTGGGTGTCCGTGAGGACTGTAGAGGTACTGCAACCTGAAAGCATATTTCCCAGACCATGAGGAACTCTTACATGTTTTTGTAACAGCTCTGCTCTTGAAGCCAAGTCATTAGGTTTGTTTTAAAGGAGTTTAGACTTGGTTCTTTGTCAGGGCAAATAACGTTTTCATAAAATATATTTACATTTTTTTATAATATCTTCTTTTCCCAAATAATAACTTTTCAGAGTAGAGTCACTGCATTTTTCTAGGGTTGTGGCTTGTCATGAAGTGAAGATGGTCCAGGAGAAGACCAGTGATGGTCAAAGAGACCACTGGTCAAAGAGATGACTCAACATTTTGACCAGTCCTTAAACTGTTTAATGAAACACATCAATTATGTCACGTCTTCCTGGTTTTGACAGATATTCTCTGAATGACTCCCAAGATCAGGGCGATGGTTCTTGGTTAAAGAGTTTCACTTCAGTTATTTTGAAGTTTGACACACAGTAGTTATTTGGAGATGAAACCTGAATTTCTTTCACATGATGCCTTGTGGTTTTCACACTTCCCTCTTTTTTTACTTGATGTGAATTGCATCAGAGGCGTGACTGCAGTCTTCTGGTTTTACAATGTCGGCTCTCAAAAGTGAAAGTGAGACATGTATTGATGGTCATTGACCAGGGGACACACCCTGGCGTGAACACGGTGCCCTGATGAGAAGTGTGTGGAGGAGGTGCTGTTTCGTCTGGAAAAAATTAAATGAACATAATAAAAATCATTAAAAAATACGACCCTTATTCTGTGTTTTTATTGGAACTTTTCCAGATCCTTTAAATGAAAAACCTGTGTTACTACAGAGCATAAACCACTAAGTCCTGTCACTACATAAGTTTATATCAAATGTATCAAACTCAAGGCCTGTGGGCCAAATGCAGCCCGCCAAGTTCTCATGCTGTAATATGTTATGTAGTAGTTACATTTATTTTACCACCGGCCCTTTAAGGAAATTGTGTCGTTAATGAGTTTGACGCCATCGGTCTATATACTGAGGTTAGATCAGATATGGTCCTTCAGGCCAAATTTTATGAAAATGTGAACCAGATTTGGACCCCGAGCCAGAGTTTGAGTCTGTGCTTTATAATATTAATAACAATACAACCCTGAGCTTGTTGCTAAATTGTTGCTAGAACTTCCTGGCCACACCTGCATCCAGGCCTCCAGACTAGGGCCTTCAGCTAAGGTCAGGTCCTACCTCAGGTCCTAGTCTGTAGTACGTTACAAGTGATTGTCTTTATTTTGACCTCGCTCTGCTTCAGTCCTTTTATTGGTCCAAGTCTTTTCTCCACCCTCTTCCTCTTTCTGTTATCTACAAACTGCCTCCTCAGCACCACCCCCCTCTACTGTTTGACCTGGTCTTTGTCGTTCCGCGTCCCTGACAGCCAACGATTTTATCGCACGACGGAGACGTGACATTGTTTTACAAACGGGAACAAAGCAAATAAGCCCAGTGATAAATAAATGTTTTGAATATAGTGCGATTGGTCCTGGTCCTGGTCCTGGTCCTGGTGGTCCACGGACCCAGAGCTGTCCGACAGGACCTGGACTGTGTCAGTAGGAATGCAGTTCCTGACTGAAGTACACAGAGATAACCAACACTTCATGTGACAGAATTAAAAAAATACTAAGACCCAAGAGTACCAGTGTCAGCAGGTAGATGTCAGCGTTTCTCCCTGAGATGGTCGTGACTGTTCATCTAGTGCAGTGGTGTCAAAGTCATTGTTACCAGGAGGCCTCAACAACAAAACAATTTCCTTAAAGGGCCGGTTGGACTTGGAAGACTAAAGATCAGACCTGGGCAAACTAAGGCCCGGGGGCCGGATGCGGCCCGTTTGGCTTTTTAATCCAGCCGCCAAACTTGCCCAAATTATACAGTTAATTTATATTATCCTTATCTTTCTCCATTTTCCCTGAAAATTTCCCCAATAGATAGTCTAGAAGAGACTAAAGCATTTCTGCATTTTAGCCATTATTCAATACTTCAATTAACACAAATAACTACTACTCTAATACATATTAATACACGTTACTGCACTTTATTATTGTTTATTTAGATATTACTATTGGCTTTGCTGTGTTTTAACACCTTGTTTTATTTATTAGGTTAAAACTCTGCTGCCTTTACGTTATAAAATCCTTTGTAAGATCCTGAGGGCCATACAAAATAACTTGGCGGGCCAAATTTGGTCCTCTTGCCTTGAGTTTGACACACATGATCTTGATGGTGTCTCTTAGAACGCGTGGAACTCGGTCTTATTCAACTTTTGTCCAGTTGTTGTCCTCAACAATATTAATGAGTCCTTGTCTACTGTTGTGTACAATCCATCTGACTGTAGTCAGTGAGACAGTCAGACAGACAGTGAGACGCAGACAGACAGTCAGTCTGTTCTGCATCTACATTGTGATCTAAGTAATTTCTCAACTGAATTCATTCATTTGGATCAACCAAAGCCAACATCTCCTTGGCAGAGTAGCAGTGGTATCAGCAGAATTAGTAGCAGCAGTATCAGTGGGAGTAGTACTATAGTATATAGTTCAGTACAATACTGTAGTACAGCAGTAGAGTACAGTGTGAGTGGTATCAGCAGTAGTATTGGTAAGAGTCTTAGAAGTACAGCAGTATTACAGTGGTACTGTACAGTATCAGTGGTACTACAGTAGTAGTACAGTAGTACAGGACAGTGTTGATAGAACCTCAGCTGTGGTTCCTTCTGTTCTGTTCTGTTTGGTTCTTGGCTCTGATCTTTGCTGAGCCCTCAGGTCTTCAGCAGCTCCAGGATCTACAGCCTGACTGCAGTTGTTCCATCGATCTCTCCTGAACTCTCTGCTCCGTGTCTGAGCTCATCAGCACAAAGAGACTTTAGTCCATGATTCTAATGAGAAAAAACCATTTAAGTTGAAAAAAAAAAACCCAAAGAACTTCCTCACAGCACATCCTTCATGCTGCTCTGAACCAGACGTGGTACCAGAGATGGTGGAGCTCCAGGTCTGACACACTGACATCTATGACATGGACGTGGGAGGATGACTCTGATGGTACAGTATCAGATGTTTGGTGGTCAGTGGTCACTGCGGGTGAAGAGTCACGGACGACGCCACCGTTCTCCTGAATGGACCCAGTGTCAGCAGCTAACACTGTGTCCACAGATGGACGGGAACGTTCTCACACCGTTGACAACAAACAGAGACGTCCATGTCCATGTCACCCTGACTGTCCCAACATGAGGGGCTGGACATAGATTAGAATATTCCTGGAGATGTTTGTTCTACAGACACTGCCTCGACAAAGGTGCTGGTCTTCAGACAGAATCAATAAGACAGACACACAAATATACCAGACATGTCCAACATTAACTTTTGACAAGATCCTCTGATACTGATGTCAACCCATACTGATATCTGCAGCCTGTTGTCCACAAAACTGAGGAAACATCTCAGGACAAAAAATGTATTTTCAGCAAATTTGTCAAAACCCAGGGATTATGTTAACAATACCAGGTCAGTCCTATCAGCCGACCCGTGTTGGAGGATCTTGGTCGACTTCCCCTCCGTGTTTCTGAAATCACACATATGATCTGTCGAAGTGAAGTGTTTTGATTATGTCGAGGTGAAGACAGCGTGTGGTTAGAAGCTGGAAACACTTCAGTGTCACTGTTACCAGAACAGCAGCTTCACATGGTGAGTGACGCTCACTGAAACAGCAGCGTGGACAGAACTGAACTCTTGGATTAGAATAAACTGATCATATTAATCATTGATACAGTGTCCTCATTCAATCTTGATGAACTTTTATCACATCCAGACAAAATAAAAAAGTAGTTACTAATATAAAACACGGTTCTGACCCTTTTTAACCAGTGATTTTCACCAACATTGTTTGTTTGAAGCTTACTTTTAAATTAATACACAATTACAATTAATTAACACATTTCACTGTTATGGAATTTATATTCTGTTTATTTCTTTTGGCAGAAAATGATACAATCCATGAGCATTTAACATTCAAATGTCAGTGTTAATATGAGAGGACAGAGTTGGACAGTTACTGTCTCAACAGAGGTGTTGGTCTTCAGAGAGAAGCTGCAACATTTGTGACTTCAAAGAAGTCTGCAGTAAGATGTGAGAATGACACAGTTGACTATGAAATTATACTTCACAGAGTTCAATGTTCTTGTCTAGTTTTTCCAGACACCGAGTCTCAGGGTTAAAAAGGCAAGGTTCCATTTCTCTTTCTTCATTTTCTCAGTTCACACCTTCTTTTTCTCTGTGGTTTCAGGGCTGAGGAGTTCAAGACGTGGAAATCTCCCCCTCCTCACCCCTCTCCACCCACCCTTTCACCCGCTCCATTGTTCCTGCAGGGCACCCAGGCAGTAATTCAGCAGAAGAATCTGTCCTTCTCTGTTTCCTCAGCTTCAGTCTTAGTGTAGACTCTGTAGAACCAGAGTCTGTCAACAAACCCTTGTACTTTCGCACCAGTCTGAGAATTTTGTGTTGTTATACTTGGTATTGAGTCATTGACTTGTGGTTTTTCATCTCTCTCTATATATTAATCTCTAATATATATCTATCTCTATATTTCAAGCGTTGTCCACTGCTGATGACATCACAGACGTGGACTGAGCCTCGCTCCGTCACACCAACCACCAAAGAATGTGCCGGGAACCGAGCTGCTCTTTGTGTCAGAGCTGCAGCCACAGTGAGAGTGAATGAGGGTCAGAGCCTCTAAACCAACGCTCTGACCGCCCCCACGCCCCACACCCCGATACACAAACAAGGACACACTTCATGTGAGAGACAGTGAAGCGGGACTTGTCCGGGACAGATGTGTTTTCTCAATCTTAATCATTTGTCTGGTTTAATGCTACAAAGATATTTTGTGAATTTTTCTGATGAACTGAACTCCCTGAGGTCGACCACTGAGGTGAAAGGGAAAAAATAAAAAGTCAACGTCTCGAGTCCCAAAACAAGGCATTAACCAAGGACAATTTCTCTGAGGGTGAGAATGCATCGCGTGTTTGAACAGGGACACGTCAAGCGTCCCGTCTGCAGCTGCCTCCAACTGCAAAACACAACCACGTCACTGTCATGAGCCTCGAATGCATCGCGGCCGACAGTCTCACAACCCACACCACTCAACTCCAGAGTCAACGCACAAAGAAAACCAAAGTCTGGAAACAAGTCAGTCACATTTTTTTTACATAGTTGTTGCTGAAAGACACAGGATGTGAAAAATAATCTCATCAGCTTTGTTGAAAACGCATCGTCTTCCTTTTCTTATTTTCCATTTGCTGTGCATTTTTTCCCTGACATTTTGAGAGTGAATCCAGTCGACCTACGAGACTCCCCGGGTTTTTCCCTTCATGTCATTGCATTAAAACAAAAGCGAAACAAACGAACACAACATTTAACCTGAACGTAAAAGCTGCAAGACACCGAACCAGGGGTTGGACATACCAGGTGTAGACAATAATTTTCAGTATCTGTGAGGTAACATTACATAAAGACATAAAGAAAGATTTTCACTGATCTTACGGTGATAATCTCTTGTTGTTACCAGGTGTAAACTCCACGACATGAGATGCAGGACTGAGGCAACAAGATCCCCAGAATAGTAGCATGGCCCAAAAATGTGTCTCAACATCCCACAGTGTGTTTCTGTCTTTGGATCATACTACAATACATTTGGGAGACACTTTCATGTCCAAAGTCACTTTCAATTTGAGGTGAAAGTTACAATTAACAGCAAATAAATCAAAATAATCAAGGACAACATAACCAGAGATGAACAACAAGTCCAAACAATACGAGACCCCGGACCAATGCTGCTGATGTGGAATGCACCCTGGGCTACGCCTCCATGAGGGCCTCGCATTCTTTGCAAAAGCACCATAGAGATGCTGCAGTGTGCACATCAAGCACTGACACACACACACACACACACACACACACACACACACACACACCTAGTCTGTGGGGGCGTGTGTGGTTGCTGCTCCTGATTGTTCCTCCTTTAGATTCAGGCGGAGCAGGTGGAGAGCCACCACCGGGGCTATGAATAAATCAATAAAACATACACAAACACACACACACACACACACACATACTTATACACGTATAGAGACAAAGGCCAGACTATAATGAGGCCTGACCCCCTGCACCCCACCCCCCACCCCCTTACTCATACATGTAGTGACTCCACTCATTCCTCCATCAGGGGCTTTTTCCCACATTAAAAGATGCCACTGAGTCTTTCTAGTCACTTCCACCCTGTGGTTTTTTTCTTCAGTCAAACTTCTGCATGTTTGTCACACTTACTGTCACACTTGGTTCATGTCACATCACTGTACCTGCTTCACTGTCACCAGTTTCGCTTACAGTTAAAATACATAAACTAAATAAACTACATAACAAATAGTTGTCATTATCATTTTAATATTTGTAATTATTTCTTCAATTCTTTATGTATAAATAAAATAGATTTTTTTAATTGAAAAATAAAGCGATAATAAGCATAATTTATTATAGTTTTAATTTACTGCATTTTCGCTCATATGACATTTCCCTGGTTGGGAATTTCCTTTTTTCATCTTGGTATAAAACACAGTGACTAATCGACGACAATGAGACTTTTTCTTGATAATTCATTCGATTCATCATCGAATGTTCGTAGTTTCTCTGGCCTGGTTTTAACGCAGAGTCTAAAACTACTTTAATCGAAAAACCATCAACGGGTTTTCATTGGTTTTCATTTCCTTTTTATCTCATTTTCACAAGGTTTAATGAATGTATTTTTTCATGTCTACTGTTTATACATCTGAATAATGTCTGAAGACCCGAGCGTATTTTCGAATAGAAAAAAACCCGTGTCTTACCTTGACGGTTCTGTGCCGATGCTCGGTCCAACTCGTCGCGGACTCGGACCACAGGAGGGCGGAGGAATCAACGTCACTGCCCGTCCACCTGCTCGCTGCCCCTGGGTTCCCGCTCCTCAGTCCTCGAAACTCCTTAACTGTTTGCAGATGTTGTTAAAATGGCGGAAAAGTGACATAAACGCACCGGTTCACCGACACCGGGAGGGACTGAAGGCAACGAACACAGACCTCAGATCAGAGACCGAGCAACTGTCCGCAGGAGCGAGGTGCGAGGAGCAGCCACTGCATAAAGACCGGGACAGAGGGACAACGCACTTCCGCCGTAAACCTTCAAAATAAAAACAAACTCAATAAAAACAAGATATTTCCCCTTCTTATTTCAGCATTAGTTACAATCTTATAATTAGATAAAACCCAAAGGTTTAACTGCATGTTTGTGTATTCGGCACTTCCTGGTATATAAATAAAACACACACATGCTTGGATCTCAACCACCGCTCTTTTCCATTTAAGACGTTTCAAGAACTGTTTCCTGGTACCTTTGTCTAACTTGACAACACAGCCGCAGCGGGGACTAACACTGTAGTTGAGACGCATTTGTCACAACAAACTTTCAGGAATCACAGTCTGATCCGATCTCTTCACTTCACTTCTGTTCAGTGCAAATGACATTTGTGAATCAGGACTTTTAAGGAGCCTTTGTATAGTGTATAGCCTTATTTATTGATACATTAAATGAGTTTTTCTCCTTAGTGCCCGCCTGATCCCCTCCACTGTCGATCACCCTGAGGTTTCTTCCTTTTTTCCCTGTCTGGGTTTTTTGGGAGTTGTTCCTCAGCCGGTGTGAGGGTCTATAAGTGCAGGGGGCTTTTTCCTGTTGTGTTTAATGTAACTTGTTTATTTTATATAAATGTTGGTGAAGTGCCTTGGGACAACGGTTGTTGTGATATGGCACTTTAAACAAATCAAGTTGAAGTTGAAGGACCTCGTCACCCGAGGAGCTCGTGAGGTTCGATTTCCTTTCCGTGTTAAACAGTCTGATCCAGAAGAGAGAACTTTGTCAGAACCACAGTCTCTGTGACCACAGACCGCAGCCAACAGACGAAAAGAAAGGAGAACCGATGGGGAGAAAGGAGAACCGAAGGAGAACTGATACAAACCCAACTCTCCTCTGCTGCACCTGGTGTGACGTCACGGCCGACCGTGTCGACCATAGCAGCACGTGATATGATACGATGAAATTAAAAGATTCCGATATTAACACCTGTAACCTTTTCATGTAACATCCATCCATCCATATCATCCGCCTGTCCTTTACCAGGTGTTGGGGCATCAGTCTCCACCTCTGCCTCTGGGCCAAAGTGAAGGTTTCTTCTCTATTCTATTAATTAATATAATAATATATTAATCCAACATGTTGGGAAAACTGTAACTCACTGATGTTCCATTATTTATTGCAGAAGTTAATGTTTAACCTCTCTAGTTATAAAGCACAGGACTTCATCCTGTCTGTACTTGTTTTATTCCCTTTCTTTCAGTGAAATAAAAAGTTTCTCAGTATCACGCCCCCAGCAGGTTAATGTTTAAACAGCAGCTTTTGTTTTATTATTTTTATTGTGTGACGTAATCGTCTCCACCGTTAAAGTCCGTTGGACACAAATATTTGTCCTGTTGGAAGTCGAAGTAAAGAGCTCTGTGTCTCAGTGTGGACAGGTGTCCACACACACACACACACTGTGGACCTTTCCTGCTGTACGGCAGGAACACTGAGCACTGCTCCACCAACCGACCAGTCATCTGTCAGTGATAATAATAACTATAATTTATTTATATTTGGCTTTTGTTGTTATAATTACTGTTGTCACAATAACAATAACTACAACAACAGTGTTATTCCCAGGGGTGTGTGTGTGTTTGTGTGTGTGTGTGTGTGTGTGTGTGTGTTTGTCGTCTCTCTCAGGTCGTCCTGCGGTGGACCTGAACCACTGTCTGTACAACAGGAAGTCAGAGAGTGTGCATGAAAACCAGAGTTGATGAGTGTTGGTAGAGTTCAAAGTTCTCCTCAGATATGACACTGTTGGTTAATACTGTACTACTGACAGAAGTACTATTACTACGACTACTTCTACTACCTCTAATACTAGTACTGCTAATATTATCAAGGACAACTTCTTCTTCTTCTCCTTCGGTCTTGTCTCTTTTTCAGGGGTTTCCACAGTGAATCAGTCTTTTCCATCTCCTCTGGTTCTCTCCATCTTCTTCTCATGTTGCAGTGGACCGATACGTATCCACTGTCCCTCCTCTGAACATGTCCAAACCATCT
>JAFBJS010001779.1:305176-371425 GCA_016785265.1 Paraplagusia blochii | reverse complement strand
GTCTTCTGTCTCTAATCCATCCATCATGGCTGGTCTCTCCACCGTCCCTCCACCTTAGCTGACTCTCTTCTATCTCAGATCACTCCTGACTTTCTTCTCCAGATGTTCTATCCTGACTCCACTCTATTCTTCTCCTCAGTCTCCACTGCTCTGAACAGTTGATCCTCAGGATCTAACCTCCTGCTCCTTCTCCTCCTCTGCTCCTTGTAACCTCCCCATTCCACTGATCTCCCTCTCATTTATCCACATATTACCACGTTCTACTACGACTACTGCTGCTACCAACAATAATCAATAATCATGGATGGACACACACACACACACACACACACACACACACACACACACACACACCGATGTCCTGTCAACATCACAGCAGGGTCCACACACTGGTCATTAGAGGTTGCAGTGGTCACCATGGTAACGAAGCTCCGTTAACAATGTGTGTGTGGTTTATTGCCTGTGTGTAATGAAGGTTTAACAATCCTTTAATGATTTATGGAGAGAGACGTGTGTGTGTGTGTGTGTGTGTGTGTGTGTGTGTGTGTGTGTGTGTGTGTGTGTGTGTGTGTGTGTGTGTGTGTGTGCAGCCCTCAAGTTCAACAATTTATATATATATATATATAAATATATATATATATATTTTTTTTTTCAACAATCCAGTTATTGTTATCCAGATCATTTAATGGACTTGTATCGTTTTCTACATTTCCCGAGGTTTATGCTGAGGTTATTAATTATCTGCTAAACATCTTCCAACCCAACATCGTCTCTGTCTGGACATAGGAGATAAAACTCATCAGCAAATTGATCTGAGTATTGATTCAAGAGCTGAATGAATAATTCTTCCTCTCTAATCCAGTTTCCACTCTGCTGCTACTGCCTACGGTTTTCACCTGGAACAGAAATGTGAGCGTGCAGCGACATGTCAGTCAGACAGGCTGGGACAGAGACAGGCTGGGACAGAGACAGGCTGGGCGACGAGTGTTGTCTGATTCTACATGATTACACACTTTCTACTGGACCAGAATATCCTGGTCTGCTTCCTTCCTGTCTCACTGACTCACCCTTTCTTCTCCCCCATACCTGGTTTCTTCCCACACACTTACCTTCTGCCCAACCTCCAGGTGGCGCCACATGTTGTGTCTCTTTTAACTGATATAACTGACACACAGGCCCTCAAGTTTAAATAGTATTTTCATGTTTGTTTATGTCTATATTATTGATGTTTAGATATTTTGGTAATTTAACTTATTTGGTCAATAGTACCTGGGGCTGGAACTAATCTTTTTTTTTTATTTATTTTAATGAAAACATGCAATTGAGGGACAAAAGTTTTGTGGGCCATATTTAGTCCTCAACCCTCATTTTGCTCATGCCTGGTGTCAGTGAAAACTGCTGCTCAAAATAAAATCAAATTTAACCTTTCACCAGATTAAAACAACTGCCATATGTATTATAATATCTTATCAGCTCCCTTTTTGTAGTAGTAAAGGGCCAAAAAAACCCCCCACAGAAAATACATGAATTAAACCATGATATATATTTATTCTGTTAATCAGTGATCAATTCAACTGACAGAAACTCAAAGAAGAGAAGACAGACAGACAGACAGACAGGTCACTTTGAGACAACGCTCATAAACAAAGAGCTAATGTAAGGATAGGAATGCCACCTAGTGGTAGGTAGATGCATCAGCATTTTTTACATTCATGTCAATGTGAACATGTGATTGATGGGTACTACAGGTAACCTCAGACTTGACTCGCTAGCACACTCTAACAGAGGAGACTGGTTTGTGTCTCTCTGGTCAAAGACTCGTGGGACTGGTCCTGGGACAGATTCTAGCAGCACATCCCGTTTGGAGAGGAGAGGACAGGAGAAACCGAGCGGAAAAGTAAAAGAGGAGAGTGATAAAAAAGTACTTCAACAAAATACCCAAATATTCCACTGCTTCCAGCAGAGAGCAAAACCCGGTGGCTCTAACTGGACCAACACCTTCATCAGAATCAGGAGAACGTTGTACGAGATCGTAGCTTCAGTTGGTCGGGGTCGGAGGGTCAGGACGTTCGACACCCGTGTGCATCACTGTCACTACTTAAGATGCTTTCACACTGCCAGGTGGCGCTGCCCGCACCGGGCAGACACGCTTAGCTTTCGTCGGCCTGGAGCATTTTCTCGATCTCCTGGTCCCACTGCTCGTCTCTGTTGGCGGGGTCGGTGACCATCTCATACTCCTGGAGCTCCTGCTGCAGCTCCTTCTCCCAGTCTGCAGACTCATCTGGAGGTAAGCACCACAGCAGACCTTCTCACTATCTCAGAAGTACTGAGTAAGGAATTCTCAAAAATCCAAATCTAAATTCCTTTTTTTTCTCTCCTCTGTCCCCTGGTCTCAGGGGCAGCAATGAAGTGGTGTGATTTGGGTGTCAGTGGTGGAGACTGCTGCCCCTGAGACCGGGACATGGATAAGAGGATGAAGACGTGTTGTTTGTCCATCTATCTGATCCTGATCTGACCCCCAGTTCAACTCATTCACTGTATATTTACGTTTAAAACACAAGATTTGACCAAACCTATCAAAATATAAACAAATCTCTAATATATCGACACGTTTCCTCGGAGAGTTACCATCTGGGGATGGAGTGCTGTCCTTGGTCAGTACCAGCTGCTCCATCTCCTTCCTCAGGTCTTCTTGGTCGATGGCCGCTGAATCAAAAGCGTCACTCACGAACTCTGACACCCCTGGACTGGTGGAGATCTCCTCCAGCTCCTCCTGGAGGAGGTGATGGAGGCAAATAAGAAAGAAAAGGTCATTTTTCACTGGCCTATGAATGACTAGAGTCTGTGACACTGGTACTGATGGATCTTAGTACCAGGTTCAGCCTGGTACCAAATCTCAGCTCTTTTTTCATTTCAATGTCTTAAGCTCAGCCAATCAGAGAGCAGCTTCTTGGGTCACAGTCATGTGACACCTAGAGATAATCGAGACAGATCAGAAACACTGACCTTCTTGATGTTGCCGATGGAAACAGGTGGAGTCTTTGGTCTGACGCCGTCTGGAAGAAAACAAGCAACTGAAAAATCATTGACGATCACTAATCCATAATCAATCATCAACAGTAGTTTCCATGTTTGCTGATGATAAATTATTCCAATAATTGAGTTCAAATACAACTGAAATATATACATGTTGCAGAAATATATTTAAACACATTCATAAGTGGTGTTAAGTATACGGGCTGCGGGCCACTTGGAACAGAGAGGAGGAGTTCTATTCTGTCCTCCACAGCCTTTGGTTGATGATAACAACGCAGAGACAGTGGTCTCACCTGTCAACACCATGTCCTGAGGTGAGACACCTGACCCCCGCTCCTCACCCTCCTTCTGCTGCTGAGCTGCCAGGGCTGTGAGCTGAGCCGACTGCTTGATCAGTGACACTCGGTAAAAATAGTTCCTCCAGAACGCCTCCTCCTTCACACTGTCAGCAGACAAAAGGCTGTCAATCACCCACACACACACACACACACACCCACGGTCCCGGTGCAGCAGACTTGAAGACTGAGCCAGGAAAGACCCCGCACCTTAGTGTGAGCCACACACAATCCTGTGACTGAGTGGCCTCAGGATGGAGGTAATGATTAAGATTATATAAAGACAAAACAGATAATAATATAAGTTGATTTCACTCTTCTTTCTCTCCTTGGACCTTTCCCATTTTTTCAGAGAATCTAAAAGACTTTTCCAGACATATATAGATATAGGTATAAATACATATGTATGATAAATATCCATAAATATAAATTAATGAACAATAAAGACTACAGGGCACACACACGCACACAGACACAGCTACATGCTACATGCTACCTACAGTTTGGGCACGAGGTCGAAGCGCATGCGGTTGAGGAGCTGGTCCTCCTCCAACATCACTGCAGCCAGAGGATACATCTGCTCCATGTCAAAGTGGAACTGCACTCCAGCGGGTGGGTCGCGCAGAAAGTTCCTTTTGTCCTGCAGGTGGCAGCCAAGAGTCATGAGATTTAGATGTTAGTCATCAAGGTTGTATGTGTGCGTTCCATGTGACAGTACAGGTGTGTGTGTGTGTGTGTGTGTGTGTGTGTGTGTGTGTGTGTGTGTCTCACAGCTGACAGAGCGAGGATCTGCTGCTGAATGGCCTCCTCCTCATTGTATCCGACCCAGGGAGGAACGGCTGCATCTACGACACAAACACAAACAGGTCAGTCACCGGGATGAACACAAATAAGGAATCCATTTCCAACACTGAATACTTTAACACTGTAAATCTGCTCTGTCATTCAATATAATTGAGGCAACAAACGGGTCATGTGACCACAGGAGCGCCACCCTAGCACTGATTTGAGTTGACGACAGGAACTATTCATGTGATGAACCGTCTGTTTGGTCCAAGTTTTTTAGACTGTTTACTTTTACAGCTGGAAGGCCGTACAGTTATGACCTGGATCATAACATGACAACATCATTAGACCCTTTTTGTCCTTGTTTTATCCTCTTTGCTCGAACATGAATTTTAGTCTCATCTCCAAAGGCATCAAAGGAACAGCACCTGCCTGAGGTCGAGGCTGAACAGGTCCATCAGCATGACTGCAGGTGCAGCCCACATCCATAATGTCCTGGTTTTTTTTTCACAAAGTCACTGAGCAGACTCTTTCTATAAAGAGCAACTTAGATTCAAATAACTAGGCTTGTGGTTTCTCTGGGACTTCACACTTCGTAGAAAGAAGAACTTTCATCAACCTTATCATTGTTAATCATTGATTTTTATAGTTATCGTCTCACCAGATTTTTTTGCTTTCTTCTCTTGGACAAACCTCTCCTGCTCCTTCTGGAACTCCCCAAGAAAGGTCTGTAAACACAAGACCATGTCCAAATAAAATGAGAAACACTTGTGGGTGTCATTTAACATGTTGTATATGTTCACTGGGTTGAGACACAAATAATAGTAACAAACTAATAAGTCAGAGTACGGATCTCTGATATTAACTTTTACATCTCACTATGCAAATATTGAACCAACGCTTCATTTTCTGAAAATATAAGCAGCCATTTTAGCCCCAAATCTGAGGTTTATATACATTCCTACATTTATAGGTGCACATAAATTCCTTAAGTCTCAGGAATTTGTCAAAACGGTCAAATCAGAGGGAAAACTGAAAATAATCTCACTGATATTACATTATTCAGTTTATGTTGGCTGATAATACTGCAGTCCAATATCATTGGACGTCCCAGTAATTAACAGTTATGTAATGTCATTCCAATGGTGTCACTCCACCTCAGGCACCATCTCACTAATTGAAGAATTACTATAATAATAATAATAATAAAATAAAATACAAACACTTGCTGAGTTTATCATTTACACAGGGGTCAACTGAGTGAACAAGAAACACTACAGAAAGACCAGAACAGGAAGGAGTGGCCTCACCTTGTCAATGATGCCGTCAATCTTTCCTTCTTCCACCGTCTTCTTGATGGTCTGCGCTGTTTCCACCACTGAGTCAGAAATCTTTTTTGTAGCACTGGAGGCAAAACTGAAGATGAAGTCTTAACAGGAGGAGGACACGGGACAAAGACGAGGACACCGGAGACAGGAGGAAAAATGAAATGAAAACCTTCATTCGACGATGCCCGGAAGTTATAGGTGTGAAAACAGGGTCAGTGACTGGCGTAAACAAAGGCAGCTGAGCTGACGTCACATTCTTTGACGGAGTGTTAAATAATTGGGTCGAACGAAGTTATGTCTAATGACCCGAAAGAAACTACGCAGTCAAAACAGGCAAAAGTTAACTTTTCTCACCGCCCAACCCTTTGTTCTGCTCCGGAGTTTCCATGTCGGCCTCCCCTCGGTCCTGTTCGACTGTCTGCTGTTTGTTTACCTCGTTCTGAGCTTCCACCACCTTTTCTCCATCTTCTTTCTGCTGTTCGCTCTCCACCGCCTCACCTGACGTTTCCGTCGGCTTCTCAAAACCCAACCACGACCCCAAACCTTTAAACATGTCGGTGAAAATCGAGCTAAAATCAATCTGTTCACCAAGACTTCACGATTTCAGCCTGTCGACGGGTTCACACAAACAGGAAGTAAAGTGACTCGAGTTTCTTCTTCGCTGATTTCTTTCATCTTCTACACGTCGTCATTAGACGGTTCGTCACCGACATTTCCTTTATTACTGCCATCTAGTGGTCAGAAGCAAAAGCAAACATGGTCCGTCAGATAATTTATATAATTTTGTTTTCGAACGTCATCAAGGATTTATTGTGGTACCACATCATAATACATTGTTTACTGGGGTACAAAAACGTTCCTCAAATTTCATAGAATTTATGGACCTTTATTTATCAAAATATTAATATATTAATATTTCCAAATACATCTATTTTGTTATGTATTTTGTTAAACTGATATGCTGACAGCTTTATTTCTTCACAACATTTACACTCACTGACACTTTATTTAGTTAACAAATCCTTAAGTTCTAAACATTTATTAGACACTGAAAAGCAATAACGTCATCTTGTGTGGACGGTCATCGGTGAACACTTTTTTAGTGGGTAGTTTTCCGCCACCTGGCGCTTAACAGACGTAATAGCGCTTTTATGTTTATGTACGCAGAGACTCAGCCAACAGATGGCAGTATAGTTTTTAAACAGACAAGACTTGAAACAACGAAGAAAAAAACGAGGAAGCAGGGTTGGTTTGTTTACATCAGTGGAAAGGTACTTTTGTTAATATTAATTATAACTGTACGTGGATTCAACCACGAAGGACGTCCAACAAGCCGAACGCTATTGTACAACACAGAAATTCACCAGTATGTTTATGTTTAGGAGGTTTATTCTGTGAGATCAATGCGCGTTCACGTAAAACCGGTGTTTGGCTTCACGTCTCTGTTCAGAGTTTCTTAAATATAAATCAACGTCAGCGATACAGATAAACAGAGCTCAACCACAAGTCTGCTGACATTTAATTACTGGTTGTCTCCAGGAGTGCGTTATTAGTTTATTTTATAACATTAGGTTATAGGTTTGTTTTGTCTACTTGAAGCTCGTATGACGTCACCGTAACCGTTCATATTCAGCTTCTGTAAACATTTGTGGAATAATTAAGTATTTTTGTCCTTTCGTTAGGAGAGAAATGAAGACTCTAATGGTGTTTGACTTTGACCACACTGTTGTGGACGAGAACAGCGACACCTGGGTGGTCAGGTACGCACAGTTTTGGCAAAAGTTAATATCAAACATCCCTTTTTAATGGCAAATATACAACAATTAAATAAATGTTGCACATGAACACGCTTGACTTCAATGTTTACCCAAACAGACAGCTGTAAATTATATCTATCTATCTATATATATATTTGATTCCCAGAGGACCCCTTTATTCCAGGTGGTCTAGTAGGGTAGTTCACCTAGAATGAACAAATCACAGAGTAGATATAGTTCTAGGTTAAACATTTCTACCAAAATCTCTAAACTCAGACCTATGATTTGATCAGAGTATTGTCCCTATCTTTAAACGGTAGTACCTCCATCCACCTCCAGGTGCCTCCCAGATCAGAGCCTCCCTGACTCAGTGAAGAACTCTTACAGGAAAGGTCAATGGACGGAGTTCATGGGCAGAGTGATGACCCACATCGGTGAGTGTTGACATCTTTCTACACCTGCTCCTCCGCAGTCACAGAGGAGGAGGAGACATCTGAGTCTCCTCCTCCTCCTTTGAAATCTGAAAGTGCTCATTCATTCATCATACATACTCATACATCATTTTTAAGGTTGATCATATGGTCCAATCAATGTAGTTGTATGTGGCCCCTGAACTAGAGTGCGTTGACATCCCTTATGTAATCATGTTTGTGGTTTCAGGTGAGCAGGAAGTGAAGGCCGACACAGTCAAGAGTGTGATGGAGACCATACCTTTCACTGCTGGAATGACGGAGCTGCTGACCTTCATATCAGAAAACAAGAACAGCGTGGACTGCATCATCATCTCTGACTCTAATACCATGTTTATAGACTGGATTCTTCAGGCTGCCGGGCTGCACGAGGCCGTGGACCAGGTGTTTACCAACCCAGCTAAGTTCAATGATCGGGGCTACATGGAGGTGCACAGGTACCATTCACACAAGTGCCATCAATGTCCAGTCAACCTCTGCAAAAAGAAGGTCCTGGAGCTCTACCTGTCAGAGCGCTCGGGTGGAGGGCAGGAGTACCAGAGGGTATTTTACGTTGGAGACGGTGGGAACGACCTCTGTCCTACTTCCTGTCTACGGCAGCACGATGTGGTGATGCCTAGGAAGGGCTACACCCTGGAGAAACTGTTGGTCAAACTCAGAGGTCAGGAAGACGACGCTGCTCACAGAGCTAGAGTCGTACCCTGGAGCAGTGGAGCTGAAATCCTGCAGGAACTCAAAGCTGTCCTGCCCTAGTAGTGGTTACCATGGTAACCTGGTGCAACAACACTGGGTGAACTACAGAGATTTGATTTTTTTGTGGCAGCGATGCATCATTTCATCATATTTGAAGGTGCTTACATTTTGGGTCTGTTTTTGATTAATTACATTGGCTGACTGATATTATTGGCCAATCTAACCTAATTATGTGATATCAGTACGATCAAATATTTATTTCTTTTTATTTGCTCCAATGATATAATTCCGTTGACACCTACTGTGCTTTTGTGACAAAGGGTTTCATGGCTCTGTATTGGTTAATATTGGATTCAGAAATGAAGTGTTTACATAGTAAAATAAAAGCAAAATCAACAAGGTTAATATGAGGCATCAGGACAATGAATAAGTCACTGTATTTGCTCTGTTCAAGGTTGCAGTTCAGGAAAATTCAGTATTTAGGTTTAGCTTGAACTCTGTATCTACAGTAGGGGGCGCTGCACACATTTAGGAAGCAGTGTTGTGACCTGTGGCTATGTTTGCACAAGTACAACCAACGCTCGAAACCATAATCTGGATTTTTTCAAAATGACGTATTAAATCAAACTTTGATTTTAATATTTTCTGTGGTCTCAAATATTTTGGTTTCAGGCGTTTTTTAACTCTGATCACTGACTGATGTTCATACAGAACAGACTTTTATTCAAATGACTCCAGAGTTCAGTTCTGATCCTTGTGATGGAGACAAAGATGCTGAGATCTTCACTGGAGTGACCAGTGTGGACAAGTTCACATCACAGGGGGAGTAAAGGTGGAGCTTATTGGAAGAACTGTTTAGAGAAGTGGTGGTGGAGATGGAGCTGCTAAGGAGGAGAAGTGGAGGAGACCAAACCAGAGTTAATATGTGGATATTGTCATGGAGAACATGGACCTGAGGAGGGAGAGAAGACTGCGACTGATTGACAGTTTTAAAGTTCAACGCTGCCCTCACTCCATGACTGCCTACATGGATTCTAGCTCCCCCTTGTTACAATCGATGTAACAGCACGTTAGATTTCCACTGTGAGCAGCTGATACGCTGTCATGATGTCACGACTGCCATCTTTAAGACAAAAGCCCTCGTTAGTTCTTCAGCTTCAACCGCCATAAAATTGTCCCCATTAAAAAACTAAAAACCAGTTAATTAGTAACTTCCCCATAAATATACTGCGAGTCCATTACCCTGCCATCTAAAGAATAGACAAACAAATATGAAAATAATGTAAAACAATAATAATTAAGAAAACATTTTTAGGACAACAGTGTGTCTGCAGGGAGTCAGAGAGAAAGTGAGCGATGAGGCTTTTTTTCATTTCACTGTTAAATTGTTTGTTTACTGATGTGATTTTTAATGATTTGCCCTCAGACCCATCTTTACCTTTGTTTCTTTCTTTCTTTCTTTCTTCTGAACCTTCACTCCTAAATTCTAGATTTCCTTCCTTCTCTCCAGCTGTTGTCCCCCGTCTCCTCACCCTTCACCTTCATGTTCCTTTTGTTAAACATTAGTTGCATTTGTGAGTGTGAAGTTCTACTGCGGCCACAGTAGTTTATCTTCTGTACTGATGTTTCCTCACACTTTACTGTAGAGATTTCATCTAAATACTGGATAGAACCTTAAAGAACTTCATCAGGGTTTTGACCATATATGGGAGTAAGATTTAAGTTTACTTAGAGCTGGGAGTTGGATGGATTAATGGAATTATCCTCCCCTCTTTCTATTTGCTCCCGCCCCCCATCTCCCCTCTCCTCCCCCTCTCTTCTCCCATTTTCTCCTCCCTCTCCTCTCCCCTGAACACACAGCTCTTGTCACTCCTGGCTGATTGCATGTCTTCCTCTCCCCTCGTCCCCCAGTCTCTCCTGAACACACAGCTCTTGTCACTCTTGGCTGACTCCATGTCTTCCTCCAGAGTCAGAGTAACTCAGTTTTGGGTCGACTCCTGATCTAGTGCGGGTCAGAGAGGTGAAGAACCTGCTGAATGTAGACAAGTGCCTCAGCTGGCTGGAGTTCTGCCTCCTCTCCTGTGAGCTCTAGCAGATAAAGAAGCCTTCAGGCATCTGAGAGCCAGGTCAGAGCTCTGCTCCCTCCACCACCACCACCACCACCCTCTCTCTCTCTCTCCACTTAGTCTCCAAACTCTGAAAAATACAGCAGAAGACTGTTGGACCATAACTGAGCATCAATTCACTGTTTGTGGATCATTTGCTAATGAGGCCGACAACCATCTGACCAAAACTGGAGGTGCAGGTCCATCTTCTTTGCTCTTGTCCCTTCTTTCCACAGTGAATCCCCTACCTGGTAGCTCCATCTCTAGGATCATTCTTCTACCAATCTATCCACTGTCCCTCCTCTGGACATGTCCAAACCATCTCAATCTGTCTTCTCCAAACCTTCCTGTCTGTGTTGTCCCTTTAATCACCTCATTCCTGATCCTGTCCATCCTTGTCTCTCCTAAAGAGAACCTCAGCAGCATCTTTAACTCCTCCACCTCCAGCCTTTCCCTTCACCTCAGCTGACTCTATTTTACAATTTGTGATTCCAGTAAATTTGTCAAACATTGTCTTTGTGTTATATCAAATTTTCAGAACAAAACAATAATGTACGACCCTGCACCACTGTACCTGATCCTAATGAGTGTTTGTCCAGGTAGTGAGCCCAGTGGATCTTCCAAACCAATGACCCAGTCATTGACCCTGGGCCACATGACTTCACCGTTATTACATAATTTTTACAATATCAACCAATAACATCAAGCAACCTACAACATCAGACGTTTTTACGTTATTGAATAAGTTCACGAGACACGGAGTGAGTGTGAACAGGTGACTTTGAACAACCTTCAGAGTTCTACCTCCCTGACTCCAGAACCAGACCCTGTTATATGTTCTGCGTCAAAGGCCTTTTTGTGACTCAGGTCTCAAAAGTTAAATATCTCTTTTTATTGTGCAATAAAATTTCCTGTCATGCAACAGTTTTCAAGGACTTCTTTTTTTTAAGGATATTTTACGGCCGTAGTTATCTGACCCTGGTGAGGACGCCCTGTGACACACACACAAGGAGACACAGAAGCAGCAAACAACCAATGTGGAACATAAGAGCACTCACAGATCAAGAGGAAGAAATCCACCCAAACTACCATTAAATCATTACATTTCACTTTCACTTTTACTTGATTATCATAACACCATGTTTACCTGCTCAGCCTCAATACAGAGATTTTTTTGACATAACACCAAACTCAGGCCCATGGGCCAAAAATGTCACTCTGGGTAATTATATTTGGGCCCTGAGATCATATTAAATGTGATATGACTCCGCCCACACACAAAGTATAGCTCCTATGTACTGACAAGGTTTGTAGTATGTTACTATGTTATAGAATGTACATCATTCTTTTCGTATGCAAAAAAGATTTTCATTAAAAAGTAACTAAAAGAAACAAATACTGTTGGTTTCATCTCATATGTAGTGTTTCTAAAATATCAGCCTTGGTCATTTCAGAGTTGGTTTACGTATGAAAAAAAAATCTACATTGCAGATCTGGAGAGAAGGAAAAAAAGCACAACTGCTGTCAGTTTTTAAATAAATATTAAGTTTCACCCACTGCAATTTGACAACCCTGAAGTAAACAAAACCAGAAAGAACATGGTTTCAGATGGAAGTATTTGAGGCTGTCACGCTGCGACAGGAGAACTTCCTTATCAACCCCTTAATTCATATTCACACACACAGACAGAACCAGTCTGCTCCTGTCTGTGCAGCCTGCAGAGTGAGTGATGTGCCCGACAGCAGTCTTTAACCAGCAGGGGGCGAGCCTACTTTCACTTAGGGCATTGACCCACACACAGTGAGAAATGCGTCTGCCTCAGCAGCAGGACGTAGAGGAGGATTGAACGAGGTGTGGTGCTCCTGCTGGGCGGTGTTTACGCCACTGCTGTACAATGACCTTCCTACAGAGGGCTGGGGGGCAGAGGGAGCAGTGTCGGGGGTCGGGGGCTGTAATCCAACCTGTGACTAACACTGGGCCAAGTGGAGTTTCCTGCTATCATGGTGTCCATGCATATGTCAGGGCCTGGGATTAGAACACTATCATATACAATGACAATATACAAGTCAAAGCCAAAATGTGTTTGTGCTCAAATCCTCCACAGGGATAATCTGTGGCCAATGGCTGACCTGATTTAACAGATCCAAATACTACAGCACTGCACCAGCTGGGATCTGGATGTGTATGCAGAAATATATGTACAACTAGGACTCAGTTTTTTTTACATTTTTTTTTTGGCCTCGAAGCAAAAGTGTTTCCCAATCTTTTTCTCAAACGTTGGCATAAATGTTATATTAAAAAAATCTATTAAAATTCAGTCCAGGTTCAGACACAAACACAGCTAAGACTCATTTATCACCAGATATTGACTTAAAAATTCACACATCCTCAAGGTGATGTGCTTCAATGTGTAATGGTCCGACAGAGTGACGATACCAGGTGAATTCATCTGGTTCAGAACAGTGAAACACCAATAATCCAAATATTACATTTAATTTCAAGAACCAGTTAAAAACCTTTCCATCAAAACACCTTCCATCTTAACAACTAACTAATGTCTTGGAGTCACCTCCTCTTCTTCTTCCTCCTTTATCAGTTACGATATTTTTCTTGTAATCTTTGGAATTGTATTTATTGTTACTGTAAGTTACTAAAACTCAAACTGTCAGTGTCTTTGGATGAAAGTCGCTGCCAAATGTATTATGATGTAATTACAATATTTTGCTATTGATAAAATGAGACATGAGATTTCTTTTAAATTGTGCGGAGATTGTGTTGAAATGTGTTTTTGAGTAATTGCTGTTGTTCTGTTTGTGCGCAGATCCAAATCTCCTCCACTGCAGTGAACCCGAGGCTCTGAACCAGCCTTTCATATCTCTGTCCTTATTAAATGTTTGCTTCTCTCTGCTGCAGTGCCTTCTCAGCCAAATGACTAAATAACGGCAGTTGACTGCCAGCAGATGGCAGTGTTGCTCCAGGTTGCAGGTTCCGGAGTGTGTCCTCATCTTCTGTGTTTTTCTTCTCGGGTTTTGAAACCAAATTCAGAAGAGCTTTTCTCCTCCTTTGACAAGCAAGGACAGAAACGGCACTAAAATCCAGTGAAGGACCTGACGGAGACCAAAGTCTTCCTGAATGACAGTAGGATTCCACCCAGAAAACGCTCGCCCTTCATCAGCTCTGTGGTGTATTGTTAAAAACCCATCTTTACTGCCTCCATTTGCTGAATTGAAGCAGTAAAATCATTGAATGAATTTGTTTGAACCAGCATTTAAAATCAGATGAGATCCAGCCTGGACATGAGCTGCCCTTGAGCAAGGCTCCTCATCCATTAATACATCAGCGGGAGCATCACTGAGGGTTTGAAGACTGTGGTGACAAGTGGCCGAGGACAACAACACCCATGAATCCCTGCTCTGTGAAAAGTTGTGGTGACGGAGTAAAATTGTATATTTTCAGCCTGTGACCTCTTCACTAGATTTTTATCTGGTGTTTATCGACTACTGGCTCAAGAAGATGAAAGGGCGTTGTGCAGCGTGCATCAGCAGATAAGATTTGTGGCATCGCGGCCGCAGCCAGCTGTAAACAGAGGTTGGTGAAGGGTAAACATTGTTTAATGTCATAAAGAGCAAAATGAATTAAAGAAAAACCCACAGCCAAAAGACTCGGCTCCTTTTTCCCTCCCACTCCATCTCTCCTCTTGTCACGGTGCTCGACGCCCTGATCTTTTTTGTTTTCACCCACTTACAGCTGATAATTAAATGTATGCGCTGGGTGAAGCAGGCGATTAATCAGAGCAGATGTGTATCTAGGTGAGAGCCAGATCAAGTCTCTGACGGCTCAGACTCCACGCCGGCTGATGCACAGCTCTCGTGCGCTCGCACCTCTTTGCTGTCACTGCCAGCAAATTTGCCAGCCGGCCTTATTACAATTAATTAGCCAGTGTGGGAATGTCCGTGCACTTCAGCTGCGATCCTGTCTCATCTCAGTCCGTGAAAGGCGGCTGGTGGCCTCATGTCACATCTGCTCCACCGTAAAGTTGGGATGAAAACTCACGTGAGCAGCAGAGTGGGTGTTTATCCATTTCTTCTCCTTCCTTCCTTCCAGAAAGATCTCAGTTTGTATCCTCAGGTTTGACCTGCGCTTTTACACAAATGCTCACAAACCTACGATGTCTGATGATATCCTGTGTTTAGCATAAGATAAACATTACTATATATAACCTGTAGTCACTAGATGGCAGCATAGCAGCTTCTTTAATTAATGTGAGCAACACATGCAGTGGTTTGTACTGATAAATAAATAAATATTTCCAGGACTACATCCAAATCTGTTGATAATAGAAAAGGAAATAAAGTGTGTGCACAATTCTAGTGGTAAATAAAATTGGCGTTAACATTAAGCTGTAGATTCAGCTCTGATTTAACGTAGTGATAACACATTATTACAGTTCATAAAATATTTAAAATGCGACAAACATTATGTTTATTCCTGTTATTTTGATTTCATTTCACTTTGCTTTCACCAGATGATTAGCCAACAGCCTGTGTAGCGACAGGTTCTCGGTGCTAAGTATCGCTGCTAAATACACAGAGTTTACTGAAAATAGAGAAAAAAACAAAACAAATGTTAGACAAATTAGTGTGGTTAAAATAAGCAGTGATTAGAGGGCGGGGCCGTTCTGCTGAGACCGCCGCCGCCGCCGTCTCACGTCTCTAATCACTCTGCATTTAGTCAAATAAAACAGCAACATTTGTTTGGTTTCACTTGCTGCCTGTTTTTCCTTTCTTTTCTCTGCTCCTTTAATCGCCGTCTGTCTAAACAACTTCATGCACAGACTCTGCATTTGCATCTTTTAAAATGCAAATTTACATTTGAAATGTGGAGAGAAAGCGTAGAAACACAAGGTTTTTTTTTTCCTCTTGTCATATTTGGGAATGTTGATGTTAACTCACTTCTTCTCTTTCTTTAACTCATGTCCAAACTATTTTATCTCAGCTCCACATTGACTCTTCCTCTGAATATTCACTAGTCAGACAAACAACAGTCTGAGGACTTTTTGACTCAATCTTACATGTTATTAATCTCTGAAGCTGAGATGTTTCCACAGACCAGGGAGTCCTGGTGTTCTGCTTCACAATCAAATATTCATTGTTGGTTAATTTAAAAAAAATGTCTTCTCTAGTGATCAAAAAACAATCAATCTATATGTTCTAACGTTAATAAACAGATGCAAAGATGGAACAGCACTGTGTGTTGACTTCGACAAAGGTTCAACTACAATTAAATAGTAAAACCCTCAATATACAAACATGGAAAATTGATTTCTTTTCTCCAATCGTCGTAGTTTCTCTGCTAATCAGCGGGATTACACATCAAGTAATCCTGCTGAGTACTTTACTCAGAACTACGGCTGTGATGACGCATCATTTCATGAGGGTCCAAACTGGGCTCACGTTCCCTATTGTTGGGAGAACAATCCAACACTTGGTGAATTCTGCTTCACTATGATAAAAAGAGCTCAGGTCCAAGCCTGGTTCCACCAGGTACATCCAAGGTATATTCGCTGAAGATACAATGAAGATGAAAGTTGATTTGGGTTACTATGAGAAAACAACTGAAAATGGTCAGATATCAGCTCTGAAATTAAACTATTATGAGTTATTTTTGTTGTTCATATTCATAATTATCCAAACAAATGTACCATCAGTGGAACCAGGAATAAAAACGAACAGGAAATTGAAGAAAACAGAAGGATGGTCTAATCATTTTTTCCATGACTGTCTCAGCACAAAGTGTATCAAGACATTTTGTATCATTGCAGCAGTATCGCCGTAGCCCCCACACTTAAAGGTGAGATGAACAGCGTAACAAGAGCAGAGCCTGAGAACGTGGAGCAGAAGAAGAATTTAGTCCAGAGAAGGGATTATGGCGACAGCTGAACACGGAATTATGACTTTGTGGTCTCAGAGAAGTGGAGAGCAGGCTGTTGAAGGATGATAGAAAAGAAATCCTCAGGTGTTGGGATAATGATGTGTTCAAAGTCCATCATTTGAAGAAATTACTAGTTAAACAGGATTTAGAAACGTGGCTCCAGACCTGACAACAGCACTTGGCACCTGTGAGGTCCGTACCAGACTCACTGCCTTGAGCGAAGCACATTCTCATTTAGTTATTATTGTTGTCAGGTTTGGATGTTGTAGGAGAGCAACGTCAGTGATGGAGCAGGGAAGTACAGAGAGGAGGAGGAGGAAGAGGAGGAGGAGGACACAGAGGAGAGGAGAGGAGAGGAGAGGAGAGGAGAGGAGAGGAGAGCGTAGGAGACTTGAAGAAGTGAGAAATAAAAGGAAACAAGAACAAAAAGTGTTTTCAAAAGTTTCTACTGCAGCTGTGCAGTAGAAACTTCACTGGCTGTAGCTCTTTTTTATTAATGGCATTAAATGCAATGTCAATTAATTGTTGATACATTTTCGCTGGTGTTTTATTCATGACAGATGAGCTCAGAGGTGTTGACCATGTTGATTCAGACCTTCTTGATCCATAAAAAAAGGTCATGTTTGTGAGGTTATATTTCCTCATATATTTCTAGGTATTTTCATGAAAACAATGGAGAAAAACAAGTACTAACTTGTTTCTTTTGCTAATTATGGTAGGATTGTTCCACCTGACATTTAATCAGGTTGAATGTGCCCCCCCCCAACCCTGTCCCAAATAAAATGAGTTTAAGACTCCTGGGGTAAACAATAATTAAGTGGCAACAGTTTTGCTTTTAAATCAGTGGTATTTCTGGGGTCCAGTCATTTCTATGCTGCTCTCTGTAGATTATTTCTAGATGATTGTTATTGCTGTTACAGTTTAAACTCAAACTGAATTTCAAGTCAAAAATCCTCAAACAGATGTTTATCAGAATGTTACCCAGTTCAAATCAAATGGCATTTAAGGAAGTGAAACCCATAAGGAAGGGTTTCAGTCCTTAAACCAAAGAAGCAGGTCATGGTCTGATGTCAAAGGTCATCCTCCAGAATCCTACAGAGAAACGATTCTCTGATGGAGACACCACTGAAGAAGAGCAGACTGAGACGTGGAGGAGATAGAGGAGAGAGACTTGGTATTTTCCAAAAATATTTCTTCTTATTGGTCTTAGAGGTTTTTATGCTACACATGAATTTCTCCATCAAGATAGAAGCGTCGCACAGATGAGCTGCACCGCGGCTGATATGAGATTTGACATTTCAGATTTAAGTGAGTTCCAGGTTTTCCTTGCTGCCCACCAGGGGCTGCAGACACAAGCCGACAAGAATCACCACGTGGGTTTTTCTCTGGTCTTTAACTACAGTGGTGGTGTCACTGGCAGAGAGAACCAGGAGAAACCTTGTTGCCGGAAGAGAAAGCTAAATTAAGACAGGAAAGTCAAGTCACCTCTGGGGAGTCATGTTGACGAAGAGCACTTCCAACAAAGGCTCCCTCATCACTTTCAGCTTCATCTTTAGCCTCACTGTGTTTGTTCAGAGCTCTCACAAGCACAGGATGTACATTTATATACCGGCAGAGCTGCCCCGCTCTCAGAGGGAGCACTGCACTGACCCCAGCACAAATAAAAACCACAGTATGAGACACTGGAGCATCCATGTAATTACTTCATGTGCTGCTGGTCTGCTCTGACGGAAATAAAAATGACACCAACGTCTGGTGCTGTTGCTCCGACCGCCTGCAAATCCATGAACTGTATCTGGAAAGAAAGTGACGATTCCACTGGTCGTGTGGTCTGTATTAATTCATTAACATCACTGCAATATGGTGGCGCTAAAGTCAAAGAGACAAGAACTCAAAATCAGAGTTGACACTGACACTAAGAGCTGTTGTACAGCAGAACGCCCTGGTCCAGATCCAGACCTAGTTACGGTTCTGTGTGGACCAGTAACCAAGCATGCAACATGGACAGGTGAGTCCGGTGTTTATAAAACACATTTACATTTAAAATAGAGAGAGAGAGAAAATAAAAGAGTTAAAGAAATGTATTTTCTCCCCCTGAAAGCATTTCATATTTATTGTTTTCATGTAAGATTTTTTCTTGAAAAGTAAAAAGAACATTTAATCTGTTCTGTTCATTAATTTCCTTCTGTTTACTTTAATCTGAAAAAGGCATTTTATTTATTTGCATGATGTTGTTATTTATGATAAAGGAGCGAACGCTGAACATCCATTGCATTAATTTTAAAAATATTGTTGAAAGAATATAAAGTAAAGAAAGGTGTGTGTGATGACAAAGGTGTGTGTGTGATGACAAAGGTGTGTGTGTGATGACACATCCATGTGTTTGTTTGGTTGACATTCAAATGAATGTCTCTGTGTTCAAGGAGGATCCAACTCCTTCTGTACCAGATAACACGGCTGTTACAGCAAGACCTGGTCCACGTGACCTTAGAAGAGTCCGACTATGTAAAAAAAAAGACACTGCTGTTGGCTCAGGTGTGGACAGGTCTTTGTTTCCTGGCAGGACAGTGGCTGAATGAACGTCCACTCCAGGAGAAGCTGCCATCATGTCCTTCACCTGACTGACTGTGGGACGTTGGCCAATGGGAGACAAGTGTTTTGAAGAAAATGATTTATTGTGCATGAAACTTAAAATTAAAAATTAAATGAAGGATGTTTTAGTGGCTACGTTCGACCAGATTCCAACTGGACCAGTACAATTATCATTGCTTAAAACCAACTCTTTGCTGGGTAGTGGTGGCAGAAGGGTGGTTAAGGAAACGAACAGGGGTCCAGAGGGTTCCAGGTTCGAATCTGATTTGAGTCAAACTCACACAGTGAGTCAGAATTGAAAACTAACATGAAGTCACGGCCAAACTCAATATATATTAGTATATTAACTATAAACATTCATGTTTCCCCCTCTCTCTGGATATGAAATCATGTTTTTCATGTGGATACACTGAATCTAGAACAGCCAAAGCTTATTAGTATCAACACATGACAAAATGTAATAGAAAAAAAATTCACACATCACTGATATTTGTTTCTTATTCCGTCTTTTTTCAGATCATTTTAAATGAAAAACTTTCTTTACAGAAGGAAATATTTGTGTTATAACAAAAAGCCTGTAACGTTAATGAAACAAATTCTGAGAGTGTGTACGGTCCACATACTGATGGGCCAACTATAGTACACATTTGATTTAATCTTGCGGGACAAAAATAATTACACTATAGTCCAGTTTTGGCCCCTGGGCCAGGGTTTGACACCTGCGACTTAGATGATGGATTAATTGCAGAGTTCACATTTCGTGTTTAAATATATTTTGAACATATATATTTTTAAGCGTAGTTAGGATCCAAATTTTAAAGCAGCATTAGCTTAACTAAAACATAAATCTGAATTTATGACACCCAACAGTCTGCATGACAGTGGGACTATTTCACCGTTCACATCTTCTTTCTCTGAGCTTCACCTTGACCCAGTCTTTATTTGTCTCATAATGTAGACCAATGAAAGGAGTAGAAAAAAACCCTACACACTGACTGTTCAGGTTCACCAATGAGTCCTACTGTAACACAGATGGGATGTGGTTTCCTGGGCTCTGTGAAATGGTCCAAGTTTGCTTTGTCTTGAACCACAGGCGCACACCCAGTTTCAGGCGATGTCCTACATAACCGAGCCTATCACCTTTTCTGTCACATCACCAGACAGGTTTACCTGGAAGCCTCTGTTCAACAGTGGACGGCAGACGCAATCCCATTAGAAGCCAGCTCTGTGGATTTAGCCACTTTTCAAATTCAAATCTTTTACTCTGCAGTAGAAGGACATGGACAGGGTGGAAGGGGACGGTGGACTTAATATAAATCCCAAATCCCATTAGAGATGGGCCGTAGGAAAATGAGGGGCTGGCACATTGTCGCCTTACCGAGCAACATAAAGAGGGAACTCTTTGATGGGGGTCAGGGATGATGTCCCGAGTCGCACAGGTTTTCTTTTTTTGTTTTCACATTTCTACCTATCAAACCGGAATTGCCAGAAGTGAAATGTATCATTACAGGATCTGAGCCCACAGAGGAGCAGAGCTAGAAGGAGTAGGTGACTTATCTGCCACAGATGTGGGTCTTTGGGGTAATATGCATGCATGAGAAGCTGTTCCCTCCACTGAAAGGGGTATGCATGTCACTGGGTCTGTGTGCAGCCCCCGGGCTCTCTGTAGTGGTCGACTTAGCTTGGCCTTCTTGTATAATTAGTCTCCTGAACCATGTAGAATGTGTTTCTGGATGGCTAAGCTGGTCTCTCCCCGTCTCACATTCACTCTGTCCACATTTCCCACACATGTGAAAAAAGCCAGTGTCCAGATGTAAACAGGTTGTCCTGACAGTTCGGTGCTGACTGTAACACAGCTCACCTCTGTACAACACTGAAGACAACTGCCCCCTTTAAACTGTTCTCTAACTGTTCTCTAAACATATGTTCTCCCCAAAAAACACGTAGGTATCACAGCCTGTCAGTCAGGACTGATCCTGTATATTAATACTACAGTATACAGGTAACTTGTCCTGATACTTAAAATACTCAAATGCAAGGTCTCTACTGTGAGTCCTTCTTCATCCTCATTGTGTCTTGAAAAACTCAGTTCATTTCTCCTCATGATTCTTCTATTAACAATGTTATGTTGTTGACCTTTATTTCCTGTCTCCCCTCAACCTTCGCTGCTTAAACCCTGATTCAAAAGGTTCTACTTTTGCACCTTTTTTAATTTAATCCAACTCTCAGAAGGAAAAGCTGCATTAACATCATGTTAAGTCACTGAAACTGATGTGAAATATAATTTATTAATTATTCAATCATTCAGCATCAGCTGTAGAGATTTTCAGCCACAGCAGGTGGTGTTTCATAATTAGTAAAACTGTCTGTTCATTAATGACTTATAAATAAATACAACTTTTAATAAAGAGTAGTGACCAGAACAGACCATCATTCTGACCTAAGCAGTGGTCTGTGACCAGCTCACAATAGAAAAGGTCCCAGAACTTTCTCTCCACACAACTGGGACCAGTGATAATAACATCAGTCCCATTAAGAATAAAGCAATAATAACAACAGCCATAATTACATTATATAATTTTATAAAGTTTGCAGTGATTATTAGAGGAGGTAATAATACATCAGCGTAAATTAGGTTACCAACATATTGCACAGCAGATTGGTGGCTGTAAATATCATGCTTTGACCTATAATTATACTCTGAATATTTATAAATCAGCCTGTCAGCTGGGTACGGCTGCTGGAAATACAGAGCTGGTATAAACAACAAAAAAAACCCAAACCAAAACTCTGCTGGTTCAAATCTACAGACTGTGCAGGAAAAGGATAAAAACAGACTCACCCTCTGACCTCAGCTTCCAGATCAGCCCTTTAGCCTTTGATTTTTTGTAGAGCAGTAACAAAAGGACACAAAGATTTGACCTCCAGCTCCTACACTTGAGTGTCCGCTGGTCGAACAACAGCCTGTACGAAAAAAAAAGATAGAAAATCTCATATTTCAGCCTTTGCAATTTTATTAACCTTCAACAATTTAATAAACACACACTTGAAGGGCAGTGTTTCACCACTCAGGTCAACGAGCCTTAGGTACAGATACTATAGCAGTGAACCAAAATCTAGAACTGTGGAACTGGCTTTTATTTTGAAAGGCTGAAGGCCTTTCACTCTTCTAATGAAGCTCTACAAAGACTATTATTTTGTCAAGATCATTAGCGCCATCATTTCCATCGTGTGACGGACAGTTTGTAACAGGAAGAAGTTATTTTTCAAACTAAACATCTTTTAACACATTAAATATTGACAGGGATAATCCTAATTATTACAGTGTTTTGGCCGTAATTTCCAGCCCTATTGATAATCCAAGAATTAGTTCTGTGACCCAGTGACCCCGGTTCACTGTCCTGACACACAATAAAACTGTATAAATAGGTTGAAAATGAAGAGTGAGGTCTGTGAAGGCAGCACGACTTTATCTGCCTTGTAAAGAACAGAATAACTAGCAGAGCAACGCACAGCCATGCATCACCTATCACCATGTCAGTTAGTTATGGCGGTGATTGGGGAATGATTAACACGTCTCAGAGTTTCACTTGCCTTTAAGGTAATAACGGCAACATTTTCACATAAATAATTCTGTGTCATAACTACCATCAGTGTGCAATTTACCAGAAATGAAAGGGCGTTGCCATTTTCCAGGAAACAACCACTATATCATTCTTCATTAATTGAAAAACCAATACAATTTGTCAAAGATGTAGTCCCCAGCATTTTTTCTTCCATTAGCCCTTGGGCTAAAACTTATCCAACCTGAAAACCTTTCCTTCATGCAATATTTATACCTCTATCAGCCAGTGGGCTACATCTTATTAGATTTTTTCACCACGGCATTAAAACAGAGCTGTCAAAGGTGGAGGAAATCACAAGTACAAGACACGGCTATTATAGAGAATCGTTCATTTTCAAAACTAATGAGAGGCTCAGTCGAAAAGTCATCGGACACACGTGTCTGATGTTAATGACTAAAACCAGATCAGACCGGTCTGTCTGTGCCCTTGGCCAGTTTTATCATCATGTTTTCCTCCATTGTTGGGCTGCGTGACCTTGGATTTGATCAGGTTTTTATTGAACCTTAAACAAAGTGCACTTCAGTCCCTGGACCAGATTAAGAAACAGTTTGTGACCCGGTGTTTTAAGGTATCTTAAAGAGAAGAACTTCTCTGATGGAAACACCACTGACAAAGACAGCAAACAACACAGTCTGGGAACTTTTTGACTTCTCTGTTTGTATCATTAACATTAAAAGGAAATTACTGATCATTTGTTTGTTTGTTTTTCTCTGAAGATGATTATTTCCTGTCACACAACTCACTTTCAGATCAGTGAAGTTCCCTTGATATGGGGCCACAGTTAAGGGCAGGGCTTCTTTAAACTCATACCCTTGTAGGATGATAATCAAACAACGAGACGCAGAAAGTATACAGTACGTTCTGCTCCTGAAATCTGTCCAGTCAGCATGCAGATGAACAGCCTACCTTATTGCCTTGAAGGTTGGTTTTTTCCTGCATTTTAAATGGACAAAAATGACCTGCTACTTGATTAAAGCTGAGCTTCAGCAGGGTTCAATACACTCTACACCAGGGGGTGTCCACACTTCTATGTCTTCTGAGCGACTTCAAATGACCAGGCTGGAGTGATCTACTTTATATTTACCAATATGAACTCTACATTAACATATAGCATATGTTATACTGTCTGACTTAATACCTACTGTATATGATTCTACCTTTAGCTCAGTGATTAGCATCTTGAAATACAAATACATCTCTAGTTTTTAGCACCATTAATTTTTTTTGGTACTGCTACAAGCACTCTTTTGGAGATCTCCTTGTAGATCCCGATCTATCTGTTGGGAACCCCTGCTCTACATCTACATAAAGATTTGAGAATAGCGTGACGTGCCAATGAAAATTGTAGACATTTTACAAGTGAATTAAGGACATTTAACCTCCTGAGAGCAGATCCATGGTGTGTTTGTGGTCCTAGCTGTGTTACAACAAACAACTCCACCACAGCCTAAATGACCACCACACAGTGAATGATTGTAGAATAAAATTTGAACTCAATTATAAGTCATACATTCAGGTGCAAGTATAAAGTGTATTTAAGACACAGCAGTCTGTCTTAGTTCTTTAATTGAGACCGTAGATCATTATTAATAACCTTTTAAGCCTCCCATATGCACCGTAATAATCACCATAGTCCATCTCGGGTGTCAGGTTTGATTGCCAATGTATGCCCTTGTTTAACTGACCTTATCCACTGAGGGTAAAGCAAATGTGCTCCACCACCACCCCACCACCAGTGCTCCCCTCATTTCAACTCCTAATGGAGACAGCCATCAGTTTGTTGAAGTGATCCCATCACGTTCTCAGAACAGCAAATGGTGCTGCGTTAAAGGTGACTAATTAAAAGTGCAAAAGACATTGAACATCATTTTGAAATGTTTCAAAATGTAGCAGCTATTTTGCTTCAAACCTTCAAACATTAAAGTGCACCTGGAAAAGAAAACAAAAAGAAAACTATGGTTTTAAGAAGATTAATGGTTTGTGTTGCTTTCTTGCCAGTAACGGGCTGTTGCTGTACAACCAGGAAGTTTTATCAAGAATGGCTTCTCATTTTGAGACAAACCTCTTTTATGAACTGTGCTAAAGGTAGAGGTTGTTTTTATTTGGCTGCAGACTGCTGTATATCAGATTCTCATGGCAATAATCCAAGAGCTCCAGAGAGGAAAATAAATAACTGGACCAGACGATTCCACAAATCTTCAAATGGTCACAGCCTCGGTAATGGGCTTGGTAATTTCCACCATTTATATTTGTTTCAACAACCAATTAACAAATAAACATTTGATATTTAAATAGGTTTGCTTCTTAATAATCAATGTTATTTAAGGTCACATCCAAATCTGCATAAAAAGGACCCAATGACACACATATTCTAAGCCACATTTATCAGCTGCATGCCTTATTTTAAGACTCACAGAGTGGAAGAATGCCATTTAGTAAAGATGACAGTGGGTAATAAATCCTCATCAAGTCTGGTACATCCTGTTAGTGTCGTCCCTCCCAGAGACAGCTTTTATTAAGCTGCATGTGGTCCTGTATGTGCACTTGACATTTACAAGTGCATATTATCCCACTGTCTGTCAGATGTATAATCTGTTACATAGAAGCCACACAAACTATTAGGAAGCACAGTGTGCAGGACAGCCATGGTTTTCAAGGTCTATGGAACCAACGCTGCTCTCTTTGTTGTAGTAATTGATTTCTTTTCAGTTGACCAAATTACTTTTTTTTGGGAAGTTATTTGCATGGAAATGGAGAGATGCTGTGGCTCCCACTGAGGAGTCATTCTCCTCTTTCTCTAAAGTCATCGCCTCCTTGGTTTGTTGGCGTTCACTGTATCACATATACTTTCAGCAAAGACAAAAAGAATTGGTGTCCATTGTAACTTTCCCTGAGCCTTAATTTCTCAGGGCAGAGATATTCCCAGGCACAATTAGTTGCTGTAAATAACATTTGCCCCATAATTGCTTCAATAAAGATTTATTGCCTCTCTTCATTGTCCTTATGTTAAGGCATTTGCTTGCCAGAGGAGACTGAGGAATGGCTGCTGCAACAGTGAATAGAGGGGACTTGGCTGCATGTAGGATAAAAACATTTGCCTTTGAGTTAGATGTTGGTGTTGTACACCTGTATTGATCTGGCAGTCTGAACATTTTGTATCTTCACACAGCACGTAACTGTGCTGAGCCTTTTCGTGGGTGGTGAGCCCACTGGAAGTGGGTCGGGACGATGCCATTCTCAGAATGCTTCATTGTCAACCTGGCTGCTGGTCTGCTGCCTCAACCTCTAGGCCACTGATGTCAACAGGAGAAAAATCATCTAATATGAAATTAATGTCAGTCAATTCAGTCTTTTCTATATATTAATCACTATGGCTTATGTATATAATCTTGGTAATATGCAGCCATTATGATCCTGATTCTTCAGAGTCGTGCAGAGAACTGGAGCCAATCCCAACAGCTGCCAGTTGAGGACGGGGCCACCTGCTGGACAGTTTGGCAGCCTAACAAACAAGGCAGTGCTGTTAGCAGTGCCAGCACCTTTCTGGTGTTTTTCATCATCATTGAACGGTCCTTATTTTCTTACTGTCCCTCTTGACTGTACGGTGATATAAACATTTCACGACAAGAAAATCTAAAGCCACAAATGTAAAAGTATCCTTTGTTGTAGGCATCCTTCTGTTTTGGAGTATTTATCACTGCCAAGAATGCAGCAAATATTTCGTCCAATGGCAAACAGCCAAGCAATTGTTAGTTCATACCTCTTAAATTTCCAAACCATACGTCTCAGACAGCCACCAAATTTAGAAAACCTCTCATGTTGACGAATGACTTAAGCAGTTCACAGTTATTAATGGTGTTAAGAGGTCTGATGATTAGTGTGGGAGAAGTCTGGCTGCCGTGAAGATCTACTGCTCATCTGGGACCCTGAAAGCATCAGCTCGCCACATTACTTAATTCCTTTGTTTGCCTATTCATCCGCTCTCCTGTGAAGTCCAAAAAACTCATGCCAGCGCCCGTTCTGCCAGGTGAATCTGGGGCTCGCCACTCCGTCTCCCCCGTTCTTTTTCCATATTAATAGCACCTCCGGAGAGCCAAAGAGGTCTTTATGTCAGGTTTTATCTCCGGAGAAGAACAGTGGGAAAACTAAATGAAGCCTCAATCTCAGAACAGCCCCATCTTAACTTCTCGAGGGGATGCTCTGGGCACATTAGGGGAAACATCAGTAATGTACAAAACAAATGGAGGGATGTGAAAAGCCCCATAGACTCTCCCCCACTAGCTACACTGAGCTCCTGCCATAAATCTCCAGACCTCAGTGCACACCGTGGTACCCAGACTTCAGCAGAGAAATGTGGACTGAGCAGAGCAAGATTTCTTGCTGCATGTAAACAGTGTACGTGTCAGAAAGAAGCATTTCATTTCACCACCAAGCTCCAAATGTGGGCTGCTTCTTGTCTCTTTGCCAAAGACTTTTCAGGGACTCGATGCACTTAACAGTTAGCTGAGAAGTTGCAGCCATCATTCGTCATTGGTGTCTGGTGAGTTCTGCTGCTGCCTTCAATGACAGTCTGTTTGTAACAACATGATTTAAATAGAGTCTAATTGAGTGTAAATGAAGCACAGGAGCTGGTAAACTATACTAATAAAGATTTATTATGGCTGAGAACAAAGGCCGCATATTCTGCTTGTTGAAGGAGAAGGTGGGCGCTATGGAAGGAGCTATACCTTCTCCCCTAATGAATTTGCAGCAGTAGACAGTAGTTGCAACACAACTGCTGATTGAAAGGCTGCTGTAGGAGGTTATTCTCTGCACACAGAAGGCCGTGGATGTAAGAAATTCTAGACATTTGTTTAGATTAAAAACAGAATCCTACACATAGACAGAAGGCATCAGTGAACAATGGGTTTGAAATATAATGTAATATAATAATGTAATGCCACTCCCACACACAGAGTTGTCAATATTTTATCAATTGTATACAAATTGAAATACTTGTTTGTCTCTGTAATACCTCCCCACCCTCTAGGGGGTGCCACACCCATGTTGGTATCATATCTAGTGTTGTGCTACTTTACATAGAACAGGGCCAAAAATCCTTCATATTTTTCACTTTTTAAGGGGCTTCTATCAGTTCTTCCTGCTTGTCACCAAAACTCTCTGACGTGGCAGACATCACACCAAGTTCACAAATGCATCATATGCAACTAGTAGGATTAAATCAACCATGACATCCAGATCTGTCTTCAGCATCAGTCCTGCCCACAGGAGGCACCAGAGTAATGCATTTTTAAAGATGGTATCAATTTACATGTAGAGAAATTCTATTAACAGGTAAATAGAGACTGTGTTTATATCACAAACAGAACACAGTTAAATATTCATTCATCTTCTACTGTACTTCAGTTCATTCAGGGTCACAGGAGAGTGGGACGATGAGTGAGCTGTGACCAACCTCAGCCATGGCGACTCACGGGAGAACAGTTTTCCAGTCCATCTTAGGGTCACTGCTTAAACATGTAAGACATGACCAAAGATGTTGTCCCTGGAATCCTTTGTCACCACTCTCTGTGTTTGTAGGTCACAGCCCACAGTGCTCCTCACTGGCATTACTGCTGCCTTAACTCCCCACTTAAGTAAAAGGCAACTCCAAGACTTTAAGAACCCCAGACAATCCAGTGGCCAAAAACATTACTATTTTGGATACATCAACAAAGAGATGGAGCTGGAGGCAAAGCTGTTAAAATGGAAAATAAATGGAAAACCAAGAATAAACTATAACCTTGACCTTCCCTTTCCTTCCCTTGACCAGCATGCTAAAATCCATAGCTCTAAATACACATGTGCTCTCTCTCTCTCTCTCTCTCTCTCTGGGATAATAATAAACAGGAATAGAGGAAGACCACATCCACAAAAAACACTCTTTAGATGTAGCTACATGTACTGCCTTCAAAACCTCTGTGAAGGTGTGCTTTTATTTTATGTAAAATTAAAAAATGTCAAACTCTGAGTTTGGATATGAACCTGTGCAAATGTCACAGTCAGCAGAGACATTTATGTAAATTATGTTTGATTAATTCAATTAAGTCTTATAAAATATTGTAATCACAGACAAAACATGGCAGAAAGCCATTAAAATTCCCCCCTATCCATTCCTGATAGCAGGCAGACACAAAAAGGATTTGAAAAATCAATTAAACACCTTTTAGTGCCCAAATCAGCAGCAGTTTAGATGCCAAATGTCATTCATCAGCCCACTCAAGGTAGCAGAGCAGGTTTTAGAATGGGAATGAATTACCATTCTCTTCCTTCCCCTCTAGCCGTTGCTCATGCCGAGTGGTCAAAGTGCCTTGCGTGGCCTCATTTGCTGGTTAATTGCATTTTATAGTTGAGCTAAAGACCTGTCATCTGTTTCTGTGCTTTCATTTATCTTACAAATAACCCAGAGAGGCTGGGTTAAAGTACCTGTGCTGGCCAAATAAACTCATTCCCTGAATTCCTCAGCTGTTACTGCAGATATCACTTTTCTTCACCCTATTTCATGCCCATGATGACACGGAATTTATTACCTGGGATTAATGCTGCTGTACGAAAAATGAACAAAGGTCGCTTCAATTTTTTGAGTTCTGTCAATTTACCATTGCCTGAGCTAAAAAAAAATAATCTGACAGCAGACATGAATTAAATTTGTCCTACTTTCAAGGCTGTAAATGTGTTAACAACCCAATCAGCCGAAAATGCAGGAAGAAAATCTAAATATCTCTGATTCTACAGCTGCACTGCTTCCTTCTCCCCGTCAAGGTAGAGAGTATTCCCACAGCGAACGGTGTCCCCATTCCTGGTAATTATGCAAATGACACATTAATGAGGTGTAATTGTGAATTCAAAAAACAGCAGGGATAAACGGTATAAGGATGCCATGACTTAATAGAAGTAGTGGGAAGCTTCATCATTAAGAGGCTAAAAATGCTAATTGTTTACCCACCACTGCTACTTTAAGTAGCACATATTCATTAGAGGGGCAGGGAACCCAGTTATGAGTGTTTATTCAGCGTAATGTGTAATGGTGTTTAACATGTACAACAGAACCTACGCACTGTGAGACTACAGTAGGAACAGCAGTTCAGTTCATGGACCACAGTTGATCTTCTTCTCTACTGTTACTTCATCTGTTTAATAAATAACGAATTGCATTAGTGCTCACTCCTGTCTTCGGCCTTTCACTGCCGATGACTGCCCTTTCACTGCAGGGACTTTGTTGAACGCGTCTGGCGTTACGTTACATTAAGAACCTGTGCTATTTATGTTGTAAGCCAGGGTTTTAAACCATCATCCCCCTGTATTACATTTTTATTTTCATTTAAATGTCATGGACTGTACATACTAGAAAACTGTCCCAGATTTCCTTTGGGCCAACTTAAAAACAGAGTTGGAGCCACAAAAATAGAGCAGTCCCACAGTTGCCTCTGTGTTAACTACACCCAGTAGGAGGCAATTATCCAACTACCACATTCACATGTGTTGGTGAATACGAAGATAAATAGGGATCAGCCTGGCTTGGAAATATGATAGTAGTGTCTGCTGGTGTGATGCTTTTATAGTGTTAACACTAGATACTAATCAAACAATCATAGACATCACTTAACATCACCTGTTAACATCAGAAACATCCATCATCCATCTTCATTTGCTGATCTAATAACGGGTCGCGGGGACAGCAGTCTCCACAACTGCCACCCAAATCACATTGCACCTTAGCACACCTTACTGCAGGTGGTGAGGCCGGGGGTTAGAAGTTTCTGCCTTAATGTTGCTGTATTTGAACCAAACGGAACACTTTCTCTGTAACTATATACACCGTTAAATTCAACATTAGTCCAGCCGTGCTTACATCAGAGCTGCAAGAGAAGATAAAAAGTGCCATCAGCAGAACTGTCCAGACTCCATAGCGCTTCACTGCAACATTAGCTTGTAAGTCATTATATTTCCCTACATTTTACTGCCTCACTCTATTTTTTTCCAAAGTCTGATTTCCAGCATTCATCAGTACTGTTGTGTTCTGACATAGGTTTATTGGTTAGTTTATAACAAGTTTGACCAACTTTAAGTCATTTACTCTGATCATTTTCCTGTCTGTCTCCTGTGTTTTTATTGTCATGGTTGAAAATGGAAATGTTTTTTTTTAATTGGCTTTAAAAAAAGATGAGCTGTGATTCTAGCCTTAATTTTGTGTTTTAAAGGATTAAATTCAAGTATGTGGCCGATAGTGTGTTTTTCTGGACCAATCATCAATCAGTCAGAGGCCAAACACATCCATCCACACTCCAATATGGATCTTTAATCAATAAACTGTGCAAACCTGAACTGCTTTTAATTCTATGAGTGTCTAGTCGGACTATGAAAAAAAAAAATCTATGAACTGAGACAAAAACAAAAGCACACATGTTGAGACAATTCTGCAGAGACTGACTGTTGGCTGCATGAGAATGTGAAGCAAAGGTTTCCTTGATGTGAAGCCAACATTTTCAGCACAGCACTCCACTGAGCCAGTGCCAAATTTTAAGAGATTTAAAGCTTTGTAATGTAGCTTGACACAAATGATTTTAAGAGAAATGTCTACATAAAATGTCCACCTTACGCTCTTTCCGCTCCTGTGAGCACCAACCCTTCTGTTGACAGAGTTTATATCACTTTCTTCCATGTTGTGGAGCAAATCTGTTGCCAATGCATGCTGTCAACTTTCCTCAGGTGTCAAGTGAAGAAAAACCAAAGTTTCAGATATCTTTGTTAGTATTCAGACAGGGTGTAGAGGTGCCTACAAATCCGCAGAAAAACACTAAATGTGTCACTTCTTTTTGGCATTAGGGGAACGAGTTGTTTCACAGGCGTCACTGGCGCTGAGATAGTGAGAGTGTGGGCTTTGGCATCTGTGACACATACAGATGTCTGAAATCAACTGCACATGTCAGGTATTTAATTACTTTCAACACTTAATCAATGGAGGCTGATTAATGAGACAGAGGTCAGTGCAAAGGTTGAGACAGGTTAGCGAAACAAGAGGGAGCTTGCTTAAGGAGAAAAACTAATTGAATGAATTATTGAGCCACCTGTCCATACTGGGCAGTGACACCGCAGGAAGGAAACAAATGATAAAACAATAAAAAGAGACATAGCTGTTCTATTTTCGTTGCTTCATCTCTGTGAGGTGTGATGTGTTTAACAATTACTTAAGCCATTTCACACTGAAGGAAACTCAACCTTATAAAAAGGGTTGAGTTTTTAATGCTGCACGTGGAAGGAAATCTAAATCTGAAAGTTACCTTTCAAAATAAAACGCCGTTTCACAAGGTATTGTATTGTCATTGTTTACAGATGATAAACATGGAACCCGTGTCACGACACATTCAACAACACTCACGTCAGTGATGTAGAGTCCAACATGGCCGAGTCCATCACCGGTTCATCCTTCAATCACACCGACGGCGGCGGCTAACCTTGACCACAGCTCAAACGCAACTTTAAAAAGTTCCACCTGGTTTCTGACGTTAACCGTAAACGTTAAGAAGAATAAACGGTAGATTTTACCGTGTTTTATTAACTAAACATTAAATTTATTAACGTTTCCTCCTCTGTGGATTAACGACATAAATTTAGCTTTGAAACAACGCCTACAACGTAGCTTCGCCCCTGTCAGGCGGACTCCTATCTGCACATGCGCACTAGGATGGTCTACGAGGAGAATAGTTATTATTGATGTAGCTGGAAAATGGCGCCACGAAACAATACACTAAAAGTAGAGTGCTTAATAAACTGGAAAGTAAATAAATTAAATAAATACCAAAGTAGTGGAAAACCCATTGAGTGTATACTGTACTAATGCTAACAGGTCCCAAGTCGAGGTCCACAAACATCAACAACGTTTTCCATTTACTTCCTTTTGTCCAGAACATATGATAATATTATCATAAACATTAATTATTCCCAAATAAATGTACAATGTGTGTTATCCTTACCCACTGTCCAATTTTTCAGCCCAAACTGCAACATTACTCACCCAGAAAATGTCTTTCTGATTAAAGTTATTCAAAAACGAGTGAATAATAATAATAATAATAAACATTCAAGGAGGTTCAACAAAAGTTCTTTTTCTGTGGCGGACATTCACTCCTACACCATGGTGGGTGTAGGGGAGTGGTGAATGTGGTGAAGGAACACGAATCCTAAGACATTTGAATAATCTATTCATTTGTTAAGATTAGTTCCGACGACTTGTTGGTCAGAATGAGAAACCAGTCTTGGGTCACGTCATCAAAAATTAATTTCAACACCTCCTTCTTCAGATCAACCTGTTAGGACTCATCGCCTTTGTATGTCTAATTTCAAGCGTTCTAAACTGCCAGGGATGGAAGTAGACAATTTCACCACGGATTGCTTGTTAATCACTTTGGCATTTTTCTCCCTATGTGCCAAATATTTCTTGGTGTTCAGAATTTTCATTTGCATGCTAATGAAGGTGAAGGGCAGAAGCCACTAATTACAATCCAGTAAAGGCCTGCCTAATGGTCCACTAAAGACATAGCATGGCAGAGTCTGTAATTCCATTATGCAAATGAATAGGCAGGAATGGAAAACCCATGGTCGTTGCAAACTTGATTGGCTGTCGCCGGACTTCGAGGCACTTTGTAAGGATGTAACACACTACACTTATTTGGCTGGCTGCAGTGATTTATGGGAAAGGACGGGCAGTAAACACAGCTCCTTATCTCTACATCCTGGTTCTGTGTGAGCTGCTTAAAACCAGAGTCTTGTCAAGGACCACGTGCATTCAGTGGCTTCCAGCACCAGTGTCATGTTTTAAACTTTTGCGAATACAAATACCCAATTTCCGATTCTGACGTACATTAAACAAAACTAACATGATGGGTTCGAACTGTGTTTTCAAAATATTTTGGACTATGTCCAAGAGACAGGGTGTCTTACTCCCAAGTTGAAATACTATGATACAGATTTAATAGACAGTTAATTGATTAATAAAAATTAGTTAAAATGCTGCCATCTAGTGGCTTTACACTTTCAAAACAATTTTTAGAACATAAAAAAACAACAAAAATAACAAATGATAAAGTTTCCGGCAGATATTACATAACAGTGCTAATATTGTGTCCATTACATCGGTCAGTCAATATGATCAGACTTTCTTACTCATTTGTGAATCATTTGTTTGGGTCTAAATTATGGATCATATACCTGAGTACCATTAAACCCTGGCCTCCCACATCTCTTTCTTTCACAGGCAGCAGTGTTGAACTTCAACCTCATCTTTTTCAGTTATGGTGTTGATTAATCACTAGTTGTTTCCTACAAAAAAACACAGAGACACATGACATTTTAATACGACGGCACTGACAAATCCTGAAATTAATGTGAAGGTAATAAGCTTAACGGGAATGGAGTCGATATATTATTCACGTCTGTAATGTTTAAACTGTGACCTTGGTTTGAATCTCGTCGTCTCCATTCACTGTCAGTTGTCACTGCCATGAACCAGACTCTAGGAATCTTTGAGGGTTTTTCAGGTCAAAATATAATAATATTATTATAAATATTATATTACTATAAATATTATTAGGACCGTGCAGGTGTGTATTGTACTTGCAATTTGAGGTTTATATTTTATATACCTTCTTTACCTAATTTTTCAAATTGCTACTGAATTTCCATCATTTCCCCCCCAGTATTTTTAGATTTTCGACGTTCTGTCTGCTGCCACATCAAAGCATTAACATCCCTCTACACTGACGCCTACCTGAGCCTTGAGGAAACCATGGAAACAAAATGTGTGAATAAACTTGACTCAAAATAGAAGACAAGGTAAAGTAATTATTGTAGGAATTTTCAAGGGAGAGGCCGCGATGTCCCCAAAGCCAAAAGTCAGAGCCCTGCACATCTGTTTTTAAAAGACAAAAGAAGACGTTATAACTTTTCTCTCAACTCCATATGGTCAATTAGGAGAGAAATCCTTTGTGAGTTTGCCCTTAATTATTTCTCCACCGCTGGTAATGAATAGAATCATTTCACCGTAAAGTGCTTCTAATCAAGGCGCCAGTGTCATGTCTGAGTTGTTCGTGGCTACTGGTGATGAAGATGTCGGAGTGGAGATTTGCTCAGATGTCACTGCTGTGAATGGGAAACAGAGAAAAAACACAGGCAGTCTAATGGAAATAGGTTTACTCTCAGATGCAGTTCAACCTGACGGCTTTGAAAAGAAGCCTCTTGAGTGACATTCACTCAGGGTGGAGAACGACACAGGCCTGCAGTGAACAGCCTTCACTGAAGTGTAGCTGCTCCAGTGTTTTAACATATTGTGTTAACATCAGAGGGGAGCCCTCAGGGCCGTCACTGTGTTCATTGAAGGCCCACAAAAATAGTATTGAAAGATTTTCTTTACCACTATTGCATTTTTTCAATCGTTTTTATTCAGTGGGTTTATTTGGCTCATTCTTATAAACCAGTATTTCTTGGGGAACTATGTGTTCAAAAGGGAATCACAATTTTTCTTCCACTGGTCTCTCTAGAGGGCCTTTGGAGGCAGGTATTCAGTTTGACAGTTGTCTAAGCCAATCATATGCCATTGAGTGATGGGCGGGATCATATCAAATATACAGATATTCCCAAATACCCTGAGGACAGCATATATATAGGAGCAACTGCCAATTGAAATGAGTGTGGGATACAGAGGAAAGAGATGATAGTGAAGGAAAGTGAAGGCCTATAAATTGCCAATTAACCCAAACCAGAAGTCCGTGCAGTTCAGTCAATTTTTTTTTATTGTTAATATTGGTCCTTGTGAAGTCCCAGGATTTACCAGAGAGGAACCAACCTTCAAATGTAACTGCTGTAGGGAGCAGTGTGATTTGGGTGACAGTGGTGGAGAGAGCTCTACATTGATATAAACAGTGACTGTTTGTTGTAGGAATTCTGTACAAAAGTAAATGAAGTCTCTATGTGTGTTATTCCCAAAACCCTACATTTTACATTGTGTACTACATGGGGTAAACCATTGTGGGGGTGTCCAAATATGTGGTCTGTACCAGTGGCCCAGTATAAACTGTCGACTCAATGTATCCCACAGTGCACCTTGTTATTTAGTGTACATTTGATAGTCACTAACCACGTAATATTTACCATCATGAACTTCCCAACACGCTGCTCACCGTGCGCTCAAAGCTGCCCACTGTTCACTGTGGTGATGGGTTAAAGGAGGTCACATTGTGTTGTGTGCAGTGGAGTGGATCACACTCACACAAGGAGTTCCCTTTCCTTTCCTCTTTCTTTCCTTTCCTTTCCTTTCCTTTCCTTTCCTTCCTTCCTTTCTTCCCACAGAGGTAGTAAGGACCTTGGCCTAAACTTACAAGATTCTAGATCATTTTACACCTTAAGGAACCACATGATGAAGATTTGAAACTCAGTCAGACCAGGTTGGAAATTCTCCACCTTACATAGTGGTCTGTCTCATCAGCATGGTTACATGGTGTAACACACCTGTTACCTCGAATTATACCTGAGAGTCAAGTCAGCCAACACAGGCCATTATCTCATCCTTGTCCTTAAGTGCGTTATTTAAACGTGTCTTTATTCTCTTTGGTTCACTTCCAGCTGTGAATCTGGTCTTTAATTAAAGTCCCTTATTCTTTCCACAGTCTTTGTGCGTTTCTTTCTTGAATTGATTATTCTCAGCATCTTTGTTATGCTGCATTTCAGGCTCTTGATTCCCTCGCCTTTCCTGCTGTTGTCCTTGAAAGCAGGCTGCTTCTGTGAATGAGCCTTGTCATTCAGGGGATAAAGCGCTGGAGGAGAGACGTTTAACCTTGCTCTCCTCTCGTCTTTTTGCAATCTAACCTCATGCGCTGCAGGTGTTAACTCGCTCAGTCTGCAAAGTTACGCTCGGTGCATAGCAATGACCCCCGTCTTCAGATGCTATTGGCTCATGCAATCCCTCTCAGTCAGTCTTCATTACACAAGAGATGGAGAGTCTCAGTCCATCCTGTATTGGTTTGGCTCCTTGAGCAGCTCTGGGGTTCACACAAATGCTCCTTCTCCTTCTCCCTCTCCCTCTCTGCTGTGTGAACAAACACATCTAAGATCTTTTATTCCTTCTCAGTCCTCAGCTGTTGTTGTCAAAGGACAGATGAGCGAAACAACAGTTGTTGTCATTGTTCCTCAGAGCTGTGATTGTTCTCGTACACAGTCTGCCAACATGTTTAATTGAAGGATAGAGTCGGTCGGCGTGGTTGTCATCTTTGCCTGTTTCTCCTGTGGGAAGTTTATACCTGGGTTCATTTCCTCTCCTCTGTCTCGGCCAGAGCTCTGAGACCCAGAGGCAGATGTTTAATACAAAGGTGGAACGGTTCAGACAGATGTCAGAAAACCATGGTTTTCTGTGTGAGAAGGAACTCATTGGATGTGAAAAGACTGGGAAACCACACAGACTCACATGGATCCCAAGCCAGTGTCTATGGATCAATATATCAGTTCCACCCAAGGTGAGTTAGGTCCAGTATTAACCCTTTTGCTGCTAACTGATAAACTGCTATTGTCCAATTACTTTTCCAGATTCTGATTAATTAATACTGATATAGGAATAGTAACATTTATTCATCTGCATGCCTGCACCACCCAAATTAGATTGCACCACACTGTGGATGGAGAGCCCATAAGAAGTCCCACAAGATGTTGAGACAACTGGCAGCTAATGGATTCAAACCCGAATCCTGCTTTAACTCCAAGGGCCACCAATTAGGGAAATTCCACGATTTTGAACAGAACACCATTGCGATTTCTCACGGCAAACCACGGTGCCACGACCCAGAGGTTGGGAACCGCTGGTCTACAGCACAGAGGAGCAGGATGTGAAGTGACTCCTGATCAACAGCAGAGGTAGGCGTTGTGCTTTGATTTGCAACAGCTGCCACTGCTTGTTTGATGATTTGGAAGCTTGTCGTTTCACATATATATATATAATTTCTCATGTGAAGTAAAATAACATCAATTCAAGTGTAATCCGTGATTCAATTTCTGACATAAGCTCCTCAGAAGTGTTGGAACAAAATGGTGTAAATAAAACCACAGTGACATCTTCTCATACATTTATGCAGCGCATGAAATAAAGAGGTATAAAAAGTTGACACGTGAACCTCCTGAAGTCAATGCACAATGTTCATGACCCGCAGCTAAAACTGGATCTGAAAAGCATCTGGTACTATTTGATAAATCCCACCATGAAGAGATTTAGGCATGCTGGCTGACACTGACGGCGGATTAGAGATGAACTGACTCAGGAGTGGCTAAATTGCACCACACTCTTGTTCTGCATTTCTCATGTTGTGGCAAGTGAGGGGTCGTGGGGGTGGGGGTGGGTGGGGCATGATCTCCTAAGCCATGTCTTCATCCTCACATTAATATATTTATGTTACTAAGACACTCAGGTGTCGTGCTATTCCTGTTAATCTCTTGCTGTGAGATTGTTTTTCTTTGGATTTGCTTTTGGAAAACCCAGTCATAGGCTCAAAGGTCTCAGTACAAACTGAGGTTTTCCAATAGTAAGTCTTTTGTCTTCTGCCATTATCTGATATGCAAATATTGTCCAAAATTTACGATTCTGATATTAACTGATATAAGGCTGGTGATATTTATTCATCTGTACAAACTGTATATATTGCTGGTACCAGCGTTCTGACAACAATTTTCTAATAATTGAAACAAGAACGATTGATTCAGCTGCAATGTTGCCACCTAGTCAATTTCACTTTTCCTACACTAGAGTTTGTGACTTTTCACCTGCTCAATAAGATGATGGGTTAATGCAATGTTTCTTAATAATTTTCTCTCATACGTCCGTGGGTACAGAACTCCCCCCCCCCCCCCCCCCCCCCCACCGCGGGTACAGAACCCCCCCCCCCCCCCACACACACACACACACACTAAGTTACTATTGAGTGCCTGGCTGTGCACCCTTTGTATATGTTGATGGTATCAACATCCTGCATATAATCTCCTGATTATTAAAATATATTAATAAAATGAGCTGTAATGCTGCCATCTAGTGGCTTTTACTTTCACATTTCCCCATAATATTATTCATAGGTCTGACATCATACCCATCGCTTTTCATTAATTGGAGGAGGCAAAATATTGATTCCTTCAGCTATGACATAATGATGTCATCTATACTCAAAACCCTTTCGTTTAAATATGTTTATTCCTGCTCTTCAGTTGATCCAGGCAAAACAGGCTTCACGATGACGCCCACTGACCTGCTGCTGCTGGGATCAGATCCAGAGTGGACGGCAGGAGTGTCTCCCTGAGAGGCTCAGTTTTAAAGTGGAGCTGGGTGGTAAGCGTTGACTGACAGTCCCTCAGCGCCTCCTCCTCCTCCTCCACTCCCCCTGCCACGCTGCCTTCTCCGTCTCAGTGATGGCTTAATGGTGTCAACAGGAGAGATAGGGTCCTGACTTCTTTATCTGGACAAAATCTTAGACCCATCACCTTCTCTGTTTGCAGTAATTGCACGAGCTGTGTGGACTCTTTGGGGGGAAAAGGTAAAGTAAAAGACCAAATCAAAAAGCTCAGCTTCAATCCACTTGACTGGGCGGGTCAAAAGAAATAAATGACTTTCCTTTGACTGGCTGTACATCCATCTCCTGTGTGTAACCCCTGTCAAGGACACGGGCTCCAATCCCTGCTAAACTTTTGTTGCAGTAGAATGAGAACAGACAGGTGGCTAAAAAGGATAAATAAAGGTAAATACAATCGCTGCTGCCCTTCTCCCTCAGCCCCTCTGTCTGTCTGTCTGTCTGTCTGTTTGCCGTCTGCCTCTCCGGGCCTGCCTGTTGTCGCTGTGACATCAGCTGCTGATGGCGGTGGTTCAGGATAAAGCATAAACAAATGGGTCCATGTTAGTCCAAGGACCAGACGACGTCAGACCCCAAACATACTGTATTCTGACACATCTGGCAGTTTTAGGTCAGTTTTTTTTCTCCTGTTTGTTTGTATGTGTGTGTTTGCACAGACAGTGTGAAGCACTCTACTCCCCACCTGTGAAATAGCAGGAAAGGGCTGGCAGACATGGCAAGAGGCAAAACAGATGGCTTTCTGCTCACAGTCATTTCCTCTGCCATAATGCTTTAGGAGCGGAGCACATGGAGCCCATACAACAGTCTGTCTCCCTGTGGGGAGGAGTCGCGGTGGGAGGCTCATTTCTATGCAGTGAAGGAAACTCAGCTCTAATTGTTGACCAGATACCTGGGTTCTGACTTTTCTCCGGGTTTCTATTTTTTTTTTTTTTTGTGGCCCGCGGCTCTACAGCCAACATCTACATGATGACTTCATGTTGCTGCTGCTGATGGCTTCCCTTCCTGTCCCGCCATCTGTCTTGTTGGCCGTCCCGTCAGTGATGCCAGTGAACTGGACAACAGATCTGACTGCTGCCTTTCATGATGTTCCTCTTCCTCCTGGCTCCTGGAACTTCTTTATTCTATTTTATTGGCTGCCCAGGTGCCAGATGGAGGCCGTCTTCATCTCCACCCGGGGCTCCAGAGCAGGACCTGTTTACACACTTCCCCAAACAGACATGACACACGCCGACACTAATACCATGTTTAGTGGCTTGTATTCTGTTGTTGAGACCCGACCACATTTTCTAGACCAGAGATATAACTGAACTGAACTGATCACAGATGATTCTATTCTTATGGAACAGAACATTTTATTTTATTTGGCAGATGTTTCTATAAAATCTTTTTTTGGACCAATAACCGGTGAACATATGATGTAATATCTATCATTTCTTCCTCTGACATTAAAAACAATTTGGGGGATAAACAGCAGTATCTTCCTAAGGCTTAGTGGCTAAATACGTGGACAGCACCTTCTGGCTCTTGTGTCCACAATTGTTTGTCCTAGAGGGGGAATTGTTTTCCTACTTTTTAATTTTACCGTAAAGGGAAACTTCGCAGTTCTCAATGCATGTAAAATAACAGCTTGGGCCTTAAAGTGAAAACCACTAGATGGCAGCATTGCAGCTCATTTAATTAATCTCATATTCATACTGTGGTTTCTTCAGATATATAAATAAATATTACTGGCTTATATTTATTTATTATTTATTTATTTATGTTTATACAGGACTAGGAGAACATACAGAATAGGCAACAAAGTTAATATTGGACGTCACTGCATTTCCATCTTTATCACGTTAGACAGGGTAAAAAAAAACAGGATCCCTGCATCGCGGCTGCAGCTCCTACATCAGAGTTTGACTGACACGTCATCCATGAGATATGAGCGGCTTTAAGAGGAAGGTAAACAGAAGAGCAGTCCATTTACCACGGACCAGAGACAGGGCCTACGGGCAGCCGCTCCACCTGTTCTCCGTCTTCTGACTGACTGTAACAACACAGCTGCTACATTGACTGTTAGTCAGTGGTGATCAGACCGATCTGTCTGCAGACTGATTATTTACAGGGATCACATCGTAGGGAGGATCCTGAAGGAGCCGAGGCTACACTCTGTGTGCTGCAGGTCTCCCCCGCCTCCCCCTCTCCCCCGTCTCTCCCTCTGATAACACGCTGCAGCACTGAACCCTGTGACATTGAAAGTGTAATTACTCGGCACATACAGAGGTAAAAGCAAGACACCTGGTGTGAGCATCTAAGAGGTGTCAGATCCAGGGCATCTTTTTGTTAAAGGTTTCAGTTGAAGATATATTTTTTTCTCTCCGGCCGAGAGAGGAGATTTTACAAAGTGCTTTTACATGACATCAGGGAAAACTGGATAGTGTCGGTCTGACAAAGAGCTGACTTTTCAAATACTTGTTACAACATCAGCTGCTGTAGAATTAAACAGGCCTGGAGTAGAGGGTCTTCACCTGAAAAAACCACACCACCCAAAAACCAGGGCATCACTCAGGGGTGAGAGAGCACAAAGGGGCAAAATAAGGCCCACGGGCTGGATAGGGCTCGTTTGGCTTTTTAATCCTTGGCCCAGTAAACTGGTAAAAATCATACAATTAATATATCTTTTTTTTTTACCTGCAATACCACTTCTCTAAATAAATAAAACAATGGTCATAATGTTTAACTCAAGATATAAAGACAGTATGAGCCAGTATTAGATGGACAGCACACATCAGTTCTGAACTAACTCCCCAACTGACTCCTCTGACATGGACGGCTGTGACGCCTGTTTACCTTTGAAACGAGGCGATGGGCGGGGCATCAACACAGGTAAAGAGAAAGGCGGACGTGTCAGTGGATGTTTGTGAACACAATATTAAAGAGAACAGATAGAAGTCCTCAGTGTTGTTTACAAACACCTCCAGTGATGGATGCTTCAGAGTTTAATTAGGAAAAATGAGCTCCTCGTTAGAACGTTATTACCTTGGTGTAGATGAACGACGAGAGTGAGGCTGCAGATCGTAGCGGAACTTCAGGTGATGATGAAGATGATATTGACTTTATTTATCCATAGTGTGCTTTCATAATGCAGCCAATATTAGCAGTTAGTGTTGCAGTGAGCAGACCTGCATCACAAACAGACTTGATAACAAAGTCAGTCCTTCTCTGGACGTCACTTTGGATAAAATCATCTGCTAAATGCAAAAATGTAAAAGTTATATTTCAGCAGTTCCTTTTGGGAAACTGAGGCCACGGCACCAGAACAATAGTAAAAACTAGCGATAATTCTAATAGACAGATATTTCATTTTACAGATTTTTTTCCAAACCCTAAATATCCCATACTGGATATCAACCGACACGATAAGTGCCGTCTTTTTGTCCCCAAAAACTGTAAAAAACTGTAAACATCTGTGGACCCTACGTGTGATTCTAGGACATTTGTCAAAACGCAGACATTGTTGTTATGGTAGAAAATAATGTCAGGACCAGTGTTGGGCAAGTTACTTTAAAAAAGTAACTTATTACTTTACTAGTTAGTGCTCTGAAAAAGTAACTAGTTACATTTCTAGTTACTAAATTATAAAATTAACTAAAAACTAGTTACTTTACTTTAAAAACACAATAAAGAGTTCAGTGTTGTGTATCAACTATCATAATGAAATACAGTGGAACAATAAAAACAAAAATAGATGTTTAGACATTTTCCCAGACATCTGTATTGTAGCCTCAACCGCAACAAGACCCGCCCAGGTCTCTTTCTGATTGGCTTAGCCTGAAATGTCAACCAATCATCTTTTCAATGCATGGGTACAGTTAGTGTGGACGGCCGTCTTTCACTCATGACTGTGAGAGTGACCAGAGAAACTGTCCATTTGGACCACATATAGTGACGAGTAACAAGTCCCTTTACACCACAGTAACAATAATGAATGGGAAAGGTAATGCGTTACGTTATTAGTTACCGAAAAAAGTCGTTTCGTTACGTAACAGGGTTACAAGTAATGTTCAGGACTAACGTCTAATGTCAGGACGATAATATCGCTCCACCAGCATGATGACCTACACATACACATCATATATACTGTATATACGTACATACAACGTGCATAAATACATATATAATAACCTGATGTGTAATGATGACGATGATGAGGAGGGTGCTGATGATGATGATGATACTGCACACCTTCCCTGCCTTGGCTCCAGTCGCACTGAACAGCCATAGCTGTGAAGTGAGATGTTCCTGATTAGACTCCACTGACGCCTCTTCTGTGCTCAATCTTAATTAACCGGTGGAGATGATTCTGTGGCCATGATGAGGTCAAAGCCATTTGTTTTCCAGCTCAGTGGGATCTTTTCCAGTGTCTTCCTTTCTGTATTGACACTCGGGGATAATCATATCAGTGACCTCTCTCTCGCTTCACTACATTCCTGCCTCTTGCCAAGCAACACAGTGTCTGGTCTCGCTCGAGCTGCAGAGGAATCAACACCTCACAATACCTCCTCCGCCATACACAATACATGAGGACGGGCAGAGAGGGAATCGATTCAGTCCAATAGTCCTGCTGAAGGAAAAGGGCAGTGGAAGGAAGCTGCTCTGGCAACACCTGTGTTGACACATCAAGGTGTTTCATAAAACTGCTCTTAACCCGAATCTGGTTCTGGCAGACACTTCCAGATCCGACAAAAGATGGAAGAAACTGGAAATGAGAGTGATGGAGATCGGTCTCTCTGTCTCTATGTCTGTCTGTCTGTCTGTCTGTCCAATTCTGACCCAGTCCAATGGTCATTTATTTTTACGAACTCTGCAAAATCCCATCACTGACAGAAATTGCCTGTGAAGCTCATCAGCTGAAATTGTTCTCTTCGATACAAGAACCAAAAAAAAGTTTCATTTCTTTCCAGAAACACTGCACGTCTCCATTCGTCTCCTCTGATTCAGAGTTTCACTGGTCTGATCTGATTGACCAGGATAACCTGCAATATATTAAACCAAATATATATACAGAGATACGCATATAAACAAATATGGATTGGAGAGAGTTCCTTTCACGACAGGACGACTGAAAAACACAGTTTGGTCTGTGGAACCAGTTCTTCCAGGTGACGTCTCGGTTCAATACAACTGCCACCTACTGTCCAAAAGTGTGTATTGTCATGGTATGACCGCTGACTTTGGAGTCTAAATTTGTGGCCAAAGAAGCTAACAGCAGATCTCTTGCTCCTTTAGGGTAAAAATGCTGAATGCCCCTGCCTCACCCCTCTCCCCCAGTCAGGCGTCAGAGTAGGGAGGTTTTTATGGAACAGTTACAAAGAAAAGCTGTGATGGCTCGTGTGTGCGTTTTTACGTGTGCGCCAGGAATCGTCCCTGTATTTAATGACCAACTTACTTCCTTTTCTCATGTTTTGCTCCATTAATATTTTACTTGCTTCCTCGCAGTCGCTGGCAAGGACACTTTTTTTTCTTTTTTTTTTCGATTCTTTTTTTTTATTTCGAGAGAAGCACAAGGCTAAATGACTTTAAGTGGAAATTATTTCAGGGACTGTTTGTTTTCAGTAACACTGCTAGACAGGCAGTCTCCTTGAAAAGGAAAGTGCTTTAATAGCCAACCGCACACTCGTGGAACAACACTTTGCTCGGTGCTTTATTAACAGGGAGATTTATTTACTGTTCATGAGTGTGTTAACTCAGCGCTCAGACGGACTGGACGTTTTAAAGACATTTTCTTGTGGCAGTGAATTAACTAAAGTCCACTAAAAGAAATCGCACAAATTAAAGGCTGAGATTGGACTCACTTAAAAAAACAAACAATTTCAGTTGGTTTGATTCTCTGTCGTCCATGCTGTCTGTCCCTAGTGTTTATTGTTAGGGAAATGTCTACATTTTTCTTCTTTTGTTGCGTGTAGAATATTAACTTAATTATATTAGCTGAATTGGCGCCATCTAGTGGACATCACTTTAATATACAGCCATTTCCCCCAAAACTATGCAAAGGCAGATGTTATTTGACAAAACCCAGTTATCACATTACTAGGTTTTAATAATCAGAGGGAAAAAAAATCAATGATGGTTCCTACAGATATAACACGACATGATTTTAATATGTGATATATAATATTAGCATTCCTGGTTTCCAGTAAAGCCAGTAAACCTCACTCTGCAAATATGGGAAAAAGATTTTAAAACATTTGCTGTTGTATTTGGTTTTAAAAAAAAAGTTAATATGGAGCATCTCTGATTTTGTCTGCATCCAAAAAAAAAATAAAAAAATCACTAGGAACATTATGTTCCATATCCCATAATATACAACAAGGGAAAAATGAGTTTTTACTCATCACTGAAGCAAAAAATAATTTATCAAGTGTTGGTGTTGAAGTGTTTTTCTTGAGCTGATCATGAACATAAATCAGTATTTAAAGTAACACAGACCAACAGACTTCTCTGCCACAGACTCGTACTGGTGTGGAGCGTTACCTAAAATCTTCTGGCCACTCCTGGGCAGGCGCCCACTCCACCCCCCGAGGCCGGTCTGCGAGGAGGCAGGAGTTGATGGAGTGGGTTAGCACGGTGGCCAGACAGGCTGCACGGCCGGTGGGACTTAGACTGTGACATATTACCTTTTCTGAGCGGTAGCAGGGCCATTCACATGAAACCTATTAGCAAAGCTGTCTGCAGCCAAAGCAAACACTGCTGGGCTGTACATAAAAACTACTACTAACCTGCCATTATGTGCAGCCTGTGCCCACATTTTCACAAAATTCAAGAAGGGAAAAACACAACACACACACACACACACACACACACACTCTGGTCATGTGTTTGTCAAATACAGAAAAAGTACACAGACAGCTTGTCAGTTAACTCACTAAAACAAAGGTCAACGTTATTGATTGAACCAGGTTTGCACTCAGACGTGGCCATTATCTGTGATCATGGTCCTCAAGTTAAGGCAGGTTTTTTCAGCTCCTTCCAGCTTTTCTTCAGTTTTACTGTTTAAAATGTCACAACGTGTTTTTCAGCAAACTGTTTCAATGAAGAAGAACTAAATAACAGTATGTTGTGGTATGAAACCCTTGGACAGAAGATAAGGAACAGTTGGATAAAATGAATCAACTTGTCCCACTGTGGCATCGATCTGCTGTTTACACTGAATGATTTATTCACTGTGAGCAGGTAAAAGAAAGAGAGACGATGATGACGTTTATGGTCCAGGAAATGTCTTCACAGTCGTGGTCAGTCTGGTCTGTCAGTTCTCCCATGCTGCCCCCTGTTGATGATTGTGTTGCTGATTGTGTTGCTGGTTTTCTTCTGTGTGTAGACTGTATGTTCTCACATGTGCAGTCTGGCAGGTTGAGGTTAAACTGCAGGATATTCACATGTTTGATTTTCATCTTATGGATTGGGAAGAAGTCAGAAGGTCATTTAAGGTGATCAAAGGTCAAAGTGGTGTCCATAGTCTTCACTCAAATCCCACTTCACCCCCAGCCTTCGTGGAAGAAGAACAACAGACGCTGCAGAACTAGAGACTGAGTCGCAGCCAGTTAGAAACACATCGATGCATGTGTTAATGTGAACGGTGCGTCGTCCAATCCCACCATCCGTTGCGTCTACGGCCTTTAGTCTACGGCTGCTCTGATTGGCCGTGGCTCTGACATCCTCACAGGAACCAGAAGGTGAAATAATAAATGAGCACCAGAGTTAAAACCTGTCGCCTACAAATAAAAGCTTTTATGAGGATGAACTGTATTAAATAAATATTAGTAGGAGCAGCACTGAGGACCAGGGAGGGCACTCTGGGAAGCAAACTTTAGCGCCCCCTGATGATGTTCAATAAATGTCCGTAACGTTGTCAGAACACCGGCCCAGTCTGCCCGTAAAAGCTGACTCCGATTACATTGCAGGGAGCTTACATTAGCGGGCTGTGGTTATCAATAATGGATACAGTGTGTTGTGTATTTAGCGCGCCGTAATTAATTCCCAGAATTCCCCAGAGTGATTGATGTAATATGATGCACTGCGCTCGGCGCCGCCCGGTGGCAGATGAGATGGTTTTTGAATAGAAAATCTTTCCACATCCTCAACGAGATGACACTTTGTAACAATGAATAATGTCTCCGTTGTGGCTCAATTACAGAGCAGGAAACCCCTTCAGTAAATCTTAGCCACCTATAGTCGGCCGCGCTCTCACAGCTTCATACCTCAACCTGCTGCACACTGGCATCACAAGCAGCAGAAATCGATATTTTCCAAACCAACAAAAAATGATTTCTTTTTCAGCTAAAAGACAAAAAAAATCCCAAAAATAAACAAAGATAAAAACAAAACAAAAATTAAATTTACAAATATTTTGACAGACTCATTGAGTTTCTGTTCCTCTCATCTTCCCGTATCTTTGTCTTTGTCTCTGTCAACAATAATCAGGACGATGACGACCCAGTAGGTGGCAGAGTTGATAGAATCAAAGATCTTTAGTCTTGGTGTTAACTGAAGATCTCTGATCCAGTCTGTCTTTTCCCGTGGACTCACCACCTGCTGGAAGGTTTAGTGCAGTGCATTGTGATTTGGGTGACAGTCATGGAGACTGCTGCCCCTGGTATGGCAGGTATGTCTTTGTTTACTTATAGTTTGTTGTTCTTTGAAAATATATTTATATTTTTCAGAAGATGTTTAAGGTTAAAGCTTTGAACTAATTCTTTATGCTTTTTTAAAAACAACAGCTCTTTCTTAAGTTTCAACAATTGTTTTCCTCGTGGCAACAACAGAAATTGCCCGACGGTCCTGGAGTTGCCTGCAGCTGTCAGACAGACACAGTCCACCGCTCTCGTCCTGTCCTCGCAGCCTGTCTTCCTGGGTTCTTTCCCTCTGGGCTGATGCCTAAGTGTTCTCTCCAGCGTGTCCAGGGTCTGCCCAAAGGGTCTTCTCCCAGATGGACATGCATGAGACCCTTTTCAACTGAGGCATCTGGAAAGCATCCTGTCCAGATGTCCATTCCTCCACAACTTTCTTTTTTCCAAGTGAAGGAATGATCTCTCAGCCTCTGACGTCAGAGCCTTTTGGTCGGGGTTCAAATCCAAGTCCAGCGACGCTGGAGGCAGAGCTTTTCATCGGATTCTGTGTGGACGGTACAACTCCCCACCAGACCAAGTTTATCTGCATACGATACGTCTGCGCAGACAACCCTTTAGAACCCTCCTAGTTTGCAGAACATCAGGGAGATTGTTCCTTTTGTTTTTTCCTACAATTAAAACCAATTGGATTTTTCAGTAAAATTCCAAGAACAACCACAAAAGTATAAAAAATGTATTTCCCTGGGCTGGGAGAATCTCTTGAGAACCGCTCGGTCACCGTGCAGCGTGTCACGCTGGATCAATCCAAGCCTGTGCAGCTACGATATGTCATTTTGTCTCCTTCCAAATACATTCATCATAAACCTTAGCTGTGGATTTTTTTCCCAGGTTCTTTTTTTTCCCGGGAAAGAGGCTTGAAGCTGTCAGGGTCTGTGTGGCGATAACAACCTCGGGAGAAAAATGACATCTTGAGAGTGACAGATGAAAGGGAATCAAATTCTCTCTGCAGCCGACTGTATGGAACTGATATAGAGTTCTGCTCCGTCCTCTCCACACAAACAGGCTTTTTTATGAACTTATTTAAATGTTGGGTCAAGCCTTATAGAGAAGACACCTGACCCGTCCCGAAACCCAGAGTGGCTGCAAGGAGTGGAACTGAATGGGAATGAGGAGGAAGGAAATTGATTAATTGTCCTCCTGACTTAATGGCTCTTAATCTCTTCTTCGACTTTTTGTGATAATGGAAAAGTAACAGAGAAAGTAGGAATTAATGTGGCGCTGCAGGAGGACTAACTTAATAAACTAATTCAAGAGGAACCAGAGGGTCGGCCCTGCAGCTCAGCCCTGAGAGAAATGACAAATACTTTCAAAGAAATTCTTTAACCAAGGATTAAAGACCAAACCTGGTTTGGTTTTTTTTCTGTTTTCAATTCATTTCTCATTATTTTGTGCAATTTTTATGCATTTGCTTTGAACCAGAGCGACTTACGGAGGAGGATTAACCTTCTGAACCTTTGGTTCCTCTGGGAATCAAACCCACGACTCTCTGAGTCAGATCTCTACACTGGTCACATCATTCTGGTCTGTTTTGGACCAGAGCTCAGATGATCTAGGATCGAGGCCAGGACGGAACCAGAGTATAAGGGACTCCTTCTCTTCATCTCAACCTCGCTCCTCCTTCTCCTCCTCCTCCTCCTCTTTGCTCCCATGCTGCGCCTCAGATTGACGACGCTGCGTTCAGGAATCAACTGCTTGGCTAGGTAATTTGGCTAATGAACTAATCTCAGCTAAACTTTGGTAGATGAGGGTTTTATGAGGAGACTCTTGGAAAGGAACATTTCAGCGACGTCGTGGATGATAAACACGCGACGCAGCAATCACCCTGAGATGAAGACGCGGCTGTAGGGGAATAGAACTCTGCTCTGCTCCGTAGACGTCCGCGCTAATAATGACTCAATCTATTACTGTGTGCAGACGTTCTAGAGCCAGTCATTTACTGAGATTAATGCACAATGTTCTAGTTCTGCTGGAAAAACAACAATCAAAACTTGGGCGTTTTATCTTCATCCTCATCTCCACTCGTAACAAAGTCCATTACTATTTTGCAACTAATTCCCTCAAAGGAAATTGGCAAATAATTTGGAATAATAATGGACCAGAGTGAAGTCATTTGGAACAAAAGACATTTTTAATATTCATACATTAATAAATAATAAATGAGCAGACTTTCATTTCACGTCTTGTTTTAAGAAAATCTAATTTTTGAAGTCAATTGGATGCAAAGGTTTTTTTTATTGTTTTTTGATATAAAGTGATGGAAACTGTTGAGACAAACAGTAAATGTTAAACTGTCTGAGTTAAGGACAGTGCAGTGATGTCTCCACCCTCATCATCATCATCATCATCATCAGTGTGAAGCCCAGTCTTAAGGTGTTTTTCAAAGCGTTGATCTGTAAAATGCTGAGTTTTTGGTGGAGTTTCTGTCTGAACAGACGGAGGACGAGGCAGTGAGAACCGTAGACGTTGCTTTAACTCACCATGTGTTGAAGTTTGTCTTCCACTAAACTGTGCAAATTGGATCAAACCTGTCGTAGCTCCTTCAGCTCCAGAACAAAGTTCTCATTTCCTTCCTTGACTCTCGAGCACAAACATCACGTTGCCACAGACTTTAAAGATCCAGCTTTTTATATCCTGCACCATCTGCCCCGACACCAACACTGTCACTTCAACTCTGACACCTGGGATGAATCACATGATATTTACACCTATTTACATAAAGTGGTTGAAGTGGTTGAAGGTCCTGGACCTTTACTGCTGTCATTGTTCTAATGGGTCTAATGGACCTGGACTTTAAATCACAGCGTATTGTTTATCGCAAACATTTTTGGATCTGGTCGTTTCAGGGTGTTGAACCTGCAAACTTAACAATTGTGGGTTGGGAGGTCCAATAATATGGGTTGGTTAACAATAACTAACATACAGTAACGACCTGAACTACCAGTTGAATCCGTTCCACAGCAGCTCTCAATGAGAACCAAACCATTAGTTCCAGCTGTGAGAGTCTCCTCCTCTGAAAGTGCTCATCCATTCAGTCGCTTCTGTCGCCATCAAGTGGATGAGCAGTGTCTGTTGGAGCTACGATAACATGAATGTTCAATTTGTTCAAATCCACATTTCTGTGTAGTTATGACATCAAAGCTAAATGATCAAAATGAATGTGTATAATCCAACAAATCCACAAATTGTCTCAGACGTCTTTACTCACGGCTCCAACAGACACAGGTGTGATGATCTTCTAGGATGTGTTTTATTTTGATCATGTGATGGGTTTAACTCCGCCCCTCAGCAGTAAGAGACGGAGCCACAACGAGGCTCCAGGCGACATGAAGATGGAGGGAAGTGGCCTTCACTTAGACGTTCTTTTACATTCAACATTAGAGCGTGAGTATAATGAGCGGCGTCTTGTTGGTAACTGTGTTTATCATTTGGACCAATAGGGTCCATTCTACTCCAGGTGTATGTTAACCACCAGCACACACTCCTAAAGCTTCTCATTTACATTTAGAGTGAATGCCATGGCAGCAGCCCAGCTCCATTTCACTTGGACAAAACCCTCTCTCCCCCCCAGACTCCCCCCTCTCCCTCGGACTCTCTCTCTCTCTCAACACAAAGAGTAAACAATATTCATTGTGATGGGGAGGCATCGACGAACCAATATAGCGTTTTAGCAAAGTCCTTTCTAGAATCACAAGTGTGCAGGTGGGGGGGCGGTTGAAAGGACTCGAAATCTCAGCATGTCAACATGTCTCACCACATGGAGACAGAGTTGAGTGACTTGTGTTGTTTTTTAAGGGAACGGAATAATAAGAAATTAATGATGAAATTATTGATAATAAACTGATTCTGTTGATGTTCACTGAGCCTGAGCCTGGTCAATGGTTGAGGAGTTCAGTTGGACAAATGGACATGAAGGGGACTAGAACTCTGGCTCCGTATATACAGTACATCTGCTCCAATAATGACTCCATATGAGTCCATGAGTGTGTGCAGATACTGAGATGAATGCACTGGAAAAACAACAATCACAGCTTTATCTTCATCCTCATCTCCACCCATAACAAAGTCCATTATTATTTTGCAACTAATTCTCTCAAGGAAATCTTCAAATCATTTGGAAAAATAATGGACCAGAGTGAAGTCATGTGAGTCATTTGGAACAAAAGACATTTAAAATATTCATAAATAAATAACAAACAATTTAATGTCTTGGTTTATGAAATTTCTCTGGTTAAAACAGTCACTTGTTTTGTCTCTTATATAAACATACATATAAAAACAGGGGAGGGGGGATAAGCTGCTACATAGTATTATTTATATATTTATTAAAATGAAAAAAATTATATAAACCTTCATATCAGGGATGTCTGGGATTTTTACTGTATTTTTACGACTATTGTTGTTGTTGTTGTTGCAAGGTGGACATAGCAGAGGACACCATGAGAACTTTACAGGGGGAAGTGTGGATTTTTATAAAACCTGCATCAGTAGCAGAAGAACGTGCAGTGATGAAGCCTTCATTAAGCAGATGCTGTTCATGATCAGAGGAGATCTGAACCTACACACTCATCACAACGTGTCCTGCAGCCACAGAAACAAATTCCTTCAAACCTACATTTTTTCTGCAACAGTAACATAATCTGTGTTCCACTGAACTACGTTCACTTTCTCCAGCTCCACCTGCTCCACCTGCTCCACCCGTGTACCACCTGTACCAGCAGCCTCCTGGCACAGGACATAAAGTTCCTTGGTTTATGTCTCCCTGAATGCTGCGACTTTCTCTGGAGTTGTTGTGGAGTTTGCAGCAGAGGTTCCTGGGTGCTTCATCTTTGCAGGAGCACTAATTATTCCTGGAAGAGATAATAACTGTATTTATCATCTGAGGTGTTCACTTTTGAAGGGTTATTTTTCAAACACCATGCGGGATTAGAAAATCAATTCTGACTGTCACAAATTTGCAGCCATCATCTCATTTGTTCCCTGGAGACATCAGGCAGATGAAGTCCAACGTGGAACCTGTTCCTTCTTCTATATCAAACTCATGGAATGAAGAACGCTAATGTGAGCGGTGACAGCAGAACAAACATGGACCTGATGTGGTGCGCCCATCATCACGGCGCCACCTGCTGATCACATGATGAAGCTGCAGCAGTTTTTACCATGAGATGCTGTCAAATGTGGAGCCACAGTTGTATGGAGGTAGAATAGTTTCAAAAAAGAACACACGCGTTTTGAGAAGAACATACAAACAACGCTTCACACGTCAAAATTACTTTGTGAATTTTATTAATTGTCGTACACGCATCCAAATCGTGCTTTTAATTTGTGAAACTATACGCACGCAAATTTGTATTTTTGAGACTCGTCTTATGTGGACCAGATTTGCAGGCGTAATTTTACTACGTCGAGCCAATCAGAAGTCTCACTTGTTTTCAGCCAATCACACGGCAGTGTCCCCACGAAGGTCCGTAATGACGCTGGAAGAGCAAGCGTTCCAGTCTAAGTATCATGTTATAACATGCACAAATACTTACACTCGCACGCTCACCATTGCTACTTCCAGATGTCATTTTTGTAGGACGTTAACTTGGTTCTTGGGAGCAGTTTGGTGACGTCACACACGGACCCTCGTGGGGACACTTGGCTGTAATTGGCTGAAAACTAGAGGGACTTCTGATTGGCTGATGATGGACTGACGTGGTAAAATTACTCATGCGAATCTGGTCCACGTAAGACAAGTCTCAAAAATAAAAATTTTGTGCGCGTAGATTGACAAAATAAAAGCACGATTTGCATGTGCGTACGACAATTCACAAACGTATTTTGACGTGCGAAGCGTTGTTTGTGTGTTTACGTCTGTGGATCCGTGCCTATGCTTGTGTTCTCTTTGAGGACATTCTGACTCCATACTGTTGTTCCTGGCACTTTTCCTCGTTGGGTATTCCATCAAATACTGGTGTGAAGACCATTTGAAAACACAAACGTCAAACTTCAAGTTCACCCCTGAAATCTCAGCAGTGAGTCTCGTCAGCGCCGTATTTATCCTAAAAGCTGTCGTTTGTCTCCTGAAGATGTTTTCTCATCTCACTTCATTATGGACCTGAAACGTATTTAAACACAATCCAAACTCTTCCCCCGTCTTTATTAAAACCTCTTTGCTCTCCGTCGTCCCAGAAACCCTTTCATTAGGCGCTCGCTGATGTCATCACAGGGGCTAACCTGATTGAACGCCTGCGTTTTCGTTGCCTGCAGAGCAAACATCAGAAAACAAAGTGCCGGGCTGTCGATTGTGATTCATAGACCGAACAGAAGCCACTCTTACGTTGAGCAGATAATCTGATTATAGAACTGCTGAAGGCTCTGGCTGTGTTCAATAACGCCGGGCTGGTGGAGGAACAAGTTCCACTTTCTTCTTCTTAATGTGGAAAATATAGGTGCGTTCAGGTTCAAACACAAATCACAACTGCATCTCTTAAAGAAATGTATTAAAAATAAATCATTATCAATCATCCCGGCCCTGCTGGACAGGTGGGGAACCAACAACCACTCAATGTTTCGGTGGTTCCGACACCGCGCCGACGTGATGAATGAGTTGTGAGATTACCGTTGAAATGTCTGAGACCTTTGTCACTGGAGCTTTTCTGATTTTCTTAAATTCTTCTTTTTTTTGTTGTATATCCTTGAATATCATGAATTCATATTTTCTGCAGTTCTCGGAGAAGAACTGGACGTCACTGAGTCTCTGACAGTTTGTTTTTTATATGTCACCGTTTTCCAGACAAATGCTTCTCTGTAATGAATGAAAATTAGAATATTTTGCACAATGTGAACGTAAATCCAGTTAATTACATCTGAACTTGTTACCAGATCACAGACAACAAACATAAACCAGTCCGACAGTGAATGACTTCACATTTTCACCCACACAGGGTTTGTGTTTGATCAGGTTCTTGTTTTGTTTTAAGTCATTTTACGCCTTTTGTTTATGTTATTTTAATTATCAGTAAATGAGGTCAAGTCTACAGTCGTTCAATAAATCACTAAAATAAGGAACAAACACCATAAACAACACATTTGTCTAAACATCCTTGAACATAAATATACATTAAAATACATCACAATCTCTGAGTTAAACCCTCCATTAAACCATAAATATGAGCCTGAAGTGTCTCAGGAGCCACGACTTGAGCACCCCTGGTGTCTACTAGGGGTACAACAACGCAAAGAAATGAGCAGTGTTGCAGCGGAAGTGTCCGGGCCCAGAACACAAACATCTATGGATCAAAACCATTAAAAAATGGTGATTTTATTTTATTTGCCAGAACACATTTTGGAAATGTTCTCAGGTCGTAACTTAACTAATTAAAATGTATCATGATTTATTTTTCACGATACAGTTTAAAATTTTTAAATGTTTTAAGATAAAAAGCTACACAGGGTCGTGACGTCTCTGTTCAAGGATGGTTGAAAACCACATTTTTTAGTCACATGCTGCCACCTACTGTACTAAGTTGTGTAGTGCCATGGTCCGACCAGTAACTATGATTCATTTTTTTAAATTCAACCGATGACACACATCAGTTTATATGAACATTTAACCGTTTCACCTCGTTACAACCATGGAGTTTGTGTTAAAGCTACAGGATCTTGTTGTAACACCGCCTACTGGTCACATGACATAATAGAGTGCACCTGTGCTGAGTGGATAATGACTGGAGCAGCTCCTCCCTCTTCCTCCTGCTCTCTAACCTGATTGGCCCCTAAGTTTACCTCCAGATCATTGGAACTTTTCTCGGCGCCTGCTCACGACTGTCGTCTGAAAGACTGATGGGTTTTGTTTGGAGAAAATCAATCAGCCACCGCCACACACAGCGCCCCCTGACTGCGCTCTATTACATCCTACTTCCACCAGTCTGGCACATAGCATTACACTGCATCTGATCTGGAGTCAGTGATTTGTGCGCTCCCTGTGACAGGAATACCAACGTGAGCACAGAGGAACACAGTGTCGCGGTTGTGGTGTTTGGACAAGGGTAGCAATGGGAGGACAGGGAGGGGACGGGGATGGGGAGGCGAGGAGAGGCGGGGGCACCCCTCATCCGCCCGGCCAGTGTCAGGACAGAGTCGAACACCATCAACTACGTCTGTGTGAGAGTGTGTGTCTTTGAAAGAGCCAGGCAGCTTTGAGGGCTCAGCGTGAGAGCATTTGATATTCATGGAAACAGGACCACAGCCTCACGCATGATATTACATTGTAATTATGATTTAGATGCAGCCGCAAAGACAGAACAAACACACACACACACACACACCCCAGGTGGAGGAGGAACTCCAGGCTGGTCGTGGGTGTGAACTGTGAAGCTTTCACTGAGATCTGATCTGGGATCAGGGTTTATTTGGTTATCGATGGGTCGGCTCTGATTGGCTGGGTAACCATCAATATTTGCAGCTGTCCGTCCCACAGCCTGAGGACAAAATGGATTTAGCAGCATGGAGGCCGACAATCAAAGAAATCAGTTTGGATTAAGGCCTGATGGACAAATGGACGAAGAAACAGATAAATGGATGGACAGAAATTCAAAAGGCCGGATGGACAGAAAGACATAAAGGCACTAAGACATAGTGTCCACCTCTTGTTCTCTCTGCTTGTCTGTCTTTTGGTCAGACAGAAGGACAAGCAGAGGGACAGACAAAAGGACATTCGGGCTGGCAGATGGACAAACTAGAACTAGAAAAATGGACAAACAGATGGAAGGACAGACAGAGGACAGAGAGATGGACGATTAGACGTACAGATGGACAGAAAGTCAGTTGACAGAAGAACAGACAGATGGACAGAAAGACATGTAGGCAGTAAGATATAGTGTCCACCTCTTGTCCCCTCTGCTTGTCTGTCCTCTGGTCATACAGAAGGACAACTAGAGGGACAGGCAACAGGACTTACAGGCTGGAAGATGGACAAACTAGAGCATCAAAAATGGATAGAAAGACAGATGTAAGGACTGACAGATGGACAGTCAGACGTACAGAGGGACAGATGGACCACGAGAGACAGAATAGGACGTGCCGCAGACCCAACTTTGACAACATTAGCGTATATAAAAACCCAGAGAGACGGCAGCAGAGATTATGGACTCTGGAGTCATTGTCTTCAACACATGAGAAATTCCGTGTCCTCTGCACCGACTGGAGCGGCTCCAGGACAATGTGAATGTGATTTGGAGAGATTTTATTTTTAAATGTGAAATAAAAGGTCAGGCCGTGCAGCAGGAGCAGCATCACTAATAGAGAGAAATGAAAAGGGCAGTTTGGACACTAATGCGACACAGAGACAAAAACATACATATGTAAAACGCAGCGCAATGCATTTCCAAACAATCCGTGGGGACGTTTCAATTGGATTAGTAGAGGTTTGAAGAGAGGCTGTGGGGGAGACGGGGGAGACGGGGAGACGAGGGGGGGGCACATCTACACTGCCTCTTTTATCAAAGATAAGTAGTATTGATTTACTTTGAGGCGGTAAAAAGTATTCGTCTTAAGAGCTGACATTTAATAATCTCTGCTTAATCCATGTTTTCTGCCGGCAGCCCCTCCTCGACCCCCCCAATGCCCCCCCGAGATGCCGACCAGCGCCGCGGCTTCTTCTCTCCTACACACATTGTATTTGTAATGAAGAACATGGTGCTGCAAAGTCAAATGAATTCCACTTTTTGGTAATTCCTCTTATTTTGCTGCTGTTGCACTGATTTTGTAATTTTATCTATTTTTTAAAGAGAAAATCAGATTTCCTCGAATTATGGAAGGTTCTGGAACAGAATGGAAACAAGTTGACGTGAAGCGGCAACAGGAAAAGAACGTAACGTGAGAGAAAGACAACAAAATATCAGCAGCGACACTAAAGTGTAAAATAATATACATTAAAACGAGTCATGTCCAATAATATTGGTTGTCTCATGATGAAAAGTTCCCAGGTTTTACAAAATCATTTGGCCATAAAAAGAATTTTGGGAGAAACATCTCCATCTGAAAATTTCAGCCACTAGATGGCAGACTTGCAGCACATTTTATTAATCTATTCCAATAAGCAGGGAGTTGTACCTAATACTGTTGCAGGCAACTCACCACTACAGGCAACTTGTATAAACTAGCAATTAAAAAGGTTCAAACTATATATAAACATAATATTTGGATAAAAAGTTCATATAGGACATCCCTTCTTAAAGTAATCGTCGTGGTTTAGATCCATTCCTAAAGACAATAATAACCAGAGTCTGGAACAAACAGCAGCCAACACTGACAGACAGACAGAACAACGTCTCCGTCACACTGTCCTGTGAGGTGGGAGGACAATCACCCCTCTTAGTCCACTGTTTGTGTCTCTCACTGGTTTTAATGCGACTCTAAATCCTTCAGCCTTTTAAGGCGTATTTGTTTCACGGGCTTTAGCTGCCTAATCATTTTTACTCTTCTTTGTAGGATTGAAACGACTGAAACATTAATCCTAATACACCAGCTGTAATTATTCTAGATTAGCAGGGGGTTTGAGCCGACTGAGTCAACAACAGGAACAGACCAGATATGGAGAGAAGAAGAGGAAAAGTCACCAGGTCACATGACCGCAGCAGCAACGACAACAACAGCAGCAACAGCAGCAACAGCAGCAACAACAAAAGCAACAATAACAGCAGCAACAACAGCAACAACAGCCGCAACAAGAACAGCAGCAACAAAAACAACATCAACAGCAGCAACATCTACACAAATGGAAATTAATTCACTTTAAACTGACAATAATTTGAAGTAACTTCCTGAGTGGACAACAGCGCCACCTGGAGGCTGTGTCAAAATGTTAGCTGATGACTTTTTAGCGTTAGCGCAGTAATGAAGGTCTCATCATGGTGTGAGACCTGAACTTGAAGCTCCACCCCCTACATGGCCACTCCCACCTTGTCAGACGTAGTGTTTTTTTTACACTCCAGGTTCTTCGCTGAAACTACAGCGTTTGCCCCAGTGTCGGTCGTATTGACAGTGTTTAGAGCGACTGTAGGCGGTAGGACGAGAGTGGAATTATGGGATATTCTGACAGAGACAGAGACACAGAGGGAGAGACTGAAAGGGTGCAGGTGGGAGAGTTGGTCCCCCAGCTGAGACCTCCTGAAACACATTACACCAAATGAGATGTGACTGGCGCCCTCATGCTGTTCCACTGGATCACATGACTGCCTGATGAGGTCCGCTGGCTCTCGACTCGCAGAGAGACCTGGGTAATTTTCACCCTGGAAGGGAGACCTCCCAGCACCGTGCAGCTGGCCTCACCCACCTCGGCCCCGACGGCAAAGAGAACCAGCAGATAATTACCAAGTGTGAAATTTCCTCGGCGTCTGGGTTGGTGACACTCTGTGTGGGAGTCACGGAGAGGATGGTTGACTCTTTGTTCCAGGATGTGATGTGAGGCCCGGTCACTGAGACACTGAGCTACCGACCCGAGAAGAACCGGGACAAAAGAAAACATTATGAAAAAAAAAAAGAAAAAACCTCCTCACTGATTTTACTGCTTCATAAAGACCACAACTCCAGACTTTAGATGTTGAGATCCCAGTACCAGAACCAGAACCATCCTCAGAACCCATCCTCCATTTGTCTGTTAAACTTTTTAGGATTTATTTATTTTAAGATTTAACTCTGATCAGTGAATAAACTCCAGAAGTTCAGATGAGGCCAACGTCAGCGGAGAAGGAAAACAGATGTTTGGAAAATGTATCAAATGTTAATGAGAAATATTTCTTCTTACAGCCTGAATACTGAGTACCAGCTGGACCATCAGGAAGTGCTGGTCACCTTCATGGTCAGCTCCAGACACAACTGTAGGATATTTACATAATCATAGTCAGACACCCAGTGGTCAGTCACAGTCCAGACCCTTCTGAAGACCACCTCGTCACTCCAGGGTACCTGCACCACTGTTTTAGAACCCCTGGACAAGGGAGTGTTGTGAGGCAGAAATAAGGTTCTGAGCATCAACGTATTCTGTCTGAGTTGGACACGATGGAGAGTTGATGACAGTGTTGTATCTGTTCTGTCTGAGTTGGACCAACCAAGGTTCAGCTAGGTGGCGCTGCCGTCCACATTCAGCCTGTTTTGTTGAACTTGTTTCTTCAGATTCATCTTCTGTCTTCAGTTACAGAAACAAAACCCAGTTCTGTGATTAAAAAAGTCTGAGGTTGTCAAAAAAAAAAGAATCAAATCAAATCAAAGAGCTGTTGTGAAGAGAAGACTTGTGTTTGGACACCAGAGAAGACTCTCAGACACTTGAAGCTGCAGGACTCTGATGGCATCCAGGTTTGTTCCTGATTTCTTAATTGTTTCTTTGATTTTCTCCTGGTGTTTGATCTCTGTGTCTTCTTCTTGTTCATTTCTCAGTTTGACAAATGAAAATTTTTTCTTTCAACCGATGGTTCAGTCGTTTTCATTGTCAGATGCTGCAGCACTGGAAGAATGAAAAACTTGTAGTTCTACTACAAAATAAAACCAGAATAAAGAAAAGAATAAAATCAATAAAACTGTGTTGAACACCAAACAGAGTGAGAAGGTTGACTCCAATATGAAACATCACGTCATCATTGATCATCAGCATCGTTAGGAAAACTTTGTCCATTCAGTAAATCCAAGTATCTGTCCCCAAAAAAAGAAAAAACTCTCCATCAATTCCGCTGACGGGTGCGTTTGGAGAGACGGACTCTCAGTCATGAGTGTCACTGTGTGATCGCGGCCCCATCTGTCACTGGGACGGGACCAAGTATTGGCTGCTGGTGCAGGACTCTGAGGACGAGGACTCAACTTCAACGACAGGCTTCGTAGTTTCACTACATCAGTCATGACAGACGATGGGATCGAGGACGTATCTGCTCCAACAACCTCCAGGGGTCAGTGTCGTTCCCGACCACGGTACGATCTCTGTTAGCCAGAGAGGCTAGTCACTGAAATACTGGGAGTCAAGCTGTAAAATATCAGAACCTGGTCAATGGGCCAACAAAGTATGAGTTCTATTACAACAGCGCCCCCTTGGCTGTACATTGTCTTTCTCCCTTCTCATTTGAGTGGCCTTTTAACATCAGTATTAATAAATGCTCTGAAAATCCTAACAGACCGAACTGAAAAAACGAACTGAGATCTGGCAAAATATCTAGGTTTGACTTTCTGAAGCTACGTATCTACAGTGTGGTGCGGTGCGATTTGGGTGGCAGTGGTGGAGACTGCAGCTGCTCTTTATGGTCCAGAAAGATTCCGTGGTAGATCAGGGTCAACAGGAGCAGCGTCAGTAGGTTCTGGTTGAACTGTTGCTCCAGAACCTTCCTTCATCTCAGCTGCCTCTGTGTCGGTTGGTGGTGAGAAACTGTCTGATCGTTAAAGATTTCAGCCTTGTCCGTAGAAGAGGTGATGAAAGATTGAACCCTCTCCACAGGCTACACCTCAGCCAGCACCAGTACACACACTGATGCAGTACCAGCACATACTGCGTGGGAGTCGGAGCGGCGCAGAGATGTATGTATGAAATGTAAAATCCATTTTATTATCCTGAGAAGCTCCCACCTTGTTTTGTTTCCTCTGAAGAGAAATGAGAAGATTCTGAGTGGGAGGACAGGATGTTAACACCCCCCCGTCTCCTCCCTGGGCCCCCAGAAGAATTCATGTTCATCAAATGAACGCTCCCTGCTCCATTGTTACCATTCCAACACAGTCAGACGATCCCTAATATGTGGAGAACCTTCCTTTCATCTGTGGCAATTTGGTGAGAATGGAGCGAACGTGCGGCTGCTGCAGGAACACGTCCTCTGATATGGATTGTTGTCCGACAGGTTTAATTAATGCTGAGCTCCGTGGCAGAATGCTCAATGGAAAAGCAATAAGACAAGTGAACGGTTGACGAGCTGCCGTGTAGGAACGCCGCTGCGCTCCTCCATCACGTTATCGAACGCACACCGACTTCACACCAACTTCACACCGACTTCACACCAACTCACTGACTCAGACGCTGCTGGTATTAACATTGTGACAAATACATAACCTTTAGTTGATCTGCTGCCATTTCATCATGTGATCACTCTGTCGCCCCCTGGCTAATACATCAACTCACCCTCAGCATAAAAAAACAACATTTATTGTTATTTTACAACATATTTTAGGGAAACTTTTATTACAACAATCACAACGGTAGATTTACACAAATGAAGAATTTACTCCCTTCTATCCTGAATTGAGCTCCTGAGGGAAAACAACATAACAACAATAACATAAACAATAAAATAACATAACAACAATAATATTAATAAATAAAACAGTTGGGACGTAAAGATGTGCGATGTGTCAAAATAAAGACACATATAGTTTCTTAATAAATAGGTATAAAATCTATCTTTTATTTGATATTTCTTTTTAGTGCATGTTGGTAACATTAACAACAACAACAACAACAACAATAGAGGGAATTTCTCCAGTTACATTTGACAAATATATATTTTCACATTTTGATGAGAACCTTTTCATCTCTGGACGACGATAACAAGACGGCGATGATGATTAAAACCCCGAGTCGACGCCTGCGTTCATACAGGATGATTAACTGTGTGTGTTTTATAAAAATCTGAGGCTCCCTTGTCATCAGTTGCTCTGAGATTGGCGTCTAAAATGCATAATCAGCTCAAATTAATCAAACAAAGTGATTAATCACATTTGGCTTCCCCCTTATTTGCATACATCCTTTCAAAATCAATTATTTGTGGGTTAGAACGTGAGTCTGGAGGCAGAGGGAGCCGGCGAGCGTGATGAAGACTGATGACAGGCCTAAACATGGGACATGGCAGTGGGAACACGGTGGAGATTGGATGTGTAACCCTCTGAGCACGTCATAAATTATCTCTCTCACAATGAAATGATTGATTTGCATGGATCCTCGCTGCACCTGGAATCACTGCCCTTCACAGACACAAACAGTCGGAACGGGTGGAGGAAACTGTAGAGTTCAACCTTCACCAACACACAGTCAGCTGACCATGGCGTGGTCCAGGCTGATAATAATGGAAAGATGGGAGATGTGTTTTCAACACCACAGAACATCAGAGCAAACCATCAGGGTACATCATAACAGCCCCCCCCCCCCCTCCCCCCCCCGCCCCATCATCTGACTAACTGTCGGGACCATGTGACCCCTCGTCCGTCCACATCCTGGTCCACAGACACAGTCGTCCTCTGGTTGAAGCTCTTCAGCGTTAGTTCTCCTCAGTCTCACCTCAGATGACAACGTCACCTTGAAAAGTCACTTCTGCTGCTCTTTGTTTCTCCACCATCACACACTCATAGTTCTTTAATCCACGACACGTTTACGTAGCCGCGGAACCTTCAGTGGAGAGAGATCGGTATCGTCAGCGTGGGCTCAAAGGAGAACGTGCGTAGATAGGACGAGTCGGAGGAAATACACCAGTGACATTTACAGATGAGATCATCCACTTCCTGTTTGATGGTATTTCCACATCAGACATTTAGTCTCTCTGCAGATATGATGGTGTCGTTTACGAACGCTAGCACCTGACACTCAAAGGCATCGTGGGATGGATTCTTCTCACTTTTCATCTGTTCACAGTATCTTTGATGTTAGAAGAAGAATAAATGTAAGAGAAGATAAAAAAAAGATAAACGTGTTTTATGTCAAACCTCAGGACTGAAAACTGTCTGTTTGTCCATCATCAGGTCTCAGTATCTGACATTTGATATGAGATACTTGTCTTTGTGACCCATCACCAAACTGAAGGGTGTGGTAATGGTGCCATGCTCAATGGCAACTTGGCAGCTGCTGGACTCAAACCTGAAAACATCCACAACCAGGTGACCACCCCAGAAAACCTTGAAAACAGAACCTTCTGTACGTAAGGCAGGTACGATAACCACCACAGCTACACATCAGCGTATTATCCAAAATCGTTAAGAAGTTTTATCCTCCGATAACGGACACACGAAGATGCCTCACACCTATAAATGGTTTTAGAGATAAACATTGTACATGAAAGTGACAGTCACTAGATGGCAGCATTGCAGCTCAATTACTTGACTTCTTACTCATATAGAATAATATACAGAAAAATCAATAAATATGTGTGTCTGTATTTGTTGATTTTAAGATTCCAAATAATGCGTATCCAACATCAGGACATATTGTCAAAAATATCGCACATTCGTTATAATCACTAAAGCCACAGTCACCGTGAAGCTTAGCTAAGGGTTAGCTAAAGGTTAAGACCCTGTCCGTTCCGTAAAGCCACTCCTGATTGGTGGATTTAAGACATAACACACACAGAGAAGAAAGTTCAATTTGCTGATTCCAGATCAGAATAATCTCAGATTGGACCATGAACATCCCAAGACATAATCTGACTCCAGGTCAGTTTAGCTCACAGACTCATTCCTATTCAATGTCCAGTTAAAAAACTATCAGCAAGTCATGTGACGTTTGGTCAACAATTCCTGAACTTCATGGATTTTAACGGCGTTCTGACCAACAAAGACGTTTCTCCTCCGTCAGTTAGAGATTATTGATCCTCAACCATGAATCCTTTCATGGTCAAGTTGTTTGAGTGAAGGTTTGACACTGGACACGGCTGGACATGGCTGGACGCCACTGAGCGCCTTGAGCCGGTGCAGTGATGCTGCAGCTGGACTGACGCAGACAAGGGTGGAGTCAAAAAGTCCTCAGACAGATGTAGGATGTAACCTCAGGTGTCTGTACCTGCTCTGTTGTCGTGTCAGCTGGGATTAAGGTCATGCAGATTGGTCGGTTGTTCACTCTGATTGGTGATTGGTCGGTTGTTCACTCTGACCGTGGGTTCCTTTGACATTGTGTTCTGTTCAGATAAATGGGCCGCGGTCGTAGTGTCTTGACTGCAGCTGCTGTGGAAGTTTTTTTTTTTTTTTTTTTTTTTTTTATCAAGGAGACACCTGGAGAAATTCATGACTTTTTTCTCTCTTGGATTACTGAGAGTGATTGTGTTTTCTTCTGCAGTTTCGGAAAACTGTTCTTCCTCCTTGCAACTCATCCTAATGCTGCGGCAGTACTTGAAGGAAAAATGATTTCTGCTGCAGCTCCACTTCCTGTGACTTTCAGAATTGACTTTTTTAAGATTCACTTTCATGGCTGTGCTGACTGTGCCCGTGGCTATATTACAGTCCTTGAAGTTCTTCAATGGCTCCAGTGCAGTTTCTACGTATACACACACACACACACACACACACATTCAGACACACACTACGTATCTATGCGTTTACAGATACTAACTTCCTTTAACTGTGTTTTCAGCTGCTTTGTAGCAAAACAACGCAGAACGACGACAAAGAGAGTGATCGTAAATTGAATTAACGCTAACGTAGCGCAACGTTCTGATTGGTCCACAGGCCGTTTGTTTTTTAGCGTTGAACAAAATCCCATTTGTTGTTTGTCTGTTGGACCTTAATCAGCACCAAAAGATAATTGAGATGAAAATCTGTGTTTATTCTCTGGCTGTAAAATCACAGCGTCTTAAAAGACTGAGGAAACAGATAAAAGTCTTAATCCGGTATTAACCACTTATCAGTTAATCTCATCGGATTGTTGCTGCGGGGGCGGGGCTTATGAGGAGCAGCTGTGATTTAATTTGGGTTTTTAGATTTCTCAGTGATAAGTCACACATGCAAACACTCACGCAAGATAACACAACAACAACTATGACAACAACTGTGAGGACGACTGCAACTACAACTACAACTACTTCTACACTGACTAAGAAATGTACAAAAGTACTCGTATTCAATTCTCTATGATTAACAAGGTTCTATGAGGTGGAGGTAGACGTTCAACACAGGTCGACTATGTCATAAAAATATAGAAAATAGAAGAGAGGAAAGACCTTTGCTGTGGTTTGGAAACTGTGATGTCAAACGTATCATGTGATTTTCTTCTTCTTCTACCACAATATTAAAAGAGGTTAAGGTCCCTGTGTTCCAACAATAATAATAATTTTTACTGTTTTTACTACAAAATACAGCAATAAAACGAATACCAGAAAAAAAACCAAAACTTATTGCAACTGTGTTCTTAAATTCAAGTTGGTCATTAGAGGGTGGAGCAGGAAAAAAAATAGCATTTTGAGGGTACGCCAGACTTCTTTTGTATTTTAATACTTTTTTCTGTTCTTAGTTTTAGTCTCAGTATTTATCTAAGTGGATTATTTAGAAATTGATGGGTTGAATGTGAAATGTCCTCAATTTTCCAACTTGCAGCATACTTTTAGTGGCCACTGGGGGTGCTGGTGAGTTGACAAAGAGCAGCTCTTTTCTCCAACTGTTTGTTGTGAAAACTTTGGGGAAGTGAGTGTCAGAGGTGAGAGCTGCAGCGATCGATGGAGCAAGAATCGGCGTTCGTGGCTAAGGGTGGTTGAAAAGGGAGGGGCAGCGTCTGGGGGGGGGGGGGGGGGGGGGGGGGGGGG
>JAFBJS010001779.1:280404-304964 GCA_016785265.1 Paraplagusia blochii | reverse complement strand
GGTGGAACCGAGCCAGACTCTCCATTAAGAAACTCTGCAAGGTCACCGTCAACACCGGGAACGAGGTCTCACTACGATCTGTCCTGGAGGGAGGTGAGGAGGAGGAGGATGAAGGTCCGGGGCTGCAGCAGAAGGAGGCCAGAAGTAGAGATCTGGTGGGACACAGTCCACAGACAGGTGGAGCCACAGGTCACCGGTGTGTGTCCCCTACTTCTATAGGATGTCCTCACATTGACAGAGACAAAAAAATAAATAAATAAACAGACCTCTGCAGAAAAACAAGATTGTTACGGCGCCGGAAAAGAGTGTGTGGCTCAGAGCCAGAGCCGCAGCTCACGCTGTATTTGATATATTTATATATTTCCATATAAACAACCACTGTGGACAGTTATTACTTTGACCCTTGGAGACAAACAAGGAAAAAAAAACATCGGTGTTTTGTTCCTGTCGTCTGAACACGTGTCTGGAAAGTGAACTGTGGTTAATGAGAAGGTTCACTCTGGAGAAGACCTGAAGACGCTTACAGTGTTATTTATAACAGTCACCACATCTGCTGGTGTTTATTTCCATTTATCAGCGATGAACGTGAAGAGCATTTATGGTGTTTCCATTTGGTTAACGATCTTCTTGGAGATGCAGGATTTCCACACTTAAGAGAGTTGTGTACCAGAGGTTGTGAACCAGAGGTTGTGAACCAGAGGTTGTGAACAGAAACTCGTGAGGAAACATCAACAGTTTATTCATTGATTTGTATTTGTAGATACTGAGAATCAGGATTTTTACATGACATGACTCAAATGTAGCTACTAACTAGTAGCTACATTTGAATCCTTCTACTGTTGCCCCTCCCCACGCCCCCCCCCCAGACCCCGTCACACTGCTCACTATGTTGATGGGTTAAATGCAGAGGCATAATTTCCTGAAGGACACTCCTCAGGGATTCATAGAATTTTAAAAATAAAAAATGTAAGAAATCCAATTTGGTCAAATAACTCAGTCAATTGGCTTTTGGATTTTTGTGGCTGCAAAAGATAAAATGTTGGAGAGACTTTCAAACTAATAACCAAGATTCTTCCCACATCCTCGTCTACAACACCTGGGATTCAGCCTCTTATGAATTCTGGTTCTCAGAACCAGAGACAACAGCAGGGGGCGATGTCAGGGTGTGATCTTGAGTGTCATTACAGCAGCTGACGAATGAATGAGGCTGATAATCACTGGGATCCTGTTCAACAGGACTGGAGGAGACCAGGTTTGACGCTGTATTCCGATGTAGTTCCCACTGCTGTGGGAAGTGGGGGCGGAGGGAAAGGTGAGGAGGTGGTGCAGGCTTTACAGCCATGATACGTTTCAAAAAGTGAACAAAGGATCAAACGGTCGGAGAAACAGGAGGATTATTTAAATCGGCGCCGCATCAGGAGCCCTGGTGAGATTCCCACTCCTTCAGTCGACAACAAAACCTCAGCTGCACCTCCTCCTCCACCACCACCACCTCCTCCTCCTCCTCACAGCCAAGGCACAGGAACAGTCAACCCAAACAAGACAGAAGACAACACTCCTGCAGCACGTCTGTCCTAATCTGTCCTAATCTGTGTTTAACGTGGGACAAACGACCACGTGCGGTGGTCAGATCATCTAAATGTTCCCACAGTCTGAGTATGGACCCAGGTTCTTCAACAGTTCACACTTGACTCCAACCTTCACACTGATCTCACACACACTTCACACACACAGTTCCAGGTTCTGTTTGGCTCCACCCTTTATAAACAGAGGCGTCGTTACAATGATCGTCCTCACCTGTGTCAGGTCCTCCACCTGTGTCAGGTCCTCCACCTGTCTCACCTGCAGCCTGATCACAGCCCCGCCCCTTCCACCTCCCTGGTTTATTGGTTTAATAAAAAAACCAAACAAAACATCCAATAAACTTTGTCTTCTTCCAGTAATGAGGTCTGAGGACAAACTGTGACAATAAGAACATGAAGTACTGAGAAGTAACACAGAAGTTTATCATCCCACAATCTGCAGATAGAACGACATAGAAGCTGAGCTGTAGGTCCCAGTCATGGAGGTGATGGAGTGATATTTGGTCACATGTCCACAGATAAACTGTAAATATGAAAAGAACAGTTTGTGTGTGTGAGAAGTCGTCCACACTGTTGGTCAATGAAACAGAAACAGGTAAAAAAAAGATGAAGATCCAGGATGATGAGACGCTCAGTGCTGAGTGTCTGCTACAGTCATGACATCACAGAGAATGACTGACTCAGGGGTTGACCACCTGACCTCTGACCATCAGTTTGATTGACGCACTGATGGAATGGACGTCATTGGACAGGAAACACATTCATCTTGTTCTTTGTTTAGTTCTTACTGCAGACTGTGGTTTCACCTTCGTCTATTGGACATCATTGTATGGGACACTGCGTACGACCGGTCAGTCCCCATGGAGCAGATGTTACTACTCTGGGCATTGAAACCTTCATCAGCCAATCACCATCATTCTCCAGTGAATCCACATGTCCCTCAAATCAATTTTATTGCGACACCTTAGAGTTAGCATTACTGCTGCAGTTGTTAACTACATTTTCCTGAACATTTCTTCCTACATGATTTTCCTGGTCATTCTTCGTTCTTGTCTCCGATGACTTTGTCCGCATTTTTAAGCTGTTTTTCTTGTAACCGCACCGCTGTTACAAGTCACAGTAACATTTTGTTGCCATTAGTGCTGCATCACAAAAACTGTCCTATGACATGAGTTGTGACAGAGACATTGACCTTTGGACAAATATAGGTCAATGTATTGTAATGTATTTATTTATTACTTTGTTTATTTCAAAGTTCAACCCTAAAGAATTCTATCTAACCCTAACTGTATCCAATCATTACCTTGAAGTCTCTTCATCCAAGAAGCTGAGAGGAAACGAAGAACCTTCTGGGATGAGAAACCAATTAACCCCAACCCTCCAATGATCTGGGTAACTGAGAACCTACACAGACTTGACTCTAATCCTGAATCTTGAAGGTGAAGACAAGAAGACATCTCTCAGCCCCGAGGCCTTAGATTGGCTGATGTGATGACACGACAACACATCACAAGGACAAAAAGCTGGTGGCATTGACTCCTTTGTTGGTTTGGCATGTTGTCTGCCCCTTGTGGTCGGCTGAGTGGCGTATCATTAGCGCCGCCTGTCAACTAGCCCTCCCCAGTCGCCTCAGCGCCGCGCTGGAATCTTTGTGTTGCTACATTTAAATTACGACACGTTGTCGACATGAAAGAATCAGCGTGGGGTGAAAAGTGAATTAAACAGCTCCTGTTCTGATTATGTCTCACCTTCATAACCTCGGAAAACACGCTGGGCCATCAGTCCAGGCTGCGCTCACGTCTCTGGAGTTTAAAAAAGCTGCCGTGATGGACGTCAAACGGCTCTGGGCAGTTGTTCACTCCGTGTCACACGATCTGCAGAGACTGAGGGCAGATGGAAAAGAAAATCACAGGGTAAAAAGGAATTAACATTTAATAGTGACATTACATTTCTAATTGAAGAAAAGAAAAAGTGGATTATCTGGGGTTTGACTAAATATCACCTCTGGTGACTATTATCTGTTTCTAATTATGTTTTAAAGTGTAATAAAAGTGTTGAAATGAAAGATGAACGACTTGTTTTTATAGGCAAGCAACTCAATACAGCGCCTCAAAAGGCATTAATGGGAGTAATACTCCTCAGTCCTCAATCGATGCCGAGCAAAATTAATATTGGAGAGTAAATCTTTCATTTTCTTGATTGATCGCCATCATTACGTGCATTGATCAGCAGCAAAGAAAGGGAAAGACCAGTGGGTGAGAGTGGGCGACGCTGGTCGTGTTTGGTCTTTCTCCCCCGCCACCCCCAGTATGGAAGAGGGAGACACGGGCGCAACCTCCAAGCGGCGCTGCGTCTGGAACGTCAATGTCAGAGAGAAATTTGCAACCATCAGGGGAGCACTTTCGTCCTGACCTCCTCTGGCGAAATGAATTCTCGTCCTTGATGATTGCAAATAGATGCACAAAGAGAGGAAAAAAGGAGTCGTGCACGCAAAGTGTTCAAGGATAATTTACTCTTAACTCTTATTAAGTGTTTGTCTGTTGGGACTTCATTAGGGTGACATGCTTGTTGCAGCCCTGGGTGAGATTAGCCCCACACGAGGGGGGAGGCAGGTCACCTTTATTCATCTTCCATCCATCCTCGTACTGACTGGGTCCCTGCAGGGAGGCTGACAAACACTCGGTAAACATCTGTAGTGGGTGAGGCTTTTGGCACAACAAGGACAAAAAGGCGGCAGAGGAGCAGTTCCTGAGTGAGGCTGCAGGGGGCGTCTCAGGCAGGACCACAGAGATAAACGCATTCCCAACAAATGAAGTCCACACAGCACATGTTGGCCTCACCTAACACAACGGTTCAGAGGACGAACTGACGGAGGTCTGTAGACTGACCTGGGATCAGGGGAGGAGTGAAGCTCAGATGAGAACTTGTATCTCGCACCGTCCTCGTAGTTCGGTTAAAATGGCAGGAAAGCTTCACACTTCACTGCACTGAGTGTGAGGCCACAACATCTTCAGGATCAAAGACTGGTTTTTTAACATCTTTGATCAAAAGGTCCAGTTTTTAGTCAAACATTTTCTAACCAGCCTTCTTCTTTGGTAGAACACAGTTGTTGTTGAGTAATAAATAGAAACTAACACGACCTGCGTGTTTGGGTGGAGATCTACCCGCTGGAATACAAAGAACAAAGTTTGTAATTTTATTTTTTGACTTTATCTGATTTGATAAAATTGTCATCCTGTCTTTCAGCTTTGAGGATGTTTTTCTAACCTTTCTCTGTTGAACGAGTCGGTGAATTAATAAAAACAACTTTGAAATAAAAAAAAAAAGAAATTCTTTTGTGTTCTGTGAGAATAATCAGTCGTAAAAATAAAATTTTAACAGACCTCCAGAATCTTCTCCAGATGAGAATGAACAGCTTTTGAACTTGGCATCAATCCTGAAGAGAGAGGGAAAAAAAAAAGTCTTTTCTTTCTGGGCAGAGTCAAAGTGCTGATGCTTCAGAGTGTCAGGACAAATACACAGTAATGTGCTCTGAGGTTATGGCTGGGTTTCAGAGTAGCTCCTGATTGGATTAGTGAAATCCTATCTTTGTTTATGACCGTGAACCTACCGTTTGGAAACATGTCCAGCGCTTCAGCAGCAGTCGTCCTGGAAGGAGGACATTTTTATCAGCATCAGACTCTCCTTTTACAGATGAATTCAGAGGCAGGATTGAAGACCCTCTCAGACAAAATACCCTATTTCACTTTCTGCTACCATTTGATTTTCAACCACGATTATTAGGTTCTGAGACAGACCTGGAACGTTGACCAGCTCACGGTGGTAGAACCTGGAGGACGTTGAGGCTGAAGAAGCTCTTTTACACTTTATGGCATGAAATCAAACCACAGCCATTTGAGGAAGGTTCGCAGTGAAGATCTCTGCCTCTGAAGCAGAGTGTAAAGGATTCTCTTCACAAAACTACTCAAGGACCTCTAGGGGGCAGCCTATCGTTAATACAAGTCTATACTGAAACATTTATCCATATAATAATCCCATCATTTAGATGAATCACACTGACCTCTATCTGCTGATAATGGTATTGTCCAACACCAATTTAACCCTCCTAAACTAACTCAATGTTGGCTCAAATGTTGGCTTTCTTCTCTGGGACCTCATTATGTTAAAATAATAATGATATAAAAAAAATCTGAGCGTCGTTGGACTATTTGTCACCGAGATTTGACAGAAGACATTAGACGTGTTTGGTAATGAAGCCTCTAATACAGCACAGTCCCTGGGAGCGAAGAACAGTTTGTCTGTTTGTTTATCAATTTTTAATACTTTCAGATTTAATATGAAGTCCTGCCTGTGGAGGAAAAGTGGTGCAAAGCATTCTGGGTAGACCTGTTAGTTTAACAAGCATCTCCTTAAAGTGGCTGCCGTGGACAGAACCGATAACTGTCTCTCAGATGACATCACACAGGTTCTGACTTTCTGACGCTCACAGTCGGAGCAGTGTTTCAGGTGCGGGCGTAGATCTCCAAGAAAACAAGAGGTCCATCCATCTCTGCATCAATATCCGTTTGCATCTCTTTAACTGCACACATTCGCTAGTTAATGAAATCTGTGCATGGCTACCCCCCCGCCCCCACCTCCACCACTGCTCCGCCCCCGCCTCCTGTCCACATCGATTTCAGAGAGGCCCTAATTTGCTGCTTGAGATGGTGCAGCTCCTTCTCCTCTCCCCCACCCTCACCGCAGAAACCACTCCGTCATATGAAACACAGCCACTGCCTTGGGCGGCGTATCGAGTGCTCGCTGAGGCAGAGGGGGAATCCTGTAGGGCAAACTGTTTAGTGTGGAATCTGAAGTCGTTAGATGAGATTAATAATGTGCTGAGGCTCGTCATAAGAACACATCACCTGCTGTAACCACTCACTCATTGGCCGCTCCACACTCAGAGAGCGTGACCGTGACTTTATGGACTTTTAAAAACAGCTTTGCAGAGAAACGTCCGTCACCACGTCACGTTTCGCTGCTGCTGATAATTACTTTATATCATAATAAAATAATCAGCACGACGTCCGACTTCATTTAAAACGGCTACGGGACGTTAGTGATGTCACACCTGCTGCTCCGCACGGGGACGAGTCGCCGCCGTTAACATTGTCCTGTTTCCTTAATCACTCACACGTTCACTGGTCTCTGGACATAAACACTGATGAGGGGCTCACTTTACACAGTCAGTCATGGAAATTCAGTTTTCTTCAATTTTCTCCTTGTTACTTTTGACACATAGTTCCACTAAAGCTGTAATGTCATGACAACAACAACAACAACAACAACAACAACAAATCTCCAAGGAGTTTAATTTCTGAGCCGACTTCAGTTTTCCCTTCATTGGGGAACATCTACTTTGGACCTGGGTCTCTGTCATTGATGTGGAACTCCTTGACAGGGCAGTTAGCTTCCACTGGGAGCACCACCTAGAGGAAGGAGCTGTGCAGTGCGGTGTGATTTGGTTGTCATCCTTGGAGACTGTTGCCCCCACAACATTTTCACTGAGCCATTTATCCAGATAATGATCCCATCATTTGGATTAATCACAGGTGAGAAGCACTGACCTCTATCGGCTGATAGTGGTAATGCTGTTTCACATAATCTGTAAAAAAATGGAATGACATAAATTGTCCAATTCTCCCATCTGTGATACGACTGTTGGACGAAACCAATAATGCGCTGATGTAAATGGACCAAGAGATGGACCCAGAGAGATATTTGGTATTTGTGTAATGAAGGAGCCCCTCCCACCATGTACCCCCACCCCCCACACACAACCCCACCCTCTCCTCATTTTCCTTTTCACGTGGGTGTGACTAGACTAGTTAAGTCCCTGTCAGTCAAACTGCCAAGGTCTATAGGGCGCTGGAGCGAGAAGCTGAGTAATATGAGAAAAAGTGAGGGAACAGGGGGAGGCGGTGGGGGAGGAATTGGGCCAGAGATGATTGCAAATTGTCTGTCTAATGGCCACCACCCAGGAAGCCATTTCAGGTGACTTGTTATCCATCATGAGCGAGGCAGACCCGCCAGGATCCTTCTCCTCACTCTCCTCCTCAATGGGCTCCAGGCGACCACCGCTGACCTCACCTCTGAAAACTCCAATTTTCGACGCTTTCTCTCTCCTTCGCTGTCGTCTGGGCGGATCTCACAGCCCCGCTCCTCCACCTTCTCCACCTCCTCCTCCCTGCAGTGCGTCTCCCTGGCTCCTGTTCAGCAGCTGTTGTTTAGTGATAGATCATTGAAGCAAGAAATGATGCTGAGTATAAAAAATTAGATATTGAAGTAAAGAGCAGCCTCCCTTCTCCTGCTACCTGTTCTCCTGCACGTGATGCACGGCTTGAAGAGTTTTACTTCAGAGCTCATCTTTATTTTTCCATCTTTTTTTTTTACCCAGTAGAACCGTGTCCTCAGGCACCGAAGGAAAACTCACCTCAGAAGACAACAAAGTCCCAACGAGTGTTTACATCAACGCAGAGGGAAAAACAACCAGTCAACAAATAATAATAAAATCCAGTTTAACATTTCAACCTGCATCAATTCCTTCAAGACAGTGTACATACAGTGGGTGCCCAAAAGGGGGGGCACAACCCACAAAATGGACAAAGAGCTCAGTCTAATCAGGGTGAAGTGAGGGAGTTTGAACAAACAGATAAAAAGACAAATATTAAAAAGACTTTAGGAACTGGAATCTTATATATGGTAGCAGTTAGCATGCCTGCCCCAGAGGCCGAGAGAAGAGAGTCCTTGGTTTGAATCCCAGAGGAACAACAGACTCACATTAATCTTCTCACATTGAATAAATACAAACAATAAATGCTTAAAAAAAAAAAAGTGATAAAAGAGAAAAGTGTCAAATGGACACAGGTTGGACGCCCTGCTGAAAATGTAGGGAACCAGTGATTTAGAACCACTCGTTTGTTCGAGGGAGGTGAAAAGAGCAGACTATCCTGGACTGTTCCTGTGATGAAGAAGAAAAGGAAATCTATATGCAGGGGGGGCGGCCCTGGTTAATCTGTATGTGCCCTGTATCACAGGCAGGATCACAGCTCACAGGCAGCGAGCATTAACAGGAAGCTGCCAATCGACGGATGCTCCTCCACCTCGCCGCCCCCGCCGCCGCCGCCGCCGCCGCCGCCACTTCCTCTCAGAGTCGGCTGCAGCGTGAATTAAACTCTTGTCAAGACTTGATCAGCTTCGTCACTTCTCAAATCAAGACGGGAGGACGTCGACTAAATCCTCCCACCTCGTAATCCCGCCATCCTCCACCACGCAGCACTTGGCACCGTTGGACGCTGAACGCATCACTCACCTGTCGACGTGTCGTCCCTGCGACGCCTCAAGGACTGGGCCGGCGTCCTGACTCTGCTGCTGAGGCCTGCCAATAACTCTGGATGAGGGAGGAGCCAAGGGACAGATCTGATGTCAACACGTCGATGTTACAACTTCTTTCCAGGGACTTGATTTTCCTGATGATCTGCGCCTCCTCCTCCTCCTCCTCCTCCTCCTCCTCCTCTTCCTGCTTCTCCTCCTCCACCTCTTTTCAACAGCTTCAGACCTCAGGTCAAATCTAATTATTTGACGAGACTTGATTTTTTCCCGTTTGCTAAAATTGTAGTTAAATTAAGAATCAAACGAAGCAACTTGTTGATACTCACGTCGCAACTTGGAGCATTTGCCGATACCAATACCAAACCGATACCTCCTTTCCTCCTCCAGTTTTTATGCTGTCTGTCATGTACCTCCACCCCCCTACATGTAGAGACCCTGAGGGGTTGGTGGTGGTGGTGGTGGTGGTGTGTGGGGGGGGTCACTCAGCTGAAGTGGAGCTCTGGCTCCTCACAGTTTCCTAATGGACAACAGGCACAAACAAACACACAGCTGAGCTCCAAACAAACTCCAACCCCTCTGACCTCACCCACCCCTAACCCCACCCACCCACACAGTCAGGTTTCCTGGACTGTAAGCAGCTGTCACTGTATCCACCGTCGCTCTCTCCAACTTCCTGCTTTTGTCAGACATTAAGTCACAGAAGAAGCACAGATTTATCACTAAAACCAGTTGAATTCGTAATAACACAATAATAAAATCACCAACATCCTGACACTGTCTCTCTACGTCTTCCTTTTCCTCATGATGTTCTTCAAATACAGGATTATTTTATTTTGGCAGGAGTAAATATTTTCTTTGAATCGTTGACTTGATGCCTGTCCATCCATTTTCACCTGCTTCTCTGTGAGCAGGTCAGCAGTGTTGGTACTGTGGTTTAAAGGGACTCATTACTCGTCACTGTGAGCCAATCAGAAAGAGACCTGGGCGGGTCTTCTTGTCATATAGGGAAATACAGTCTCACACAGACACAGCAGGACACACCCACAAGCAAGACGATGGCGAGTGGCAAGTTAACGTTACGATAAATGTGTTTGTGAAAATTTAAAGTAAAGTAACTAGTTATTAGTTACTTTTATTATGCAGTTACTGGTTACTTCTTCAGAGCAGTAACTAGTAAAGTAATAAGTTACTTTTTTTAAAGTAACTTGCCCAACACTGGTAATAAGTAAGTGTTTATTTGATACGTTTGTCTTTCAGCAGGTACATTTGTCCACGTCCATTAATTACTGTGACCAAACAAACGTCTCCTTCAGATTGTATTCATTTCTTCATTCTTCTTCATGTTTGTTACCGGGTCACAGTCCCCCTGGCTGCCGCCCAAAGACATTGCACCATACAGACCCATTCCTCCAGGCGGTGAGTCCACTGGATGCCAACCGTCCTGAACTTGTCCAGGAGGTGAACCCTGGAGTTCCACAACAAACACAGAGACGTTGACTCTGGTCCAAAGCGAAGGCTGTTCGTTCATCCACCCATTCATCCACCCATTCATTCTAGGACAAAAACAAACAATAATTCAGAGTTAAAGGAACAGATTGTTGACAGGCTGTTTCATGGCTCAAAGTATTCAGATGTTTGACTGTGTCCACAATTTGTTAGGACTGAAGTTGAGGGGTCGTCTCCACAACAACCATGAGCAGAGAAGAAGAACTACAGTCTGGGAACCTGGTGGACCAGAGCCTGTGGCTGCTGTCGCACAGTCAGGAGTTTGTTTCTTTGGCAGATCAGCCCTTGGCTCAGCGGTCGGGTCTGAGCTTTTTGTCTCATTGAAGTCAGGCGTATCGATTCAGGCTGGAGCTGTCCCCCCATGGAGGGGGGGGGGGGGGCGGCCCCCCCGTGGGGGGGGGGGGGGGGGGGGTGGGGCACAGTGCATTCATAGGAAGAATGAGGCCGGGGGATGACGCAGCTAAAATGTTGTGAATTACTTTAACAGTGTTGTTTAACAGTCGCAGGAGAAACAAACTTTAAAGGTGACTCTCTTCACACCCGCCCCCGGTGGCGGGATGAGGTACAGCATCGTAGTGTCTGTCTCACTTCAACTGATCCTGGATGTTTGTGAGCAACATTCAAATGAACTCCGTCTGATGCTGGAAACTGAAGTTGTCTGTTGGAGTCGACGCTTGGTAGGAATATAAAAAAATATTTTAGGTCAAAGGATATTTATTATTTACTGCCTAATGTTGCATAATATGGTCTTTATTTTCCTCATTTTTGTTGAGGAGCGTCATACATCCTGGAAAGATGATGAATCATAACATAATTAAAAATAAATATCAATAAGTCTGTGTTTTCCCCATTTGTTCTCATGCAAAAAGTAGAAGTTTATTTGAAAAAAAAAAGAAATATTAAACCAAACAAGTCTTTTCTCTCTGACAACACTGACAAACCAAGACCCAAGAAAAATGTTTACATTTGTTTAGTATAACATTCAATGACAACAACAACAACAACAACAACAACAGTTTCCAGAAAATACATTTATTATCTTGTTCTGTCAGTAGAGATGATCTTTTTTTTTTCTTTTTCCTGCCCTGTCAAAGGCGTGCGACCCACTTCACTCTTATTTTCGTTTGAACAGTTCTGCTTTAGAAGGAATAAAAATATTTGAAGCAAGAAAAAAAAATTAAAAATAGCAAGAAGGTAAAAATAAAAATCATCCCTAGAACATTCAGGTGTTTGTTAAAAAGTCAGCAGCGATCGACTGGAACGAGTCTGGAAGGTGAAGGAGAAGGTGAAGGGTCTTTGATCAAATGTTTTTCTTACAATTTCTTCACAAAATTAAAGATATTTTATTACAGAATTGAGGACGAGGATTTCATCATGGTTTCAGCGACAGATTTGTCATCAGAACAAATGTTGTTGGAGTAGATCAGAGGAGTCAGTTTGGCCCAAAGTTAAAAACTGGGACAAAGTCGTGGAATAAACTTCAGATTTTACGGCAATTGTAGCTGTTTTGGTTTATTTCCTCGTAGATTTGCTGAACCAGGACGAGCTGCGCTGCGTATAGAACGCTGGATCGTAAAGAAAGCAGATTATGTTGGTATATCTACACACACACACACACACACACACACATTAAGACTTGACTTTGAGAATTGTTCCAACTTCATTGACACCTTCTTTAGACCTAAAACGAGGACATTTCCATTTTTCCTGTGATTCTTTGGAGAAATCTGACACAGAATAGTATTGTTAGGAAAAGCTGAAAGAAGCTGCCGTGAGTTGGGGAGGACGGGGGAGGACGGGGGCCGTCAGGGGGCGATGCACCTGCAGAGCAGTAGATGAGCTTTTTGGAGAAGATGCAGTGGCTTTGCTGCCAGCGGCCTGCGATGAGACTACCTGGAGATAGAAGAGACTGCAGCTCAACAGGGATCTTTGGCTGCAGAGTCATTATGGCTGCGTTCCAGGTGTGAATATGTAATGAAGCCGAGGGGGGGTGGGGGTGGGGGGCAACAGGGGTGGTGGGTGGGGGTGTCTGACACTAAAGCATCTGTATAATGTTTTGTTTTCTCCTTTCAAAGCCTCTTCATCAACACGGAGGAGTCCGATCAGAGCAGCTGGAAAGTCTGCTGCGTTTTTCAGTCCCTGACTTGGAGCTAAATGAACTAATAAGTACCATGGTACTGCTGCGAGGACACTCGCTCCTTCTGGGGGTATTTTCTACTTCCTTCGACCACAGAGAGGCTTCTTAACGTTCGCAACTTAGTTTGGGAGGCAACAACACGGAAACAAGTCATCGCCATGACAACCATTGTCGCAGTTATTTCTCCATACGGACGTCATTCCAGCTGGTGCCGCACATTTCTATTCCCTCCCATTCAGCTTCACTTTTCTGCGTTATTTTACAGAGAACATAACGGTGGATTATTACCCAGAAGACAACAAGGGTCAAACTCTGGCCCGGGGTCCAAATCTGGTCCACACTGGTGTCTGCTCTGTGTGAGAACCTGTTTTTGGTTTCCTGTTTGACTCTGTGAAAGAGATTTATGGTGAGAGTGAACATGATTATTTTTCTTATAAAAAGAGAGTAAAGGTAGGTGCACTACCTGCCTCTACCAGTGGTGTCACCAAAATAACCTAGTATTTGGTTCTGAACATTGTAAAGTTTTGAGCTACGTTTAGAATCAGGAGTGAGTCAGATGACATCACTTCCTGTGGACGAGACTTGGTTCCTGTTCCATGTTTTGATCCACAGTGAAGTTTGACATCGAACAAACAAACAGCTCAGGTCACATGACTTCCTCGTCGTCAGCATCAACAGTTGTTCGCTGTGACCGAGGAGTTTAAAGTCATCATATGTGTGTTAATGTCGAGCTGTTGGCTGCTCCCGCCCACAGCAGGACACCAGCCATTCATAATTGATGGCCAACGTTTACATGAAGCCCAGGTGTGTAGCAGGAAATAACCACTGACCCAGATGCAGTTTGTACCCAGCATGCTTTGGTTAATTTGGGTAAAAGCCGTAATTGCTCTTGGTTTTATAATTCATGAACCGGGGAGTGTGTAGCGCTGGCGCAGAACCAGCGTCTATTACTCACCACCCATTAGCACGTTTGACAAGTGTGTGTGTTCCTGTGTACGCTGCTACACACACACACACACACACACACACACAGAGATGAAGGGCTGTAGGAGCCCTCCTGCTTAGACACTCAGGCTGTATCAGTGTTGAAGGTGTAGCTGTGGCTCTGACTGTATCATCCACCTGTGCCTGTTTGGACGTGTTGTCTTCTGTTTCTCTGTCTGACTGTATCTCACCGATGGTTTTTTTGATTGTCTCCTTCCAAGCTTGGCCTGAGTGTGTCTGTCCAACTGTGTCTGTGTGACCATGTCTCTCCCATTGTATGTCTCCGACTGTATCAGTCTGTCTGACTGTCTCCATGCATCCTCTTCTGATTTCATCCCTTTTTCGTTTCACACTTGGTTCCAGGAATCTGTCTGTCAAGTCCACCGTCTTCTTCTTTTTTCTTTGTCCTGTCTTCAAGCCCTTAAATGCAGCGCCGTCTTCGTCTGTCTTCCATGGACAGCTCGAGGCTCAAAGAAGTCTGGTGGGCCGCCAAGTTCCGTGACTATGATTAGTCCATCACTCAGGGTGCCACCTGCGTCTCTCAGAGGTTCTCAGCTCTTATTTTACAGTCAGTAACATTTTTATTGTCTGTCATGAGTAATTTAGTCGACAACTAACAACTGTGTCAGGGTTTATTGTTCTTGGCTGCTTCTCCCTCAGTCCTGATCTCCAAACGTTTCAGGTCTCATCAGTTTCGTCAAAGCAGTCGCCGTCGTCCATCTGTCTTCTGCTCAACGCTCTTCACTGAGCTCCAGGCTTCAGGAGAAAAGTCCAAACAGGCTTTAAACTGGTGAGAGTGAGAGTCGCACCGTGGCTGAGTGGTTAAGGACCTCGCCTCACACGTCTGTGAGCCACAGCAGGGACTGATGGTCCAGTTGGACTCAAGCTTCAGATCAACATGTATAGAATCAACAGTAGATTTGAAGAAGAGTAAGAAAGTAAAGGTGTGAATGGGACTGTGAATGGGACTGTGAATGCTTTAATCCACAGGACATGGATTAAATGATCTACACCACATAGTGGTGAAACATGGACATTGCAGGAAAAGGGGAAATAAAACAAGGTTCTCATAAATGAACAGTGAACCTTAGTAAAGGATTGTGATGTGTTCACTGACCTGGAACGATGATTTATAAACTACTTTATAAACTATGAAGCTGCTCGGCCTCAGAGATACTCACAGAGTTACACTGCACCATACTGGGATTGGACAGTAATACTGTACTGGCCTTCAGAGTAATGTGATGGTGCGTTCAAGGACCCAAAATGACACCAGTTGAGAGTCTTTCTTCTGAAGTGTATTTCCAACTCCAGGCTGGAATCATCTGTGAACATCTCAGTGACATCAACCAGACTGACTCTGATGATGAGGAGGAGACTGAACTCATCATGGTTGACAAAAAATAAAGATATATAATTTGTAGAAGTTTGATGATGCAAATTCAGATGCATCAGATCCACAACTGTATGTTTCCCTCCTCAGGTTTAGTTGGAAGCAGATGGACAACATCTAGGAGCTTGATGGAAGCTCCAAACAGAATGAAACTTTAGAAGAACCAGGCAAAAAAATTAACAAGAAGTTGAAGAAAACAGTTGGTTGGTCTTATTATTTCACCTACGACTGTATTTGCAATGATTAATATATTTGTATTTAATAATAATCATTATATTTGTAAAGATCACGTCTTTGTTTCCCTGCAGCACTGGATCAGTTTGATGCAGTTTTACTCCAACTCTGACTCTACAGACTGTGCAGCTCTTCACAAGTGACTGTGCAGCAGAGTTTGGCAGACACACACACACACACACACACAGACACAGACACACACACACACACACACAGACACACAGTATCAGAGTTCCATCCTGGCTGATTATCTACAGTGCATCACCATAGCACACATTGCACCGGAAAATGATGAGCACAGTGGTGGAGCGGGTGGAGGACGAATGTGGAGGAAGGGTGAGCGGGGCTTTTAAAGACTCATTTGTCTGCCTCCTAATGACAGGAAGTGGAACAAAGACCCCGGCTAATATTCCGAGGGGTCTAATTAAACCTAGGTGTGATCCAGTAGAGGGAGCCGACGCAGAGGTGATTTTAGTCGCGGCCCAGAAGAGACCCACTAATTAGGGAGAGTGATGGACTTTACTTGGAAACCGCTGGAGAGTCACAGGGCACACGTTGTCACCGTCCCCCTGGCCTGGCATGGAGATCGCTGCCACATTATGTGCAACAACCGCGGCAAACAAGAGGAGTGCAGTTCAGGAGACAAGAAGAAGAGTGTGGAGGAGCGGTGTAGGCCGCCTGTTCTGGACTGTGACTGGAGGACAGAGCAGAGATGAAGGTCTTGGCGACTGCCTCTTTATTCTCGGACACATCAGCAGCTCTATTTCTGCCCATGTTTGTCCAGGTAGAGTAGGAAGGAGACAAAGTGTTCTCTGGAACTTCACCAACTTCTTCATCTACGCTCCTCAAACAAAGACATCGGAACAATCCAGATATGGACGCCGGCGCTCATGGCTGCCGTGCCGCTTGGACCATGTGACTGTTTGGACCATGGGTGAAAAAATACATCAATATCTACTTGTCAGCGAAGCATTATGTAAAAGAGCCATCAGGTTGTCTTTGATTTTTTTTCCCCCGCGCCTGGACGTGTTCATCTTAGGTTTGACATTGAGGGAACGCCGTCTTGTTTTCCTCATGACACTCTGATGGCTCTTGGCCTCATCTTAATTGATGGCACCGTGGCTCATCTGCTAAAAGCAGCTCACATTTATCTGCTCGCCCTGTGTTTGCACACTAATAGCAATTGCTTTCGGCCGCCTGCCCTTGGGGGGAAGCCAGGAAGACTGTGGGAGGTCACACTGTAGCACCAACGTCTCCACATCTTCAGCTCCAGTGCAGTGGGGCAACGGTTTCAACCAGGCGTAGGCAAATTTTCTCACTGGGTGATAAACACTGTGGGTGGGGCAGGTGAGGAGCAGGTTAGGAGGAAGATGGAGCAACGGTATGAAGAAGACCTGGAGAAACGAAGGCCACAGGATGTTGCAGGTTTTTCATCAAACTGTGGCCTTTTCTATGCAACTAATGCAATTAATATGGATGTTCAATAATATTGATCAGCTGAAACTATCGACTTGATCGGAATCTGATTTTTCCTCAGATTATGACAATCTAATAACAGAATCCTTGGGTTTTGACAAAACTGAGACGTTTACTTCAGTTTCAGGACAAACAACAACATCTATTGGTGTTGGTTGATGTGAAAACTGGCAAATTTTGGACGAAAAAATGGCAAAAGTTAATATTGGACATGGACGATGATAAATGACTGTCTCTAGGGAGGTGAGATCATAGTGACTCTGCACACGTTGACATCCGACTCCTTTGTGGAGAAGGGAGGGGACAAGACAACAGGCAGAAAATTCCAAATGAACCATCCCAGATGGAGAGAGAAGTTCCCACTGAGACCAACTTTGGACCAGGACTGGGAAAATGAACGACCATTCAGCTGCGGTCAAAGGGTCAGAGATCCTTGTTGGTCTGTGTGTTCATCTAAGAACATCAGATTAACATCAAATTCTTCGTTAACACTCGAGGTGGAGGAAACAAAAATGATGTTTTTTCTGTGACGGAGGTTCTACAGCAGACGTTGCCAGAGGCAGCAGCGTTCTGGGAGAACCTCAGTCAGAGTTTGTCAAAGTGCAGATTGACTTGAGCTCAGGATGTGGGAGGATCACAGAGGAGTGAAGTTTGACGCCGAGTTCTGATGAGAATAAATAACTGAGTGAAGAGTGAAGTCGACCCAACGTCACAAACAGTCTTTTCTTTAACCTCCAGACGTAAGGTTCATCACAACGTCCAGCAGGGGTCGCTACACTCACATTCAAACCTGCTCTGTTTCCTTCTCAGAAGGTCGTGATGAGATCTACAGACATCAGGGTTCACAGAGTCTAATGTCTGACCTCCACTGGAACAAGGTCCATACTTGAAGCCCAACCGTCACCATCATGTCTCCCTACATTCATCCACCCATATCTCCATCCATCTATTTGATCTTTATTTCATCTTCCCAGTGATCCATCCTTGTCTTCTTAGCCATAACTGGGTCACAGGGGCGACACCACCCAAATCCCACTGGAAGTCCTCCACCCAAACCGGGATTCAATTTTGCCCAGGAGGTGGAGGTGAACCCTGGAGTCAGGGTTAACTGACTCTATCAGAGTCCTTCACTGCCTGGTTCTACATGGTCTTCTCTACGGCTCCACCTACAGCATCACGACCAAAACTACATTAGTAGTTGAAGTAGTTGAACAAAAATAACTCTTTGCTCCAAGATTTAAAAAAAATATAAGTAAACATCTGCGAGCTCCGCCCCTCCTGAAGTTTTTTTACCCCCTCCGCCCAAACAATTTACACCACCTCCCTGATTAGGTTTCTGCTTTTTAATAAATCCACGGGCGTCCTCTAATCTCTTCTAAGTGACTTTAATCTGCTCAGATTAGTCGATTTGCGCTACATGTGAGCATAATGCAGCGAGGAGGGATGAGTTTTTATGGATAAGTAGTCAATAAAGCGGCGCTCTCTCGCCATACCGCGCCTTGGCTGCCGTCCAAACTGTTAATACCATCAGAACAATGCTGGTACCAGGCCCGTAGGCTTCGCAAATTGAGCCACCGCAGGCTCGCTGGGCTGGGATTGGATTTCCTGCAGCCGGGAACATGTGTTCCTGCCGTCCCCTGAGTGGCTGTCAGCTTTCTGATGGCAACGCAGAAGAAACGCAGGAGCCAACAGACAGAGATGGAGGGAAGAACCCGGGGCTATTTACCAAACATTTGTTGTTTTATCTACGGCAGGCAGTCGGAGGCCTCCTCCTCCTCCACCTCCTCCTCCTCCTCCACCTCCTCCACCTCCTCAGTCTTCAGCACCTCTCATTAATCAATGACAAAACCGTATTTAAGCGCTCGTTGTCCTGACCTATTCGCGGCTGACGTTGACATTTAGGAAATACCAGCCCAGAGCGCTGGGCTTCCAGCAGGGTGGTGGGATTTAAGTTCGGGAGCAGATCCATTTCCGTGACTCTGCTGGGAGGAAGTCGTCAGCATGGCAACAGTGTCATCGCCTGACGAGGAGGAGGGGCCTGCTGCAGGATGATGAGCTCCTCGGGTGATCACCTTTTGTCAGGTGACTGACAAGATTGCGAGACGTCGAAATGATGATGACGGTGATGATGATGACGATAACCTGCCTGATGGAGATGAAAGACAAACCAAACACAGAGGAGAATGATTTATCTGTTGACAGAGGAAAACAGCAGCAGAAAAAAAGTTTGAAACAGATGAGAAAAAATAGGCGAGAAGAGTGTTTTAGAGCAGAAGACTCCGACGTTTTGGACCTGATCAATGAGAAGTTTCATGGATACAACTGAATCAAAGGATACGATACGTTATTAATACTGATATTATGCAAATATTATAATCCACATTAATGAATCCACCGTGTAACAACTTTATCAGCAACGTCCTCGGAACATGGCCTTGTCTCACAGACCTCTTGGTGAGGAACGAGAAGATGAGGAAACTTCATCTGATGGATTCGTCAGATCTTCATAATCCGTGGACCAGAACCAGCAGAACAGACTGTATTCTGACGACGACGATGATGATGATGATAGTTGTGTTGCAGTAGTTGTCATTTCACAGGCGTCTCTGCAGAAGTCAGTTTGTCAAAAGGAGCCACCGTCACCGTCTCTGTCAGCGTCTCCGTCAGCGTCAACTGTCAGGTCAATTTCAGCAACTGTTCCCAAAAAACTATCACTTCCTCCGTCGACTTCTTCATAAACAGAAACGACAGCAACACGTGCGGTGATGCAGCGATGGTGGCGACAGACGTGAAGAACATCTGAGTCGACGCTGAAGTTCGGAGGTAAAGTCATCAACTCTACTACAACTGAACCTTCCCTCTCGTATGTCAACTTCCTGTCCCAGCTGTCACCCACTTCCTGTTTGAACAAATGTATCCAGAGGACGTCCTAGAATGAGGTTTAAGGCAAAAATAAAAAAAACACTGACCTGAGAACAGGCAGCAGTGGTGGCCCAGTGGATAAGGAAGTGGACTGGGGTCTGAATCCACCGTCCACCGTGGCCTCTCCACCCACAGGAAGGCTGACAGGACGGAGCAGTGACATTTGGGTGTCAGTAGTGGAGACTGCTGTCCCTGAGACACGACAACAGAACGACAACTGAGACCGACAACAGAAATTTATTATTAACTTTCCCAATGTACTGAGCAGAAAAACTCTGAGGAGACGTCAGCGTCTCAGGGAGCGGAGCAGCCGAGGCCGATGAAGAGGAGGACGAAGAGAGGAAGGACGAAGGAGGGAGGGGGGCGGGGGGTGTTGTCAATCAGACTGAGTTCCACAATCCAAGGGGGATTTTCCCATTATGATTCTGCCACAGCTACTGCAGATACTTCAAAGACCTCGTTAGAGCGGCCCGTTAGCATTCACGCTGCCGTTCACACCCAGGCCGACACCTGCATGGAGAACAGGTGGAGGATGGAGCTGGGATTACCAGGGTGGGGCCAGGAACCTGGGCAGGGACCAGTCTTCAAGTCTTCAGACGTTGCCTTCCTTTAATTCCTGACAGAATTTATTTTCTCTGCCCAGAAACGAAACATTTACGTCTAAAAACGGAGAAATGTTTGTGTTCGAGCCAATGAACAGGAAACACAGCGAACGCTGCTCAATCCCAGGGATTTTTCCATAAACCACCACGGAAAAACATCTTTGAATTTTATTTTCACAAAACTTAGACCAGCTGTTGTGAGACCACTGGTTAACTTCACTGGTTATCCTGCTGGTTAACTGATCTAACCCATCTGATCTGCTGGTTAACTGATTAAACTGTGGGTTAACAGGTTAGTTGTTAGGTTGAATGACTAGTCTGCAGAACTACGGTTTGATCTGGTTAATCTGGTTAATCCAGTTAATGATGACTCTTCAGTTGTTGTCAGTGTCCATCAGAACTGGACCTTTGGTCTCCACTGACTCTGGACCAGTTGGTGTCAAAAATCATCAACATCAGCTCAGCTGAATGTTCCTGCTGCTGCTGATGTCTGTCCACCCGTCCCCCTGTCCGTCCATCTGTCCTCCTGTCCGTCCTTCTGTCCCACTGTCCGTCCATCTGTCCAGAGATTGAATCCTCCCTTTGTTGTGATTACATTTGTGAATTTCTTTGACTTTCTTCCAAAACTAAAGCCATGTTTTAACATCATGAAGACGGAGGAACGTTTCCGTCTGCAGCTCCGGGACAAAAGTCTTCCTCTGTGAAAAGTCTCAGTCATTTGTTTAAAAACAGAGATTTGTGAAGGTGGAATGATCTCAGACAAAGACTGAAGTAATGACTCTTTCAGGCTTTAAAACCAAACTTATTAACTTCTTTGCTTCCGCTGTAATTACTCTGGCCACCAGAGGTCTCCTAACAATAAAAGCTAAATAGGTCAGAGGAGCCCGTGTGGAGAAGAGCGGCTGATAGACGGGAAGGACACAAAGGGAAGATGACACATTTATTATTGAACACTGGTAAATAAGTCATATCTGTGATGGTTCCATTTATTTTAGAAAAACCCAGAGGTTTGGAACCGTGAAAATGTTTGTTTTCAAAATGTTGCTGATGATTACGGTCGACCTCTGGAATGAGAAGTCACTTCAATGATCTCAGTCAGTGGTTTCCAAGTCCAGGGGTTCACCCCCCCAAGGCAGTCTGTTTCAAATTACAATGATTTCCTTAAATGTTCCATCGGGAAAAGGCTTCGATTGGGAAGGAGTATTTCAGCAGGAGTGGATGGAACAGGAGCCAGGATTTAGTTTCCACTAAAAAGCATCACAAGGAGACTTTCTTCAGCCCAAAACAGGTTTCACTAAACGAAACTAGGGACAAATCTAGGAAATACAGGACTAAACATGAACGGATCACATTCAAGACCTGGGGTTCAAATACTGGGGCCGTCAGGTGACGTGGGCGGGCGTTCAAGGGTGACACAGGTGAGTGTGATCACGATGACTAACCCACAGACCACACATCTGGTGATGTCCTCATCAGAAATGGAAAAATATTGTTAAAATCCACAAAGTGCATCCACATTTTAAGATGAAGAGAAGTTTGAATATTTGAGTCCAGAGTCTAAATGCTGTGACAGTGGCTGAACTGCAGGTGGAGCTGTGGGTAAAGGGGCGATGAGGTGTAATAAGGAGGGCGGAGTCAGCTGGAGGGAATCAAACCTCACTGTTTTTTCTATGGCCTAAAAAATAAAAAATATATAAATATATATATATTATTTTCACAGCCTGGTTCTTTTTGTCTGTCTCTCTGTCTCACTCTCCGTGTCTCTCCTCTGTGTCTCTCTCTCAGTCCCCAAACTAATTCATCGCCTGTTCTGGAAAATAAGGAACGAGCTCAATAATTATGACATCATTACGGCGCCGTTCACCCAACAGACAGAAAATGATTTCAAATGCCGAGCTAATCTGCGGCAGAAATCATGTCACATCTGCTTACTTTGGAAGTCTTCGGAGAGCCGGTCCTCGGAGGACGTCTCCGTTAGTAGGACAGATAATCCCCGTCCCTTTAACGAGGTCATGTGAAACACTTAGATCTGCTGCAGTTTCCAACCAGCCGGGCTTGTGTCGGCGTGTCATGTGACCTTAACGGTGGGCCGAGCAGACGGCGAACCTTGACAGGCCGCCACCGTAGACAGGAGCAGGCACCAGGATGAGTCATGTGACCCGGCAGTGGCACCAGACCAGAACACTCAGTTAACTGGATCAATAACGTCAGTGAGAAAGAGAGAACTGAGCTCTTCAGAGAAATGACACTTGTTCTCAACGTCCTAATCGTCTTACTGAGAACCTGTTCCACCGTCCACCTGAGTCCAGGGACATGGTCCATATGGACTTGACTGTGAGTTCTGAACAAGTTTATGTTAAATGACTAATGTTTGAAAAATCTGACTGTAAGAGGGAGCAGAGAAGGAGAAGAAGTTTAGATACTGAGGATCAACTGTTCACAGCAGTGGAGACAGAGCTGGAGGTGGAGGAGATAAAGATGCTGCTGAGATTGTCTTTAGGAGAGACAAGGACGGACAGGATCAGGAATGAGGGACAACACAGACAGGAAGGTTTGGAGAAAAAGAAGCTAGAGAAGACAGATGGAGATGGTTTGGACATGTTCAGAGGAGGGACGGTGGAGACACGTCGGTAGAAGAATGATCCTAGAGATGGATGCATTTCATCTGTAAGCCTTCACTGATGTCATAGTTTGGTGACATCAAATTAATACGTCTGTAGTTTTTTGACATTTTCACTTTTGATTCTAAAGGATCTGACAGATACAGCTGAAATCTGATTGGATGAAAGGTTTTTATGTATAAAAACTTTTTATATTAATAAAAAATAAATAATATAATTATATTTTTATATATATTTTATTTACAAATATGTTTTTCTGAGTATGTCAAGGCAGAGAACAGAGAAGGCTTTGTTGGTGCTGATGAACCACCACTGGATGAACGTATGAAGAATCTACAATCCATAACAAATCTCTCACATACAGTATATCTACAGAGATGGACAAGAATTCCTCAAATAACACAAGGTAAGATAGTAATAAAATAATTATTAATTATTATACTTGGCTCAGAAGCCTCCTCTCCTCTCTCTCCTTCTCTCTCCTCCTCCTCCTCTCTTCACCTCCTCCTCCTCCTCCTCCTCCTTCTCCTTCTCACGGGTGTAGTTGTTCTCCTGGACTCTGCTGCTCTCAGCCTCAGTTGAATTCATCGTCTGTGCCTTCAGAGGCCACTTGATTGAAACACACTGTTCATAAAGAGGTCGCGGCCTCTGACTCTGACGCTCCGTGGTCACTTTTACCCACTGGACCCCCGTTCTCCCTCAGGCTGGAGTGGAACTGATTGAGTCGGACCAAATAATCTGCCGCCTCCCAGCGCAGAAATGCAGCGATGACAGAAAAGTGTCTAAGTCTGTCAAGCTGTGGTTCCTGAGCGCTGGATCAGCACTTGTGTCAGAATCTTCCATTAAGGCCCGAGGATTTCAGCTGCAGGAGCCGACGACGGAGGACACGTAATTTCATGGTTTCACGTTTAATTCCCGTTTAATCACAGCATCATTTGGAGGATCAGCGGCCGAGCGCTGACGGAGTGAGACGCTGCCGTTTGTAAGCAAATGTCCCCGACGTGGTTTTGTTATTTGCTCCAAACAAAGTGTCACTGCCTTCGGTAAAAAACACTCTGCTCATGTTCTTGATGACGAACACTTGATGACGAAGGAGGTTCAGCCTCCGACCGTCGTCTCCACCTCAGAGCTTCCAGGAGCAGAGTGGGAACGGACGGTGTCAAGTTTTTTTGTCTCAGATGGTTTAGTCGATATTCTTTATGAAGTCCAGGTCGCTGCGGGTCACGTTGGATCAGCAAATAAAAGCACTTCACAAACAAGCTGTTCCCGCTCCAGAGATTTGACAACGTCGTCCACACTTGTATTTTATTTTTTTTATTAGCAAAAGCAGCAGAAATAAAAGTCAGATCCAGACTCAGGGTGTGAGTGCAGCCCTTTGGATTATAGGCTGAGATTTGGATTATAGGCTGAGATTAGAGAGAAGACTTGACACGAAGGAGAAGAAATGAGAGGAAGTTTGAGCAACAAGAGAAAACTTTAACAATTAACCTTCCAGTAAATGTCACCTCAACATTTATCATGGCCATAACCAGTAAATTACTATCAACATTTTTTAACTCACACACACACACAGACACACACACACACACACACACACTATATACATATATACAGTAGATATGAGGGATCTTTGTTTACAAGTCAACTTTAAACAGTTAAACTGGGACATTGTTGTTTAAACTATATACGTAAATGTACATATATATATATATATATATATATATATATATA